>VRYO01001366.1:25762515-25959903 GCA_009812075.1 Sialia sialis
AGGGACAAAATGGCGCCCGTTGGGGCGAGGGAGTGCGGCTCAGCAATGGTGAGGTATGGGGCCTGTTTGGGTCACTGTTGGGGCTTAGTTTTTACACCTGGTCCTTGAGTTTAAAGTTGTCTGGGGATGAAGCGTTACAGTAATCCTCTGCTTATCGATTTTTCAAGTCCTGTTGAGTGGCAGCAGGACAATGATAGACAAGTATTTTGCAAAGGTTGGAGGGAGCCACTTGGCTTGGAGAGAGATTCCAGGGGTACTGCAAAACAGAACTGACTTCTGATAAGCTTTGGAAGTGAGGTTGGTTTTCTTTCTGAAAAGCTGCTGCTTTAAAGGAGTTCTTTAAATACACATGGTGTGTAGTTGTGGGAAGTGGGAGGGCTTGATGGTTCTACATAGCATAAACTGCCTTAGGCTCTGACTTGCTTTCTTCAGTAAATTTCTTGTTTTAAATGGGGAGATGGAATTGTACTTACTCTAGGGAGGGCTTTCAGGATGCTGGGTTTCAGAAATTGCCAGTGGCAGAATATTGAAAGCTCGATGACCTTTATTTTTTCCTTTCTTTGGTGAGATATTTTTCTAACGAGCAGTAAGAAAACATATAATGATGTATTCATGCATACGTTTGAATCTTGCCTGTGCTTTATAGATGAAAAAGGTCTGAAATATTCTATTGAAAGTTTATTGTATGTGTTGTAATTTCCTCTTTATTACTGAAGTGCAGGAAATGGAGGGTCTCATGCTGTTTTGAGAACTGTTTGAGCCGTCTTGATCCTTACTCAGTTGCACTAGTGATATATCTTACTCTTGCAGACAGGGGCAGTTAATTAATCTGTTTATCAGCACTTGTGTGTGCCTCGTGCCTTCAAGAGCTGTGATTTCTGGCAGAGAGCTGCGATTACTCCTTCTCTTGGTTGTTTTAAGGAATTGGCTAATTCTGTGCGTGACTGGTGTCCTCTTGCTCCGTGGGTAATTGCTGTCTTATTTGCCATGTTTTGAGGCTGAGATGAGGAGAAGGTTATGTGCTTACAGAATTGGACATACCACTTTATCCTTTTGAGAAGCCTGCTTTCTTCTGGTTTAACATACAGCATACTTGTGGAAAGCCCCCTGCAGCTAGCACTCCAGTAAATGGTGCTGAGGGGGAGGTTTCATCAAGTAGTTAGAGCTTTCACTTGCTGTTAGGTTCAGTCTGTGCAAGGAGCTTTCTTCTGGGATCAGAGGCCACTTCACAGGTACTGCTGTGGATTAAGGCTGGTGCAGATTGGACATTTTTTGGAGAGATCGTTAGTGAGACACAGATCAGAACTACAGGCAGTTTCTGTTTCACTGGAGTCTTCAGCTAGCTTGCCAGAGCATGAATATAGTACAGATACAGTATTTGTTGTTGGTTGTAACTAGAGCTATGAGTCTAGAGAGGGAATCATTACCTGAACTCTTCAAATTTAACTGTGATCTAAAGCAGTGAGAGAAAGCTTAATGGGGCTTTTGCATCAGGCTTGACACCTTTATTGACAAGGAAATGGTTTCTAGAATTTTACTGGGCAGAATTCTCCTTCTATGTGCACTGTGTTTGTCTCAAAGTGTATGTATTGAGTCTTAATTCATCAAGGCAGTTTCCTCGATGAACTTGTATGAGCACATGGAACGTGAAGTAAAGCAGTTGCAGTTACGCTGTTAGGAAAAGTAACTCTCTACAACGCAGTCCATGGGTATTTGTATATGCTTTGTTAATTATACAAGAAGGATCTTGGACATGCCTGGTAGGAGGTAGTTGAAGTTACAAAATACCCTGAGGAGTTTGAACCATCTTGATCAGGTCATTGGTAACACCTGGAGGGGCAGTCAGGTGTAGCAGGTCGAGCTGATTTGGTGTCCTGGTGTAGGGGACAGATGTTGCCAGAAAAAGGCAGGAGCTTTCCCTAAAAAGCTAGAAGAGGCAGGGAAAGTAGCATAATACATGTCAAATGCATGTTTGAGTAGAGTTTGTAAATTTTTCTCTGCAAAAGTAAAAGCTAATAAAAGATAAGAGTGTAACTTTTCACCTGAGGTATGACTACTTGACTTGATTTGGAAAGAATTTTTATGGGAGAAAATGGGTTGGAAAACAAGCAACATTGTGTTATTACTTTATTGCCCACTGGAGAAAATTTTTTAGTCCACGGGAATGTGTTCTTCCACTATAACCAATACTGTAGTCTATGTAAGTTTTATTGAGCCCATAAAAATGCACATAGTAATCATAAATGCATATAAAATGCAGCAATGACTGGAAGACATGCATATATCACTGTAGGTTTTTCCTTGAAAAAGTACAGAGTCATTATTTAATGTTGACCTTTGTATTTTTTTCATGGCTCGTTTTTGTGTGAGCAGTCATTTTCCTCAAAAGAGTTCTTAAGGCTTCACGAATAAAGCTAGTGGTAGAAACTGAGAGCACATAAAAAGCCTGTGGGAGATATTTCTGTATACCATGAAATTAGAAGCAGAGAATACATTAGTACGTTTTTCTATTTGTGGTTTGAAGAGAGCACACTAACAGTTCTAATCATTTTACACAGAATATATAATTCATATTGAAAGCCATAGTGACTGCTGTAATGCTGGAATTCAAATGTTATTCCTCAGCTCAGTATTCAGTTGCTCTCCTATAAATGAAATACTATCTGAACTGTGATTATTCAGGATTAACCTCTACCTCAATGGGTTGCTGGGCTGTTTGTGTCAGTTTGTGCACTGTCCTCCTTCAGGCCTTTTTAACTCCTGCCACTGCCAGGGAGAATTCATGTACTGTTGTAGTGACACTGTATCTGGTTAGTGTTCCTTAGAGGTGTGAATAAGAAATACTTCTGCTTCCTTTTGTGGAAAACCAGTAAGGTTTTCTTCTGATATTTACTATGTGTTAAAAGCTAAAATGATAGGATCAGTGCTTTAAACTTCCTAAGGGCTGTGTTTGAAATCTTGTGACACAAGTTCATTCTTTGTGAAATTTGAAGCATGCCAGTTTTTATTTTAGTAACACTTTCCCAGTATGGTGCTAAGAATTTCTGTAGGGTTATTGGTGGGAAGGGTTGGTGTGCTAGAGGGTTCTTTCGCACTAGGCTAAAAAAAAATCTCCAGAGGACAGACTTCATGTGCACCCTGCAGTGCAGTGAAGGATATGGGTAACTTTAAGCTGGGCAGAGTTTGGAAGGAGGTGTTTAATGTGAAGAACAGGAAATCTTCACCAACAAGAGGAAACAGAAGCTTTCATGGAATTAAGGACTGAGTTATCCTTAGTGGTTTACAGTAGCAATGAGTTGGGACTTTAGGTAAAATAATGAAAAGAAACGGAGCTTCTGTAAGGGATCGCCTCTAGAGAAAATGCTGCTTCATTTTGTACAATTTATAGAAGAAGAAATTAGTAGTTAGCAGACAATCTGTCCCTGAGCAAATACTTATTTTTGGGAGTTAATGGAGTGAATTTGACTGAAAAAAAAAATCCTTGGGGGTACATTTAATTCTTGGTGTGGACAGTAGATCAGCAAAGCTGTTCTCAGCTGCGAATGAAACAGGTGGTGAGGCAGTGCAGTGATTGTTTACTCCTCTACTGATTTAAAAAATCTCACATTTGCATTTGACTTTACATTTTGTTTTCACCCTGGAGTTAACTCTGAACCAGGATTCACTCCTGAACCACTGCGTGCATCCTTAAGTCATGGCTGGAATGTCTCTCCTGAGGATTTCTCTTCCTTTCCAGCAGAATCAACGTAAGGTTCCCCACAGGCACTCTCCCTTTGAAAGTGAACTTCCCCTCGCCCTGAGGCTCTTAAGGGCTTGGGAGCACATCCTTTTTGTGTACAGAGTGCTGTTGGGTTCTCTCTGCCGGTTGAGGATTACCACACCTTTCTAGAAATCCACTGGAAGGAATTAATGGCTCTCCAGGGTGTTTTGCCTAAATGTGTTTTCTGTTTGCATTAATAGCCAGTGGAAAGCATTGAGAAATCTGAGGTTGAATGAAGTTTGAGGACAACTTAAAGCCTTCAGCCTCTGCTTGGGGAGAGGACATTAGGGGATCCAGAGTGTGGATGCACTTGTGTGAGCATAGGCAAGGGAAAAAGCTTCCATCCCAAGGAAGTTGAGACAACCGAGCGAACCTGTTCATGTACAGTGTATCTCTCATTGCCTCTAAGGGCTTCTTTCTTTGCCTTTCAGTTGTTTGGTAAAGAGCAAGAACAGAAAAAATCTCAACACACATTGCAGTTGTGCTGTCTCCCAGATACAAGTCCCCTGTAAAATCAAGAAGAGGAATAGGATTTGTTGAATTGTATTTTTAACTGTGTGTAATCTGCTATACACAAATCTTACTCTTCAGCAGTTTCCAGCCTGAAAAGTTCTTGGGTCACCATATGCCAGAGAAAGGAACCCCTTCCCCAATACAGAAAGGTAGACCCTCACCCAAAAGTAAACACCAGTTGAAGTGCCTGTAAGAAGCTTGTTTAATAACTGCAGGAATAAAAGCAGTGTGTGTTGACATCTCTGATGTGCACAGGGAGTGGGCATCAAAAAAACGCACTCTTCAGTGCCTTCACAATCTAAAAATCCATCAGGCTAATGAAATATTTTATCTACTGCCAGTGCTGCACTTACATGCTCAGTTCAAAGTCTTCCTTTCCCACTGCACCTTAATTAGTGTATTAATTGATGTTGCGAAACCTCATCAAGGATGGTTTGTTCTCTGTTATGTTTTCAAAGAAAAGCTGTGTAACTGCTTTCTTAGAATCTTAAAAACGTTTGGAGAAAATGGTCGTGATTTTTTTCAGTAGAGTTCTGATTTCAATCAGACCAGCCTACAAGAAAGCTTTTTCTTTGTCCTGACAAACTTTGCTCTTCAGAAGGACAATTATTTTCTGACTGAGAGGAATCTTGGGTTTTCATTTTGCAGTTTTGTTTTTGAAGTTGCAGTGTGCTTAGGTTTGAAGTCCCTCTAAGGGAAGCTAGTTTCTCACAGAGAATACAAAAGAAATGTAATGTATTTGTGTAGTTTATACTGCTTAGGGGAGAGACTGTGATGTAATGAAAATTTCTCTGATTGTGTATTGTACTGATGACAAGAAGGTCTTATCTGAGCTAGGGCTTGATTTTTTTTATTTTTTTTATTTTTTTTTTTTTTTTTTTTTTTTTTTTTTTTTTTTTTTTTTTTTTTTTTTTAATGGACCCTGGACATTTACTCTTGTTGAAACAGCTTGTTTCTTCATTAGCAACATTATAGCCACAAAAGGGACTTCATGTTCACACATGCCCTTCCTCCTGCCTGGAAAATTTGCACAAAGGTGTTTGCCTCTTTCCATGTGGTTTACTTGAGTTACTGTGATTTGGATTTGTGGTAAGGAGATGTCTTCAGGAGCTGGTGAGGGAACTACCAACAGTGAATGTACTGATGGCCAAGACCATGCTAATGACTTCCAGGGGTGTAGCTTGTCTTTGGGCAGAATAGCTGTGGGTCTCACCACCAACTGCTGAGACTGACTGACAGCCCTTTTACTTATGCATAAGGTACATGTGGCAAGTGCTGCTTCAGTGCCAGGAGAAGAAAATTCTGCCCATTTTCTCGTGGGAACAGGAGTCTTACTAACATTGATCAAAATAAAGGGCAAAGGTCTAAATTGCTGTTGGCGCAGCATTGCAGTATGAACTCCAAATACAAATCCAAAATATAACCTGTATTTATTCAAAAGTAGCCAGTGCTTTGTTCAACTGAATTTATGTAGGACACCTAATGTAAATAGTACAAACCTATTTGCTGTTGTTAAATGGCCTAAGGTAAATTGCTAGTGCTTATGTCCTTGCTTGCTGCTTGTGCTTTGAGAATACTGTTCTGAATTGGGCCACCTCCAAGGAATGCTTAGAGCTGAATCAGGAGGGGGTGCATAAGGTCAGAAAGTTCCTCCTCTCTAAAATCTAGAAAACCCTTCATTGCTGTTGACTTCAAAGAAAAAGGAATAGTTGAGGATTAGACCTCCTTCCCAAGCTGAGCGAGCCACGCTTCTACCCTTGCAGTCTCCCACATGGGCTGGTAACACAGCCAGGGTTTGTCCAGCTGCTTCCACCTTCATTCTCGTATTTTCAGTAGGGGGTGGGAGTATATGATCTCTGGAAACCTTTGGTCCTAATTAATTAATCTGAGAGTGTGACACAATTTACATGCAATTACTGAAATGCTGGAGCCAGTGTAACTAGGAAACATGATGAAAACTTGCTGTAAACTGTCTGCCTTGCTCATCAAGACAGGGACAAAAGTGCTTAGAGCAGTACCTCACTGAGAAACAGGAGCTCTGTATCACCTGTGTTTGTAGTGGATACCAAGAAATGGAAGGAAACTTTTTCTGGAAATGGCCAAATGAATTCGAAACACCTGAAGAACCTTATGGTAAAGACAAAAAAAGCTGTGGAGAGGTTTTGTTCTGGTGGAATGGCTGACACTGCCTTTTTATTTTACCTTTGAAATGTTACTGCTTTGGGCATAGAAGAGTTTTTAAAACCAATAATGATTGGATACACAAGCACCTCAGTGACTTGGGGCAAAGGAATTAAAACACTGAATCCCATGTGAATTGATTGTTGGGACCAGTAGTGAAAACTCCCGAGCTTCAATTCAAAGAAAAACTACTGATTTTTTATTTTTATTCTTTTTGTTTCTTTGAGGGGAGGGAATAGCATCATTTAGGGTTGTATTGTGGTGATATAAAGTCATTTGTTGGTAGTTTAAGCTGAAGGGTCAGACAGAAGAGCATAGAAGCAGGCCTGTTTTTTCAGATAGTGCATTAAAAACCAGCTCATGTCGGTTCACTTTAAATAAAAGAGAATATAGTGTCAGTGCATTGATAAAAACTGAATTTCTTCAGTCTTAACCACTGCTTTTTGTGTGGGAAAGATAATACATGGTTGGAACTGGTGAATTGTGTTGGAACACCAAGAAAAGTTGTATGAAGTATTTTTATGTAGGCACAGGTGTCTAAATCTCATCCCCTTCAGAAAGTGTTTCTTAATCCCTTCTGAATTTTCCGTAGGAAAAGTAATTAATTTGTCTATGCACTAATGCCTTGTAATTACTTATTACAATTGTTACAAGTAAGTAAAAATAATAAAAGCCTTTGGTAGTAGATCAGCACTGAACTAGTGGTGGTGTCCTGAAATGTTGATAAAGGAAGATGTGCTTTTATTCCGTGGCAGCTGAACTGTAGCAGTTGTTGCATGAGTTGTGGTAGCTCCAGAATAACTGTGGCTGTGTGTGTTCACACTGCAGCCCTGCAGGGCTCTGCTTTTCAGGCATTTGTGCTCTGCACTAACACTGGAGTGGTTGTAGGCAGTGCAGCTGTGCTGGGTAACCAGTGTGACATAGCTTCCAAAGGACTTGCATTACTGCAGTAGCATGAAAAGATCTACTGGATGCCAGTGTCCCAGCCTTTGTCAAGCTTCTCTTGCAGCCTGGGGATGCTCACTTGCAGTGAGATGCTTTTTGCTTCATCCATTTAAACTTGAGCATTGTGCAAGAGATCCTTGCTTTAAGGGAGGCTGGATCTCTAAGGTGAATGTTGCAATAGAAGTTGGATTTGTTCTTTCACAGAGTTCAGGTTTCTGTATACATGGTCACAGTTGGTTGCGCTCTATATGATATATGATATGATCATTTTGGTTGGAAAGCATACTGATAATTTAAAAGTATGATCTGTGGAGAGGCAGAAATTACTTTATGTTTAATTACAACAAGTCAAGGTGAATGTTATTTGAGCTTTAAGGTCTTAAAAGGAAGTTTAAAAGAGCAGTGTAAAAGCTGGTTATGGTTTAAAGGGCTCTGAAAAATTAAGGGGCAAGATCACAAGCAATCTGCTGAAACCTTAGTTCTTACTTTGAAATTTCCTCCTATTTTCTAAACACCAGTCTGCAGCTGTTACATGCTGAGTCTAAATTGGGGTGAGGTCATAAGATTTCTCATCACTGTCACCTCTTTCCAAAGCTCTTTTTTCTTTTTTTTCTCCTGCGGTATTTCCTTGTTCAAAAGCATTCTTTGACAAAATATTTCTCCTCCAAAATGAAGGCTTTCTAGCAGGGAGGATTTTTGGCAAGTTTGAAGTTTGAGCAGGACTACTTGCTTACATGGCTGTTTGCTCATTTAAGTTTGTTTATTTATTTTGTTTGAGGTTGCCAATCTTGCTTGTTCGTTGTCAACAAATGAAGATGGAACAAAACTCGTCCAAATGGCAGCTAATCACATCGAGACTTTGTGCCCACAGGTAGGACTTGTTCGCTTCATCCCCACTGCTGTGTTTGTCACACAGTGATCACTTGTGTTCCTTCGGTCTGAGTTCACATTCCATTTACACAGCTCAGCGTAGAAATGGAGACCCAGCGAGAGATGCACGTGCTTAGGTAATGTGTTCATGTTCTGTGGTTAACATAGGAATGGTTCATAGTCTCTGTGATTGCAAAAATCTGCTGCTCTGTTTCTGAAATCACGCCTGATGGAATGACCATTGTCAAGTGAAAAATTTGGAATAATTTACTCTGAAAAAGCAGTACCTGTTTTGCCCTTTAACTTGGAAGACCCCACTTGATTTGGCTTTTGTGTAAGTGAAGTAAGTAAAGTATGAATTCTTCTGATTATCACCAATTTAAAAGCTGGAACTTTGATCTTAAGGAAATGAATGGAAAAAAAAGCACAGCTACAGATAGACTTTTTCTAAGATACTAAGTACCAGCAGTGTGTTCACCTTGTCATGTTCAGAGTTAGAGATACAAAAACTTCTGCAGTTAGATCTTTTTAGAGCAAAGATTTTACTGATTCCTGTGAATCTGATGTGTGTTGCAGCCTGGAGGCTGCATAATTTCAAGATCATTAGTTCTTTGAAGAACACTGTAGTTTACATAGTGGCATAAGTATTTTACCCTTTTGTGGTAATGTAGTTGAAATAAAAGATGAAGAGCAAATATTAATGTGTTCAGTAGCAAGCTTTAGAAGTCTGTTTTATGCCTGTTGAATAAATGCAAGTCTTGGAGAAAGAAAATTCTATCAAGGAAGTGTGATGTTCTGCAAATGTCACAAATCAATGTTTCCTCTTGAATAATTCAGTTTCAATGTTTTTAAAATGTGAAGAGTTCTGTGTTTCACATCACACTTCTATGTGATTTAATGTGTTACTGTATTTGTAAGAAGGCTTCTTCCAGCTTATTTGTTTCTCCAGGGGTCAGGTGCACTAATAGAATGGATAATTATGCATCCAGATGCAGCTTTTTAATTGAAATTGAAATGTCCGTATCTGATACCAGAAAGTTCTAAAATTTAATTTTGACTAAAATATTGTTTTTTCTTTACAGCCATGTAAATTTCTAGGCTTTTAATTTCCTATAGTAAAATGAAAGTTTCTCTGGTTTATTTCTTTCCTTTTGGTTTAAGGGGTGAATTAGTTGATGGTTATAGATGTGACTAAAAAGAAACTGTGGATTGCACATGGTAAGATTATGTTACTACTAATGGTGTGTCATTGTGCAGGATTTGCTGCTTTCTTAGATAAGGACTGTGCCCTATGAAAGCAATTTGGATCTTACCTAAACAAGAAATAGCAGATTCAGGCTCCTGCCAAATTATGCCATATCATTTTAAACATTCCATTGGCAAAATAATTCTCTTAAGTTCTCTATGGGGCATATCAGAGTTCAGAATGGAACTTCACATGCAGAACTGCCCAATGCCCTAAATTTTCAGAGTGAAAAGAGAGGTATTTTATGTGCTTTGCAAAATATTTCTTGAAGGGAAGCATGGTATCAATTGAAATCTGATATAGTAGAAATAAAACAGAGCCTCCCCACCCGAAATGCCTCAAAAAGGACCTACCAAAAAAAGCCCTAGCACTTAGAGAAAGCACCTTGGAGTCTTGGGAGTTTTGCAGATCTGACAGCAGAATTTCCTATGGAGCACAGAAGAAAGGGCAACTACAGAATTGGCAAACACTAGAGGAGAACCTTTTGGCTTTTGACATTAATTATACTCTACTGGAGGTAAAATGTAGAGGGCTTTTTCTGAACCCTCTTTTTTTGTTTTCCCGGGTGAAATTATTATTAAGTATTTTGACTGTTTGACAAATGAAATGAGCTAGATGTTTATATAAGAGCAAATGCAAACCACATAATGATCCTGGAGTGTTATGAATGTTTCATGAGAAATTAATTTAGTGTTAGATCAGTAACAATAGAAAAAAAAATGAACTGGTTGGATAGAATTTGATGAAGAATTATTTCTGTTCATACAACTCACTTTTGGTTGGGAGAATTGGCTGTTGCCAGGTAAGATCTCCAGTGTCACTTGTATTGGGAATCCAGGGGACTGTCCTGGTGGGCCAGCAAAATCTTGACTTCAAATGAGTGCATGGGAGAGAGAGTAGGCAAGGAAACAACGGAAGCAAACAAGATGGTTTAAAGGCAAGGCTGTAAATCTTTAGATCTGTTTTGCTAATACCCATTTTGGGTTTGTTACCCTTGTGCTTCAGTTCAGTGGTGTGTTTGGGGAAAACTCGGGTTGCTCTAACAGTCTGCTAGAATACCTGGTAGATGGTGAACCTGTCAACAAAGGGAGAATTGTCCTGTAGGAAACCAGAGATGAGCAGATGAGAATATGGTTTCTCTAAATTCTTCATAGGTTTTTACATTTTTCTGGTCTAATCAGCTTTCAAATCCTGAGTTGCTGCTTTGAGAAGAATGATCTTGAGCCTCGATCTGGAACAGTTGTGTCAGAGTGGAGATCAGAGGTGGGCAGTGGTGAGGCAGCAGCTGAGATGATCTTCAGTGTGCCAGAGGGCTCTGCCTAGAGCCTTTTTATTAGCATAAAGATCCCTGGAGAGTTGTAAGGAGCAGGGGAGTTGGATATTTTAGAAGAAGTGTATCTGAAATAATGAATTTTAGGGCCACTTCCTTAGAAAGGGAGCTCTCACCAGAGCTTGCTGCTCATTACCACAGCAGTACAGGGTAATGGCGACAGGAAGGAAAATTCAAGAAAAACACACAAATGGTCATGGTTTAGCTTAATCTTCAGAGGATGATAAAAAATTCTTGAAAGTCATTTGATGCCGTAGGATATTTTACCAATATTTTAGAGAAGAGGTGTAAGCACTGATAGAAGCAGAACCTTGGATCTTAGTATTTTGGTGAGCTCTGTTTTTCTCTGAAGTATTGAGAGATAGATAGAAACCATCTGGTTATAAACTGAGGTGAGAAGCAATTCTGTGTAACTAATGAAAAGTGTGTAACACTTGGCACAGTTGTGACGGATTCAGCTGCAGTTTTGAATGCCATCTTTTCTTGCTGCTTAGAACTTAATATGCTGCTAGTAGCTTTTAATACTGCCTAGTATGTGATAAACCAGTAAATAGAGAAGGTGGCTTTTTGGCTGTGGTGGTTTTGTACGTAGATCACTGTGGTAGTTCAGGTAACATGGAGAGAGGTCCTGGGGTGAGCAGGATGCTGAGCTGATCAGCAGGGATGTATTTATGTACGTGGTGGTACAGGCCATTGAAATACTGAGCTGACAGCTGTCTTGAGCATTTGTATTTGGCTTGTCCAGCATAATTCATCTGTTTCTTCAATGCCAGCATGACAGTCTGGAACTGACTGCTGTTGTCACATGTACCTGCCTGTGGTACATGCATGAGAAGGGCAAAAACCACCAAGCCTGGCAAGAAACCAGCCCCTGCAGCCTCCTTTCTTTGAATTTTAATAATTTCAGCACTGTTGTAGTGATGCTTTCTTTCCTGTTTTGCTAGCAGACAGTATTAAGCCCATCATGTGTCTTTTAGCATCAAGTTAAATGGTCTGTGCTTATGAGTAAATTCAGAAATACCAGAGAAGCAAGAGCTGAGGGATTGAGGGGTTTCTTAGAGAGTATGTGTGTGTGTCTGCAGAAGGGGTCCAGGCAAAGCATCTCTATTCCAGTCCAGTAGCCACTTGTTTTCTGCTCTTCCAAGTGCAGTGATGATCTTCAGTTTGGTGCAAAGTGTCCTGAAAGCCTTCAGCAGCCCAACAGTGACAGCACCGTGCCCCCCCCTCCAAAAATCCAACTTGAGCAGCAGTGCTTCCCTAGCAGGGCTTGTGTGCTCTCTGCTTGCTCAGAAAATGATCGTGACTTTGTAATGCTTTGTAAGTTTTGATCAAGTTTTCATGTGAATGTCCTGTATTTTTTTTTCTTAAAATCAAAGGTTGTGGTTGTGTCTTTGTTAGGAAAATGGATGGAGAAATGTAGCTCTTCCTTTGAGTTATGTGTGGATTTACACTTAAATTGTCTAGCCCTTTTTTGTCGATACAGGCAAATGGATGTTTTTTCCTTCTGTGTAATTTTCTAGGAAGTAGGTAATAGCAAACATGAAAATTCTTGTTCACAAAAATGACTTGATGGCTAATCAGTGGGTAGGATCTTTTGATGTGTTGTATTTTTCAGGTATTGGAGTTTAAGTATGCGTTTTATGATGCTGTGGATTTTTGAATTTAGCAATTCACATTTCATGTATATTTACTCTTTCATGAGAGAAAAGCAATTTTGTTATTTGCTCTGGCACGTTAAATAGTGGGGGACACTGAAGAAGATTTTTTTCTTAGCCTCATAAAGACTCTTCAGCAACAATCACTTTAATAACCACAGTTTCATCTTCTTGCTTGAACCATCTGTGTGGCATCTCCTTTTATCTGTGCTAATACAATTTCCTTCAAACACAGGGCAGAAGTAATGGGGGAGAACATGGCAAATCAGTGAGTTCTCTACCATCTGCTTTAAAAGACAGAAAACAGATGTTAGTATCCAACAGCATTGGACTTCTTGTGTATCATCTCCAGCCTTTCAGTGGAGAGTTTAATAAAGATGATGTGTTGTGCCTTAGTAATACCATCTCTGGAAGTTACTCTGCTGAAGTGATGGTTTGTATGTATGTTTTCATGCAGTGCTGCTGAAGATGTGGATTTTGTTATTAACCTTGGTATCTGTGGTAGACTTCTTGAGCACTGGTATGTTTAGTTCCGTCTCGAACATCCTGGTTCCACAGCCAGTTGGTGTGGCTTACAGCACCAGTGCTGCTGGAGGCTTCCCTCCCTCTCTCCCTGCTACCAAGCCCTCATTTGTGTCCCTTCCTCATGAGTAGCAGCAGCAGTCCCATGGCAGCTCAGCAGTGTGGAGCAGGACGCTGTTGTGAATCCAGCTGGGGAGCAGGAAGGGTGTTTTCTGCCAGGTCGGCTGCCCAGGGTAGTTTGCTGTGTGTGTGCCTGAGCAGGCTTGCTAGCTCAAGGGAAGGAGGGAGGGCAGTCTAGAGGAGGAGCAGCTGCTGCTTTTGGTGGCACTGCAGACTGCCTGATGCCAGCTTGAGCTGGCAGTGGCACAGCTTTGGTGACAGGAGGCAGTGTCCAGAGTTGGTGGAGAGCCGCTCTTACAGGTTACCAGCATTGTGTGGAGGAAGTTGTCAGCGCAGTCTGCAGTTGGTACAAGGATGTGTGACCCAGTTTGGATGGATGGTGCTCTGTACCATTAGAGCAGTGCAGAGTTCAGTTCATTGAGAGGCAATCTGTGCTGAAGGGGTGTGTCTGGCTGCATGACAGGGACTGCAAGTGGGACAAGGAAAAAATCTTTCCTGTATCCCCTGGCATAATGTGCTGAAGCTAGTATTTGCAGACCTTATCTTGCTCAGTTTATGGAAATTGAGGCTTGTCATTTTCAAAACCTGCTGGCAAGCTTGTTGGGATACTGTGGATCCCAAAGCTATGGAACACCAAAACGTGTTGGAAGGCACAGTACTTCATGCTTCTGTACAAATAGACTTAGATATTTGCTTTGGCTTGAACTTCTCCAATAAACAGTTTGAAGGGGGGAACCTCCCCCCCACTGTTACTCTCACGTTCCCCTGAAAGTCTCATGCTGGCTGTGATTGCTCTGCTCCTTTCTGATGGTACTTGGAGAGAGAATAATTAACTACAAAATGCCTTGGGGTTTTCAGTCTTAACTTTTATCTTCCAGCATCTGTTGTGTTAGAATAGAATCCTCAACAAATTCTCCCTTTGCACTATTAAACAAAAATACCGACCTTGAGTAGCCTCAGCTTCTGTAGCAATCCAGAAGCTCTTCTGTAGCTGTCCTGTTTTATCCTCTTCTTGCCTCACCTGCACTCAGTGGACATAGATGAGAGACTGATGGAGTTTTTTAGAGTTGCTCGAGGGCATTTACTGTAGATTCATGTTGTACCAAAGTGCTATAAATGTTTTATAAACAGTTTGGTTTTCCCTTTGCCTTCAGAACTTGAAAGTATTTTTCCTGGAAAGGTGGTACTTTTTTATCTCTTCAACTTCATAGTTTTTTTCTGAATTTATAAGTTAGTTTAAGGTGCTACATTTCGTTGGTGACAGTCCTACAGCAAAATGCTAAGAAGGGAAAGCATGCAATAAAGTATCATTATTAGAGACTTCTTGTGGTAAAAAACCTAGTGAGCCTGGGGAGGAGGGTAGGAAAGCTTAGAGTAGTTCAAGACAGCATGATAATAGCAGTGTTAAGAGGTGGAGTTTTACATGGTTTTGGAAGAGAGGGATGGACAGCAATAAGGAGCCAAAAATGTAAATGGCTGTAGCATGCAGTAGTAGAGAGGTGTAAATAGCCTTGCCAAAGGAATGAATTGCTCTTGCTGAAGCAAGGAGCAGAAATCACTGATCCATGGATCCATCTGACATGGCTTTGCTCTGTTGTGCATCGGTTACCAGCTTTACACCTAACCTGGAGATGTTTTCCAGCTGGAGTACTGGTAGTGTGACCCTGCAGTCACCTGGGGATGCAGATGAGCAGATGGAAGCACTTAGAGAAGTGGATGAGGTACACACCAGTCTGGTGGAGCTGCACTGGTGCCCGGATGGCTCATGGTCCGTGTGCTGTGTGTCCCATGAGCTGCAGCTGTGGAACAAGCTTTCTGCAGATCTCTTCTGCCTTTTGCAGGAGCTAGGAAAGCAAAGGCACAACAGTTTCTTTTTATTCCCTGCACGCTATTCCCTTGCCCTTTGTGCAGGGTCAGACTTCAGTGGTTTGGGGGAATTCTGGCGCAGCTCTGAGGGAGGATGTTAAAGGAATCATGGGGATGTGATGCTGAACCACTGGCTCTGGGTGGTCCTGCCTGGCCAGGGAGTTGGACCAGGCTGACCTCCAGCAGGCCCTTCCAGCCCCTGCCGTTCCATCAACCTGTGGAGCACCTGACCTGGAGAGGGGGGAAAGGGCAAACCTTAAAAATGTTGCTTCATTCATATCTCTGAGCTTCCAGGATTTAAAAAGAGCTTTAAATGGTTTTCTAGCAGTAGAATCAAATTCATGGCAATGGATGACTACACTTCCTGTGTTCTCATGATTTCTGAGTGCAAACTACAGTGTCATTAAATGTGGCAATGACAGGTAACATGATTTGCAGGGGGATTTTCTGTGTTCCATTTGGCATGGATATTTGCAAAACTATCTAGTAATTTGATTGTCTGCTTTACCAAATTCCTAATTAAAAGTAATTGGGAAATGTCACAGCAGCTTTGAAAGTAAAAGCAGTAAGGACAGCAGCAGTTTGTTTCCTTCCTGTATCTCTTAGATGATTGTGCATTATTGTTGACATGGAGTCAGAGTCTTAATTAGCTATTCTGAGTTAAAAAGCTTTGTTTTACGTCATAAAGCTTTTTCTACTAGTGCAAACCAGTGTAATTTCAGGTGTTGTTTACCAAGCTTACTTCCCCCCAGTATATCTTTACATGATGAATTGATGGGAATTAAATTGCAGTTTTCAGATAAAGTCAAGCCATTATGTTTATCATGGGATTGGAGTGCTTTCAAAACTATTCTTAGGATTTTGTAGGCTACACGGGCAACTTGATATGTACTTGTAGATCATTTTGCATTTGTTAAGAACTCTGTGAAAACCTTTGGTGTTGATTTTCACATTTTATTTCCTACATGTGCTGGTATTGGCATCCTAGCAGGAAAAGATGTGGACAGTATGTTTGGCTTGGATAACCTTACTCTGGATTTTAGCTGTCCCTTTCAGTTATTTCCTGGAATGTTGAACTGTTAACCCAGGTAGCTTCTGATCCCCAGGAATGGGAATGAGGCCTAGCTGACAGGATGGTGGTGGTTGTCCTGCAGAGGAGCATTTGCTGTGTTGACTCTGACAGCAGCAGGATGTACATAGTGTTCTGGCTGCATGGCTGTAAGAAGATCAGAACCAGCACACATGACTGTGTAAAAGCAGCGATGGAGCCCTGTTCTGGGCTTGGCTGAGTATGTGCCTGAAGATGGGCATTGCTTGTTTTCCTTGGCTTGCCTGCATGTCACTTTTGATACAGTGATTAAACAATCTCCCTTTACTCTGCATCTACTTCCCCAGCTGTTTTCATTGGCGTTTAGAGTTTACCTTTTGAATTTACAAAACAATTCAAGTCAATTTTGTAAACAAATATAGTCAGTAATGTATTTACTATTGGAATACACTTATCCCTGGGTAGACTGTGTCTGTATTGTCTAGAGCTGCTATCAACATGACCTCAGTTTTATTTATTTATATTGACTGAAATGCATTTTATGATTATGTTGTACAGAAGATATTCAGCTTTCAAAGCTTTTAAATTGTTATGAGTTTTTCATATCTGTCATTGCAGTCGCTTTACAGGCCAGATGCCATAGCAGCAGTTTGCCATATCCTTGCACCTTTCTACCATTATAGGGGTTTTTTTGTTCCAGGTTTGTTTTTTTGACTTGGTAGTAAATAGTTATTCTTTTTTGGAGAGCTTGGGTATATCTGTATATTTAAGGTCCCCCGCTGTGTTAAGAGAAGTACAAGGCACAGCTTGATAGAAATAAGTGCCCCATGATTTTGTGTTAAAAGAACAAAAATAGCAGAGTGCCAGCATGTTTCTGTGGTTTCTCTAATAGACCCATTGTGTTGTAGTAGTGACCCAGGAAATCCTGCCGTGGTGTTGTTGCATTGTTTACGTTTCTGTTACCTTTCCTGGATTACCCTGGGAAGTGTCACTCTTGCTCTAGGAGGAATTGATGTCAGTATTTATCATGGAATTACTATGTAATTTCTGCATTTCAGAACAATAGCACTTCAGGTAGGAAGGGACCTTAGGATGTCTGCAGCCTTTTGCTCGCAGCTGTTTGTTGCAGTGCTTGGTTTCTGAGCTCTGACTGTTCTCTAAACTTTGTCTGCTCAGGGATTGAAAGTCCAAGGGCAGAGACTGCATCAACTGCTTGGGCAACTTGTTGCACATCTTGAGTGACCTTGGTGTGAAACTGCTCCTGTGTGCCTCCCTGTGCCTGATGGTGGGCAGAATACCCTGTGGAGAGCCTGTCTGTGCTTTTTGTCATCTCCTGCCTGTCCAAGAGCCGCTCTTGGGGCCCTGGGAAGCCCCCTTTTCCCCGGGCTGAAAAAGCTCTGTTCTCTCTCCCTCCTTGGGGGTAACAGCTCCATAACCTTCTTGGTGGCCTTGTGCTGAACGTGCCTTGTTCATTGTTGCCCCTGTTGTGTCAGAAAGCCCGAAAGGGACTCATGGGCACGGTTTTCTGGGTGTGATGCAGCGAGTGTCACCTGTTCCTCATGCTGTGCCTGTGCCTTGGGGTGTGCTGTGCTGTCAGCTTTCATTGGGAGTGCTGCTGGCATGGAGCAGTGTGCCAGCTCCTTCCCAGCAGAGCTGTGTCCCAGCCAGCCATTCCCCTGTGTCCTGAGGAGTCTGTTACTGCACCCCAGCTGCAGCACTGCATTTTAGACAGCCAGGTCATCAGTTTTGAAAGAAGGAAGGAAAACCTCAGGTTCTCTTCCATCAAAACCACCTGGATATGAGTTTCCCTTACAGGTCAAAGCAGTGCAATTTCTTTGTGGTGTAGCACAGGGTATGTAGTTTAACAAACAGCTTGGAAAAAATCCACCTTCTGAAAGCTCAGAAAGCAATTTTCTGGGTTTTGTTGTGTTATCCATGTACATAGCTTGATTAATCTTGTTCAGTATGCTTAGAAACTGGCCACATTACATAAATTAATTGGCAGCAGTGTAAGATGCAGAGTAGTTTTGATTTTAAAATAACACATGAATTCTGTTCTCTAGAAATGCCAGACTCAAATGGCACATTGATGTACTGTTCACCTTGAATATGACCATCCTGATATCTGTCCTTTAGCGGTAAAATATGGAGCTACCAAGTTTCACCTTAGTGTGCCTAAACTCTGCTCAAGTTCTAAATGGTGTTATCTTGGGGTGAGCTCTTCTAGCTTTGCTGTAGTACCTTACACTAGAGCAGAACTACTCCTTCTGTCCCTGGAAGTAAATTTATTAAGCATGTTTGAGGAATATTTGACTGAACTTGCCTGTGCCTGCCCAGTTTTGTTGGAAATTAATCTGCTGGGTGTGCAAGTGAATGTAAAGCTGGGTGGCCAGCTCCTGTTCATTTGAAAAGAAAGATAATCACCAAACAAAACGTGAGTTATTAAGGTATTTTTCTTGTTTTGGTTAGAGGGGCTGACAGTTTTTGGTATTCAGAATATCCTTATATGTAATTTCTAAGAAATTTCTAGTTTTCTTCTGCTGTGTTGTAGTCACTGCCATGACAGACATTTGTCATTATTTCTTTCCTTGTTTTTTTTTTTTTTTTTTTTGAATTGAAAGTCTGTAAAAGTATTCTCTTGTAGTGTTAATCCAACCCTTCATAGGCATTTCTTACTCTTGGGTTCTCTCCTTTTGCCTGACCTTGGGCTGGATGATTCATGCTTCCCTAAAGGCACCATCTCAGTGAGCAGAGCTTCCCTGCCTGGTGTGGCAGGATGGATATTTGCTGTCCCAAATTGTCACTTGTGCAGTAAAGGAGTAACCGTGTCAGTCCTAAGCTGACTGTTTGAGCAGTGTCTGGTGCGGGTTTGTGGGCCTGTTGTGGTCCTGGTGTTTTGTTTTTCTGCCCCCACATGCCCTGTTTTAGCCACTGTGCACAGGAGTGTGTTGCTGAAAGCTGCATGTGCTGTGCACACATTTCATTTGAACATACCTGTGTTTTGATGCAGAAGCCAGCTGTTCAGAAGCTTGTAGAAAGCAGGATAATTTTATTACTGTCATCATTTTGCTGTGTCTTCAAGCTTCTCTCAACTTGTGTAATCACTGTACAGTTAAACTTGCAGACACTGATTTTCATTTGATGGAATATATAGATGTGTGCTGTACTTGATGGGGACACGTGATATTACTCCTGTGTATTTACTAGTAGCAGATGCTCTCCTAGCCTAGGTTCTGCTCATAAGTCCAAGGATTTATTTGAAAACTGGTAGTTTAGCTCCCAGTGAAATGCCCCAGCAGTGAGCAGGAGTAATAGCAACTTTCTGGTAGCCTGAGCAGTGATATTTGTGTGCAGAAATCCAAATGGGGAGAAGGTAATAATGGAATTTGAACAGCCTGATATGCTGTAATAAGGTAGAATAAGGCTATATTTAATTAGCCAGTAAGAAATGTTAACCTTATTTTAGATCAGGAAGCAGTGGTGAAACAGGGACTTCTGATTAGTTTTGTTCTCATTGTTTCTCGAGGCCAATTCAGATGATAAATCGACACCATGAATGATAGGGTGAAGTAAAAAGCTAATAAACTTCATGAAGCCTAAGGAAGTGGCATTTTTCCACTTGATCTCTTATTGATGAGTCTGAGTATGTCCCAGTGTTTTCTTTTTTGATTTTTTTCTTCTTTTTTTTCAGGAGAAGAGGGTTTAAAGTCTCCATTTTACCTAAGTGATAATGTTTGTCTTCTAGTTCATTAGGCTAGATTGAGAGCACGTGGTCTGGACCATGCACGTGGGTCATGGCTTTGGGACAGCTCCACACAGAACAAAGCTCACACCAGATCTGTGCTGAGCCACACTTCAGCAGCCCCGAGGTGGTTCCCAGGAGGCACAAAGACATGGGGTCTGGAGCGTGCTCTGCAATTTAGATAGGACAGGATTTTGCTTTCATTGCTAGCAGTCTGAATTGTTCTGTCAGTTGTTTCCACACTTGTGGAAGTTGTGTTTATCCACAATACTAAGGGAATAATTTACCAGGGGGCCATAGGGAACAGTGTCACCATTAATGTTTAATTGAGGATTAGATGCCTTTGTGTGGGATGGACCTGATTTCACTTGTAGCTGTAAAGCTCCTGCAGGAAGCCTTAGGTAAATGCTCTGGCTTGTGTTGCCGAGGTGGTTAGAGGTGATGGTTTGCAGCCCTTGTGCAGTCTCAGCCCATCAGATGTGCAGGGTGCCCACCTGCCTGGGCTGTAGTTACTGCAGGCTTGGGGACTTCGTTTCCAGAGATAGCTGCAGTCATTAGGATTTTGGAATGCACCCATCTGATAAAGCTGGCTCCATTCTCTAACAGTTTTGGTGATCTTCCCGAGCAGTTCACCTCTTTATTGCATGTGGTGAGACAAAAATTGATTCTTTTTATCTTTGGTGAGATAAAAGATGCTTTTTGCACAGTCTTATTGTTACTTTTGGCAGAGCCAACCTGGTAAATCTGCCAAAACAAAGAAGAAAATGCAGTAAAAGAAAAGGCTTTATTGTATTCAAACAGAATAGAGTTTGACTTTCAGTTAGTATCTAATTAGGGACTTAAATAGAAAAGTTAGAAATTACCTGTTCAGTGTTTCAGTCTCGATGGACACATTTTAAAACCTAAACTAGTTAGTGTGGTAAATCAAAACAGGACCAATGTGACCTAAGAATTATTGAGGTGAAATTTTGAGCCCCTGGCTTGGAAAATTGATCTTGTGAAATTGGATCAAGCATGATAGGAATGAAAACAGTTAAAGCTCAACTCCTGCAAATTTCTTACTTTTAAAAGTGTTCTTACTTTTAAAAGTTTTAAAAGTACTTTCAAAAGTGTAGAGCGAAACAGAAAGGAGTTTTATATTTTGCACTGCATATGGGAAGTTCTGTATCTTGGGTATTGCTACTGAAATAGAGAAACTGGAGGCAAAACCTCCTATGCTACTGTACAGGGACAGGCACTTAATTGAATTTTGGGGTGTGCTGTGCCTACTAACAAAATGTATGATTTGGATAGAAATGCACATGCTGACTGCTTGAAGCGTGCTTTCCAAAATTTTCGAATGTTTAGAGTTGGAAAGATTATTAATTACAACTTGCACCTCACTTCTATAAAAGTGTCCCCCAGTATATAGGTGGTGGCTGTTTGATGCCAGCCTTGCTGCCTTTTGCTCCTGGCGGTGTCAGAGCTTGTGCTCTTTTCCTGTGCTATAACAAATGTGTTTTAGCAAGTCAGGAACCCAGCTGACCAAAATGGGGAAGGCAGAATTCTCCTTACTGCACCAGCATCTTCTGGTCAATTGAAGCATCTTGCAAAGTCTTCTTATCACTCTTTCCAGGACCAGTGTGCAATTTGAATGTTTTTTTCCTTTTTCAGAAAGCAAAGGATTATTTGCAATATATTTCATTTGTGGTGTTGTTTTTCTTTTCCTGCTGCTCTTCCTGTGCTTTTCAGTTCTCTCCCGTGCTCAGCAACAAGTTGTTTCTCTTTTCCCCACATTTTGCTTGGTGTTTGGTTGTCTTAAAATCATTCCCCCTTTGACAAACAAGTGTTCAGAAGGGAAAGAAGGAAGTGCAGGGTTAATGTTCTGCTTCCACCCAGCATGTGTGTTTGTTTCATTTAAAAGTGGTTATGTATGTAACATCAGTAAACTTCTGTGTTAGGAAGAAGCCTCTGTAGCTAATTGGGTCAAGAAGTATGTATAGAAATAATCACTTTGGGAGCCAGTGTTTGCATCTTCAGTTAGCCTTTTCTGAAAGGGATGAAATCCACCCTCTTCATGTGGATGTAGTTTCTGGTTGTAGTCTGAAGTGATTTAGCACAACCAGCCTGCTGCTTTTACCTAGATGTAGTATGAGTTGTGTCCCGTGCCTCTGATCCTGACAGATCTGTTCTGGCAAAGCCCCCCACTTCCCCATGGCAGAGGCTGCTAATTTCTGTGGGGATGCTAAAGAGCTTCAACTCAGAACTGATGTTTGCTGTTGTGGTAAATGTGTGTGAGTGAAAGCTGCCTTCTATTTGATATCTTGCAAACTGGAAGAGTGTGATTTTTTCCAAATAAAACCAAAATGTTGGGAATTCTGCTGTCCTCTTCCATCAGCTTGTTCTTTTGTGAAGCTGAGATGGAAGTTGTCCTAAGCAACATCTGATATTTCTGCTTGAGAACAGAACTGAAAGCTGAGCAAAGCTTTTGTTTGGAGAACAGAAATACTGCTTTGCTGTTTTAAGTAAAAGATTTGATTTCTGAAGAAGTAATGAGTTGGTTTTGTCTGGTTTTGGTACAGGTTATTAATGCTGCTTTAGCTCTTGCTGCCAGACCAAAAAGTCAAGTTGTGAAAGGCAACATGGAGATGTACAGGAGTACGTGGGAGAATCACATCCGTGTTCTGACTGAAGCTGTGGATGACATAACGAGTATTGATGATTTCCTTGCTGTATCAGGTATGGTACTTCAGAACCCAATTGTTCTCTTCTATGCTCTGAAAATTGTTCATCACTTTTCAGTAGGAAGCCAGTGAAAGATGAGGTCGTATAATGATGTGTGAAACCATTGCTGTTGTTTCAATGTTCCCACCCAGTGGATATTCCTGCTGTGCATGATGCAGAGCTGGGCAGGAGTCCCAGTGGATATATTTATCCATCCTTGCAGCTTCATTTCCCTCTGCACTTTCAAATCCTCTCTGTAGCTGTGAGAAGTCCCCAAGAAAAGGAACTGTATACACCTTAAACAAGAAGTTCTTGGGATGCCCTGTGTTCCAGTTACTGTGGAATGCACAGTAGAATTTCTGGAATTTTCAGTGTCACAGGTATTTGTCACACAAAATGTACTTTACGGATCTCTTCAGTGAAGAGGCCTAGGTAGTAAACTGTATTTACTGAGTGTCTTCAACATTTAAAAAGACAGAAAACACGGTCAGACAGAAGACAGAAAACACTTTTTGCAGTTTAAAGAAGTTCTCAGTTCTGAAGTAAGGGTCTGCCCTCACTGAGGAAAAGCATTCAACAGAAGCATTTCAGTTGCACAGTGCCTGCTTTCTGTGTTGCTCCTGCTAACATGCACCTTGATATGCATAGTTAGAAATAGTTGTGTTGTGAAGCACATGTAAATTTGTGTAATTCTACTTTTTTGATTTATCTTAAAGTAGCATAACATGGAAAGGAAGGAAAGGTTTGTCTCTTGTGCCTTAAATGTGGTTTAATTTCTGTATGTCCATATGGCCAGTGGCCCTGTGCTTGCCCATTTCTTTGGGCCTGTCCTTTGGGCTTAGTTCCATTAGTTAGGGCTATTTGGTTTATGCAGCAGTAGGAAACACGAGTAGTTCTGCAGGGGTCAGTAGTTTAAAAGTTTGTTAGTGGGGTCACAAGTAGGTTCCTACTCCCAAGTTACACTGTTCTCATTAAACATGAGGCCAGACTCCTGCCTGAAAGGGGGCAGAGTTTGGGCGTTCATTGCTCTGAAGCTTGTTTGGTGTCAGCACTGTGGGGACTGGCAGCTGCTGGAGTGCAGTCCCAGCAGCTGAGTGGTGCTAGTTCCTTAGCTCAGGGTATGGGTATTGCTGTGCAAACAGCAGAGATGTTTGGGCTGTGCAGGCCCTTTGTGGGTCTGCTGATGTGGGATGCAGGCTTTTCCTCACGTGGGTAAATTCTCCTGGCTTTGCAGGCTCAGCTGGTGTGCCTGCAAGTGACTTAGGTCTGAGAGTAGAGGAATTCACTGCAGAAAGTGTGGCTTAGTTATGCACAGTTACTCTCCTGTGTGTATCTCAGCATCTTACTACAGAGGAGCATCACCTGAGATTTATTTTCTCCCTGTGTAAGTTGGCTTTTGATGGTAGGGCTTTATGGACCTGCCTCTTGCTAATACTGCAAATCTTCCCTGTTTCTGAAATTTCCTGAAATTTATGCAGGTATTGCTAAAGCTGTTAATAAAGAGGTAAAATAAGTTAATTGCTAATGAATAAAAATACATGTATCTCTATAAGACACAGGAAATTTCATAGTAGGTTAAAAATCTTCTGTCAAATTCATTGAGCTAAATGATTCTTTTTATCTATACAGTTATGATTCATTGAAATGACACATTTCAGGTTTTTTCCCCCAAAATTTCTTAGACTTGAAGAATAAAATTAAGCATTCCAATAATAATTGTGTAAAAGAAAAATCTGTCATTGGGCAGCTGCTCATTTCAGAGAAGACTCCTGGCTTCTTATTGTATTTACATTCTTTGGTTGAACACAGTTGGATGATGGACAATATTTCACAGTAAGTAAAAGCAGGAACTAATTGAGGTAGCACTGTTGTGTAGACCTACATGGCATGAGATCCAAGAAAGGTAAATATTGTGATATTTGCTTTCAGCAATATGTGTAGAACATCTTCTGTAAGCCTTGGTAGAACCCTTTGGCACATGTTAATTTAATTTGTTTAAACTTCAAGTGTCATGCTCATTCTTAAGAGCTCTGTTGAGAAGATGTTTCTCTATGGCAATGTCACCTTTGTTAATGTAAAGAAGTAATTACTAGGAGTAATTGTAAGGAACAATGCAAGCCACTCTTGGTTTACTCTGCAGGGTATTGGCACCAGTGCTGTGTTCTGAGGAATTAAAACATTCTCATACTGCTCTGTCTAAGTAGAAAGGTTAGAAGTGTAATAGAAGATGGTATCTGCCCTTTTTTGGAAATTACTTGGTAATTAGGCAAGATAACGTGCATTGAGAGCTTTGCATCATGTTTGAAAGGAAATTCCAGAACTGCTATTTAATGGCCCTCCTTTTTTATACAGAAATTAGTAATACACAACTCATGCCAGCATGGACATTCTGGGTGAGAAATACCTTTATAAATAACAGCTTTCTGGGCATTCTGTGTGAGAAATACCTTTTTGAAAAACAGTTGGAGTTTGGATTTGCAGGTGGTGAGGGAAGTGATGCATCCTGGAGTGTCAGAATTGCATGCAGAGTTACAGGACACTTCTGAGGAAATATAGTAAACACACCTTGCCTAGTGGTCCTGGTGATTCAGAACTCTGCATCATGCAAGAGAATTCCCTCCTCTAAAGTTCATTTTCCTTTTCTTCTCTGACTGACCCAGAGGTCAGTTATTTCTGACAGTCCTTCCCGTCCCACTGGCACTCAGGGAAGGAGACTTAGGAAGGTTGGTTTTTTCTGTGTTTGGGTTGTTTGTTTTGGGTTTTTTATTTCACTTTGGGTGGGTTTTTTTTGCATTCTTATAAATGTTGTGTAATAATAAACAAAATGCTGTTCTTCTTCTAAGTTTACTTGTCTTTGCTTTTCAGATGGAACTTGATTTTTTTTTTGTTTCAGATTTTTTGTTCTTGCTATTTATATATAGCACTGTATTCAAAAGAAAACAGCACTACAGAACAAAAAAGATGAAATCAGGTCAAGTGAAAAAGAGGTCTGATTGCAAATAGTTGAAGTGGAGATGTGTTCCTTATTAAGGAATGCAAGAGTTAATGACTTGTGTAAAAAGTCATTGTAATTATAAAACATTATAAATGATACTGTTGTTCACAGATTTCTTACACCTTGTAAGAACAGAGAATCAGTCTCAGCCGATGGGTTTTGGATAGTTAATTTATGCAAGGAAGAATGCCAGTGTTAATCTTTACAACCTGCTGACATTAAGTTAAAAAATTACTGTCATCCATTTATCACGATGATATGAAGTCTGCAGACTCATAAATTAAAATATGCTGTTCCATTTGGTGCATGAATTGCCAGGAAAGTAATTTTGTTATTCTTGTAATTGCATTCATGTTGGTAAATCTGAGGTTTTCTCCTTAGCTCTCGGCTCTTGTAAACTGATTCTTGTGTCTTCTCCCTCATACAGTTGGAGTGAAAAGTTTAAGGCTTGTTTCCTAATGTTGATTCCTCTGTGTTATTTTAATACATTCAAAATTGCCTTGGTAAATCTAGTGGGTGTAGGTGGAAGATCTGAAATGTCAGTATTTCCTTCCTTAGTGTGTTTTCTGTGCCTGATGGTGGCGTGTAATTGCAGTGACAGGCTAATTGCAATTATTAAATATTTCAGTTTTATCATGTGTTAGAAAACCAGTAAGAAAAGACTTGATCTTTTAATCACAGAATTGCCTCAACTTTTTCAAGGACCATATAGCTAAGCTCTGAAATGTGTTTCTCTATACAAAATTCACAGGACCTGTAATTTCTCTCCCCCCCCCCCCCCCCCCCCCCCCCCCCCCTTTTATTATTATCTTGAAGTGCTTGCATGACAGACCCCTGTGCTGCTTCTGTGTCCTTCTCTTAATGTCCTTGCCCAAACTGAGATTATTCCATCAGCTGGGCCTTCTCTTCTGCCTCCCCTGTGCTGTCTTGGGTTTGGCTCTGTCATATTTATAATATCACAATGCCTAAATTCTTGAATAGTAGTTCCCCTTTTGCCAAATTGGAGGTGCCATGTTTTAATAAAAACATTTTGTTGTCCATCTTTTGTCATTGCTCCTTGTGTGTGAGTAAATCTGTCATCAGGTACAGCCCACAAATGACACAAAGCCTTTTGTTGTGTAAAATGAACTCTGTGCTCTCTGCCCTTTTGTAGATCTTCTTAAAACACAGCTTGTCTAAACTGCCTTTTGTCCCTTGTAATTGCATCAGCACTT
This sequence comes from Sialia sialis, assembly GCA_009812075.1. Classification (NCBI taxonomy): domain Eukaryota; kingdom Metazoa; phylum Chordata; class Aves; order Passeriformes; family Turdidae; genus Sialia; species Sialia sialis. Next base: position 25,789,226 of record VRYO01001366.1, read on the forward strand.
TTATTGGAATTCTTTTGAATTAAGGTAAATGCATTCCAAATAATGGGTGACTAGTCATTAGACACTGAGGGGGTTTTGTCTGATCTCCAGTTTGCTTCCCTGCCAGAAGTTCTGTTTGCTGCTCTGTACCTGATGAAGTCAAAGTGAGTGCAGTGACCTAGATGTGTGCCTCAGGTAAGGGTTTGTGTAAGTCCCCCATGCAGTTTGCACTGCTGAATTGATACTGGCAAGGGTGGACACAGGCAAATCAGTCTGCAGTATAATCTGTTAGTCCTGTGAACAGAACAGTGTTTTATCAGGTATCCACAGTGCCCCACAAACTCAGCTCCTTACAGGAACTGGCCTGAGGGGTCTGAAATAGGCAAAGACTTCAGAGACTGCTGAGGAGGTTCTATGATGGGATTAAGGACCATTCAAGATAACTTGAGTAGCCAAAAGGGAGTAACATTTTACTGAAGAACTGGGACCAATCAATTACTCCTGACAAGAAGAGCCATCATTCACTTTCCTAAGGTACTCTAGTTCTGGGGTGATGGGCAGACTTTCAGAGCACATCCAGGGACACTTGCACATTGCTCCTTCCCCATGGAGTAGAGATTGCACTCTAAATGTGGAGTGTGCAGCGAATTGCTGAAAAGTCTGAAATCCTGCAAGCTAGGTATTTGTTTCCAGTCTTGTAACCTTTCCCTTGCAATCTAAAAATTAAGGTTTTCCAAGTACGGTGGGAAACAGTATGAGGCCACTGTGTTAGAGCAAAAGTTACCTTTTAATTAAGCCTGTGCCATCAGAAACTACTTGCAATTCCAGGAAAGCAGCAAAAGATTGGCTGTTACAGTAAAGCTGTTGAGAAAATCCTTTCTGTGGGTGCAAACGGTCTTACGGCTGTTAAAAAGATCAAGAGCTATAAGAGACTGTATTTTCACTGTGTTTGTTTGATTGCAGTGAAAATTTCTTGCTTAAACACCAGCAAAAATAATTGGGAAAAAAGAACCTACCTTCTGTATTTTATCCACAGGCCTATTGCTAAAGACTGAATTTACCCATTGCTCAGAGGGAACAAATACCCAGCTGCACTTCTTCCCCCAACATCTGTAGCTCCAGATCTGCAGCCCCAGCTGCTGCAGGTTCTGCTGCTGGGAGAGGACTACAGTAGGTGATAGCAAAGAGTGGGGCGGGTGGACTGGGAGCATGTGGGATAGCATGAAATGGCAGAATAGGGGAGCAGAATCAAAGAACAACAGGGGTTAGAAGAGAGCTCTGGTGATTCTTGACTAAAGCGTCTTGTGCAGAACAGGGCAAGCTTCCCACTTCCTACAGAAACCTAACTTGAAACTTTGCCAGTTATATGTGGTCCAAATCTTGGTTTTAATTTGATTTTAGCTATTATTGAGCAACAAAGCTTAAGCAATGCAGCACTTAACTAGTGTTAATCTGCTGCAATAAAATGTAAAAATGTCTGCTTGGCAAATGCCTTTGCCTGGTTGCATCACTGAGAGAATGAAGTACATTTGAATCACACCAATTAAGAGTAGATTCATGTAAGTGTGTTTACATAAGATACTTTTTTGGAGGATGGAGAATGGGGACCCAGTGCTTCATTATTTCTGTTAGCTTTTCTTTTAGAAAAGCTCCTGACAAACCTCTTGATTTGTTATACTAATTCTTGACTGTGTTGCACAGAGGTCACTTTCTGTTCAGTAATGTTCCTCCTCAAGCTGTTCCAGGCTTTGAGGGCTCTATTTGGTCTTCGTTGCATTCTTTGGAAGAGCTACATGAGATGGATTTTTGTGTCTCAGCTCTATTGCTGTGCGTATTGTTGGTGTTCTTTGTGGGCTTTGTTAATACCTATTTGTGATTGATGTTATAAAACAGCTGAATAAAGTTTGTGAAGTTCATTGCTTATATTCCCTTGGACTTGGGTACCACTGATTGCACTGAGCAGTTACCTGTCTTACCAACCTTGTCATTAAGTTAGACAGTTAGAGGCTTTTGAAATCATTCTCTGCATTAGTATCAAACCAGTGTTTCTTACAAACCATAACTTTAAGAAAAGTAGTTCTTAAATAGGTGATTTTATTTTTTTACAAAGTCTGATGAGCTTTTTTGCCCCCATCTCCAGCTGAATATGTTTCCTGAGCTTAGTCTGTTTTGTTTTTCTTTGGGATTCAGTGGACAGAGAGGCTCATTTTGGGAGAGTGTCACTGCTTGTTCTGAATGATGCAGTCATTCTCTCCTAAATACAGAAAAGGCTTGCTGAGATAAGACTCACATAAAATGTTATTAATTTTCCCTTTGATCTTCCAGTCTGATCTATTTCCTGTTGGTAGTTAGGTAGCAGATCTGTAGCATTACCTAATTTTGTACAAGAGAGGCAGACCTTTCCTCTGTTTCTTCAAAATTACTTTGCATCAGTCATTTACAAAAACCAATTTGTCTGTTTAGTTCCTCTGCCTTTTCACATCCCTAAGTGCAATTGCATGCAAATACTTCCCAGGTTTTATAATATTCTCAGAATATCCCACAGCCTTCCTTATCTCTGCCATGTGGTAGTTACTGTGCTGTTGAACTTTCTCATTATCCAGTGTCACATTCTGTATAAAGGTATTCTTAAGAAATAACTTTCTCAATGCTGCCTGTCCTGTTAATGGCATCATACTCATTTATCCATGATTGTGTCATAGTCTACCCAGTGCTGAGCTTTTTTTTCCCCCCAGAACCTCAGATAATCTGAAAGAATAATTTATAGTTGCCGTAGGAGGCAGGCAGGATGGAAACAGGCCAAGATATGAAGGGGGTGTTAATATCTTTTTGTTACAGCTGAAGGGAGGAGAAAGCTCTGGGGTTTTAGTATAAAACCTCTTTTCCTTGTTTGCAACAAAACCAGCAAACTTCAAGCTAAAAATAGCTTAATTTAAGTAAGTTTCTGATGTTTTGAGAGAGGAGGGTGCAGAGCAGCAGAGATGGTAACATTCTCTGCTTTGTTCATTGTGTCTGCTCACCAGTGGCCCTGCTTCTTTTAGGATCTGTGAGGGCTCCCACTGATGGTCACACATCAGCAAACTGTGTCTAAACTACTGTGGAAAAGCCTGTCAATTCCTACTAATTCTTTTCATGTTCCATTGGCAGTTTTAGATATGCATAGAAATTTATTTAATGCCAGCTGCTGAAATTCAGGTTCAAAGTTCAGAAAGGTTCTAGCCACTGTTACAGCATTTTGAAATTTAGGAGCCATTTTACCTGTGATTTCTCCTCATTTTATTCCTAAATTTGCTTGGTTCTTTAGTAGTGTGCATTTCCATTGAAAGTTTCTTGTTTCCTTCCTCTGCCTCCCCTGAATCTTATTTCTTTCCTTTGATATTCCAAAACTTCTACTGTCCTTCCTCTAAAACCAAATGGAAAAGCTTCTGCAAGATGCCAGTATGTGGGTAAGGCTGTAAAACTTTAATGCTTTGTCTGCTAATTTAGGGGAGCCACTTGCAAATAGTGTATGACGTCTCTGCCTGTTTTTTTTGGATGAGCCTTATTGTGTTGTGGTTTTATTCAGCAATTCAGGAATGTGTGTTTGGTGTTCATTGTACTGAGCAGCAACACTAAGCCTGTGCTATGGAAGGTGGTAATCTGAGGTTGCTGAAGTTGTGCACTGCCACAGCTTTATGTGCTTTACTGGTCACTTGTTTTTTGTCAAAACACACACTTCTGCTCAAGTCACATACAAAGTGTTGGGTGTAATCTGGGCTAGTCAGGTTAGATAATGTCATAGTGCAGTAATTTTCATCTTTGTGGCTACTGAAATGCTCTGAGAGTCAGAGCTAAGGGCCTCCCTGGTAGGGCTTGTTTGCAGAGCCAAGATCACCCTTCTTTTAGCTTTGGCACATTGCTCCATCTTTTATTATGTTACAAAACCAGCACTTGATGAGTAGCACCTCTGTGTATGGTAAGGCCAGGTGTCAGCATGGAAGTATTAACAGCATTCACTTTTGGATTTTGACCAGGCTCTGTTTCACATCAGTCTGGACAGTTGAAGTCACTCTAACTGAAAAATGCTCTGTAAGTTCTTGGGCAAGGAGTGATGAATGACTCAGGTTTCTGTCTTGCTTATCTCTCTTGATATAATTTGTTTTACATCAATGGTTTAAAGTTCTGGTTCAGTTTATTACCACTTTTCCAGTCCATGTAGCATGTTTACAGATGAAAACATCACAAAAATTGCCAATTACATATTGGACCTTAGCATAGCTGTGGAGATGGTGGGGAAAAGCCCAAACCAGCAAGATGCTATTCAGAGACTTAAGATTAAATCTGATGTTTTCATGCTGGCCTTCTGGCACCTGCAGTAGCAAAATACCATGCCTTGCTTTTTGTAGAAGAAACATAAGAATCTAAGTAGAGATGTGTGCACTTAATTACAGTTCCAACAGGAAGGTAAATTGCACTGTGGGTTTCAATAACTTTTGTGTCAGATTTGTTCAGCCTGACTGTAATGTGCTTCAGGATAAATATGGATTTGCTAAACTTAGTGGTGAAGCTCCTTCTTCATTGTTCTCACCTGGCTTGTAAGAAAGTGGCCTTGAATTTTTCCCTTTTTTATCATAACTAAGAGCTGGATCTGTGTGTTGCTGAGCATGCAAAGTTTGGGTTTTTTGGTTTGTTTTTTATTTATTTGTTTGTTTGTTTGTTTTGCTGGTGCGGCTCTTAGCTGTTAATGACCCACCTGGAAGTGCTGTCAAAACCATCATACTGCTTTGCCCTCACTGGGACAGCCCTCTACTTTCCCCTGCTCTTTCTTTTAGACTCTTTTTCTTCCACAATGTTGTAGTAATTGTTCTTTCAGCAATGTAGGGATGTATCTTGTGGAGGAGTAGGAGGTCTACTTGTGCTGCTTACTAAAATGTTTCTTTTTTAAATGGAAGTAAGGCAAGAACTCTTTGCAGCATCTTAGATACATCTTTGCTATCAGGTATTCTTTGGGAAATCACAGCATTATTTGCCTTTAATTGCTGTTGAGCTATTGTGCTTCTTGTGGTTTCTTAACTGACTTCAGAAATTTCTGTGCTCAACCATAGTTGATAGGTCAGTATACTGTTTATAGGTCAGTATTTTGGATAGGCTTAGGGGTTTTTTTCACTACACATTTGAGTTCATTGATATTGAACTGGTTTGCTTGATTCACTGATCACTTGGTGCTGTGACACTGTCTTCAGTTCTTTGTTGTCAGCTTTGATTGCCTGGGATGAGGAAAGACAAGAAAATTCCCTCCTTTATGACTTCAGTACTCTCCTTTTATATTACTTTTGAAAGCATTGAATTACACTATTTCAAAGCCAATCCCTGTGGAAATGCTGGCTTACAGAGTTGGGAAGACTGTCTGCTTGTTCCTGCCACTTGTTTTGTCTTTGGTAAGAAGTAACACCAGTAAATCTGTCATTTATCCTGTGCCATCTCAGAGCTCTCCAGGAACAGCAGCTGAAAGGCTTTTGGAAATTTAGGGTACAGTTCCCAGCTGCACTGCTTATCTCACTCTTGACTGCTGCCTCCAGTTTGTGATACACAGCTTTCTGCTCCGCTACAGAGGTACTTGGACTCGTCTTAATTATGTGGTATTCCCATCTCTGTTCTTTTATAGAGTAGTTTATACCAGTTTGCCAGCAGAAACACTACATACACCTTTCTGATTGCTGCTTCCCCCCAGCCACCTCCAAAGTTACCACCATGGTAATCCATTTCTTATACTCTGTTATTAAGATCAATAGACCTTGGTAGGCTGCATGTCACAGTGGATAGCTCAATGACTCATTTTCAATTTCCTTAGAGGAAAGTCTTCTTCCTGGAGATTTGTTGATGTCATGGTGTCTATTTTGTTTTGATTGAAAATTTTGCATTGTCTCCTGCCTCCCCTGGATATCCATATGCAGTACCTGACCTCAGAAGTAGCTTACAGTCCTGATACACTGATTTAAATACCAATTGTTTTTGCAGCACTCACGGTGTAGAGTTCAGGACAAACATTTTCAGAGAGTTACACTTGTTAGGCAGTGGGTGTGTTCTGAGGGACTGCTTGATTAGGTGTGCCATGTCCCAGCCATTGGATCTGACCATGTGTCACAGGCTCATTTTGAGAACCATTCCTGTCCCATGAAAACCTGCTCTTTGAAATTACTATGTTCTAAATCAAGATTTTTTGCACTTGTTAGTGAGCTCTTGGGAACATTTTAGTGGCAAACTTCTGGAGAGCTGTAGAGAGTAAGAGTGAATGGGATGTGTGAAGTCACTGAATGATTAGGCAGGACTAAGGAGCTGGCTAGTGCAGTTCAGCAGTGGGCTTGGCATTTTGATGACTTGAGATTTCCATTCAGAAACTGAAATTTCATACTGAATTCCTGCTGTCTTCTTGCTGAATTTCAGTCAGTTGCTGCTGAGACTTTGTTAGCTGCAGCATTCATTTCTCATCACAAGCTTTGCAAACTACTGGCATCTTCCTCAAAAGTTTTAAAGGCTGATGCTTTTGGAATTCATTTTGTATGGGATTTGACTGAGCTGAGATTTGGCTGCCTTTGAAGGATGCTCTAAAATGCATGGGTTTGATGCAGATTTGGATTATTTTTTTGTGTGTTTATTTCCTAACAGGCTGCTTGGTAATGGCTTTGCAGCTGTGGTAGTAGCTTTTAATAGTTTTGTGCAGCTCTGCAGGAATTGAGATTTGCTTGTTTTTTGTAATGAGACCTACTGGAAACGTACACAAAGGTCCCCAGACCTAGTATGAAAGTAAGCACAACCAAATGGTCAGGGAAGACTTTGGTCAATGGCATTAAGACTTGAAGGTGACAGTGCTGCTGTGGTGCAGAATGTGGGACTCTGTTTCAAGGACGAGGTACAGAATCTTTATCTGGGAGAGCAGGTTCCAGTTGCGTTGTAGTTCTGAAACCGGAGTGTGCTTTTATTGCTGGCAGCAGCATGTCACATCTGTCTGTTCTTTCAAAATGGAACATGAGAAAACAGACTTGCAGATGTGCACAAGATGAGCAGATGCTGATTGTTGAATGAGATGTGCTCCCTGAAGGTCCTCTCTTGTGAGCCAATTATCAAGCAGTAGGATAGCAGGGAGGTTTTCTTGATAATCCAAAAGCAGCCTACCTTGGGAGCCTCCACATGTGCTTGCTTGCTGCAAAGCTGGGAGCCCTTAGCACTTTGGGGAGAACAAAGCACGTGTGAAATCAGAGTGCTAATTGAGTATGTGGGGTGCACAAAGTGTGACTTATGCCTTGACCTCTGCCCATAAGTTTAGCAATACCTCAGATTCAGTCCCACAGATTTGGTGGATGGTAGTGTTATAAAGCTTAAAACCTAACACACCTCCCAAACTCTGAAACCCAAAAAAGTTGAAAACAAACCTGCAGCATCTGTTCTTCACCAAGAGCAAAAATGGTAGGAGCTTAGACTTCAGTGGGAGAAGTGATCTAAGGAAGAGGAAGTTTTTCTCTGCAGGGGAGAGGTCACCTTTCAACAGCAAACAACACAGTTTGCAAAGGAGTATTCACCAGGAAATCTGACAGGTTTGTCACAGCTTCAAAGTTACCGTTTCTGTAAGGGAGATTTGGGAGTTTCCCAGCCCAATTGTCTCCTCAGTGAAATGTTTTGTTAACACTTGCCCCTCTGTGCATTGCTTGTTGTGAAAGAAGTATTATTAGGTGTTGATCACATGATTACTGTTGCAGGTACTAAGCTGTAACAAGAGAACGCTGTGATAAAAGTCAGTATTTTCATCTGAGCAATTACCTAAGAGTGGCAGATGGCAAATATCTTTTACCACTATTTCACAGACCAATGAAATAGCCACCATTTGACCTACTCTGCTTTGTTGCTCACACTGTGAAACAGGTAACACAAAGCTCTCCAGTTTTACACCCCTGATTTTGCAGAAGGAAATAGATGATGTATTGTCATGTTTGTTAATTCTCCTCTCCCCACCTGAGGAAATGAAATCTTTTGAAGGGGACAAATTGTCCAGACCTTCCAGCTGATGCAAGGACAGACATTGAATATTTCCTAGTAATTGCCAATTTCTTCTTACACTGTTTCCCCCAAACTGGGAGGATTTCTAGCTTTTCATTCTGTAGCATTTGCCCTGGAATTATGAACTAGGTTATCAGCTATGCATTGATTTGTAAGATAGGTGCTATGGGCTATTTCCCTTTAATCTGGCTAGTTATTTCCCTGTTCCAAGGGCTTTTCATTTCCAATGAGATAAGTATCACTGTAGTTGTTGCCATAAACTAATTCCTTCTGATAATCCCTTACTCAGAACATTGCTTTTGCCATTTTAGACTTAAAGATATATGATTTATCAAGGCCTTTCTGGGTTTTTTAGAGACATTTCCATGAAGTTAGGCAGTATTTTAGCTAGATTTGGATTCTGAATGCAGAATTTAGAAAGCAACAGTAAATTTTCCATTTCCCAGCCATAGAAGGGCAGAAAACAAATATATTTTTTGCCCTGTTTAGGGCCAGCTCATATTTCACCTAGGGCAATAAAAGTACAGACTTCAGTTCTTCTCTTTTGGCAGAGCAAATGATATGGGAAATTGAATCTCAACTTTTGGTAGCTTCTATCTGCTTTAATTAATTGGGTGTTTAAGCAACTCTGCATTGAAACTAGGCAGGAAGGTGAGACACAAAAGCCCAAGCAAAGGTTTATGGAGCTTAGATGCTGAAGGAGAATGCTCTCCTGTAGTTCAGAATTCTCCCACAGACAGTTCCAGCAGGCTGCTGCAAAACTGACAATGAAGAAATAAAGGAGCAAATTGCCAGGAAAAGTCTCTCACCTTCTGTAGTTTATCTCCTGGAAGAAACCTCCCAGAATTTCTACCTGAGGTTTATAGAAGTGACAGAAAGGGAAACTGTCTCCTGTATTTTTTGTGAGGGACTGCTCTGAGGAGAATAATGAATGCTGTGGCTGTGCAGTGCAGTGGAAGTGAAGGGAACAGGCCTGGACTGAGTATAAAGAAAATGGTTATTCTGTGTATTTTTTGAGCTGACTGCCACATACTAATGGAAAATGTGACAGGATTTTGTAAGGCAAATAGTTCTCCATTATCCAGTAGCTAAAATGAAGAGTGGAATGCAATGATTATGTCCAAGATAAAAAACTCAAAAGAAAAGCCCAAGTTAAGGTTGCCAGTCAGTGGCAGACATTCTGTACAATTGTATGTCAGTCTGTAAAAGGCCTTGCTGATGTGGAGGAGGTGTGTTCCAGTCATTTGGGGAGCCTGGTATGCCCATGCTCTTTTTTGGCTGGCAGTTCTTAATGTTGTTCCCTGTGTCACAGAATCCTCAAACCCTTGTGGTCTGAAGGGATAGGAAGGTCTACTCTGTCCTGCTGCTCACAGCTGTGTCTGTAATGTATTCGCACCAAGAGCAACCTCTTGGAGTTCTTTATTCCAGTGAATCCCATCATACCCCACCTCTCCTGCCCCAGTCCTCAGCAGCTTCATTTTGACTGTTACTGCTCATTTGCTAGCCTCCCACTTAAAAAGTGAAAAACCAGACTCAGTTAACCCATTAATGCAGAATTAAGGTTACGTGGCAATATTTTCCTAGTATTCTGCATTCACTAAAATGGAAATAACTAAAAAGCATTGTCAGAGGATGTATGCTGATTGCTTCTTGGATCTGTCTGGAAGCACTTTAAATAAGGTATTTATACCTAATACAGTATTAGCTCCTTTTTTGAGCAATTTAGCAAAGCTGGGTGTATAAAAGCAGATTAGTTGCAGTAGGACTTGCTGGGGAAGAGGAAATGGGAACTATTTGTCAGTCCCCACGTTTGTGAGCAGATTTAGGAGATCATAGAATCATGGAGTGCTTCTGGGCTGGAAGGGACCTTGGTGCCCATTTAGTTCCAGACCTCTGCCTTGAGGAGGGACACCATCAGCTAGACCAGGTTGCACATCCACCATGACAACTCCAATGTAAAGAACTGCACATTGAAGTTGAGACAGAAAAAGGTTTCCTAGTCTAGTTCTGGTCATTGTTATCAGGAGTTCATGTGGTCAAATGAAGGTTGAAGGGGTTTATTCCATTGTACTTCAAGCAGTTGATAAATTTTTTAGGGTAAATTACCCTCTTGGAAGAAACTTGCTGGTTTTGGTTATAGCTACTTTGGTGAAGAGCATGCTCTTCTGGGAGAGAATTGTTATTAGCATCATGATTACTGGGTTATCAGTGTTAGTTACCTAGGTTCACAGCTGAGACATGGCCAGTCTGAGGAAAACCTGTGATGTTCATTCTGGAATTCATTAGTAGTTGAAAAGGAGCAGGAGGGCATATTGCAACACAGTTTGTGGTTACAGTGATTTGTAAGGATTAAACAAGAATGCTCTATTTTATGTACTGTCTGTCTCCTCTTTGCTGTCCTGCTACCATTTCTAATTCCTTGCTTATCCCTTCTGGTCCTACAGCGTAAACAGCATGTTACAGAGTATTAATGCATAGAAAACCCTATCATGCCCCTGTACATTGTTGAGGGGAAGTGTGAACCATCCTCTGTAAGTTTAGAATAAAAACTGAGCTAAGCATTCTTAGGTGATTGTAGCCAGAGATCAGAAATGGGCACCTCTGAGGCCCAGGTCCTTGCAGACCTTTTGATGTCTGCGTGGATTGTCCTAAAATGGGGAATTTGTTCAGCTGACAGAGGAAGGGTTTAAGAGGACTGGGACAGATGAAGGGGCTGGGTGAAGCCCTGTGAGTGCATGTCAGCCCTGCATGTTTCTGGAGGGAAGTGTTTCCTTGGGCTTGCAGCCCAGGGGACAGCTGAAGTGTGGACATGGACATGGAGAAGTGACCCCTGCCCAGCTGGATATGTTGGCATGTTTGCTCTTTCTGTCTTCTCTTTGTCCCTGTGCTGTCCCAGTGTTTGTGCTTCCAGTCTGGGCTCTCTCTAGCTCCTTACCTAGATCCAGGTTGGCCTGTGTCCTGCTACAGGGAACTTGCCTGTTTTCAGAGCTCTCTCAGCTTGGCTTGTGTCAGGCTTTAGGAGGGGAGAGACACTCAGGGATGCTGAGTTTAAGCTGGTGCTTCCTTCATTTCCCCAAGGTCCTGGAATACATCTGGGTGCTGAATGGGGAAGCTGACAGTCCAGAAACCTGTCTGTAGGTGAATTTTGTTACCACAAAATAGAGGGCATTGATTGAAACAGCAGTTAGCATCTCAAACCAACCAAGTCTTACTGTAATCATGTTAAAAGGAATGAGGGAAAGAAATTAAATTCTGCAAAGGATTAATATTACTCTAAGATTCTCACTCATTCAGGGAGAGAAGTTTCCTGTAATCTGAAACCTTTATCAGCTAGTTAAACTGATAATTTTAGGCTGCCAACTCTGTAATTAGTAGGTACTTACTTAAGACATATTTTTCTACTTTTTCTGTTTTGGGGGTGATAAGGCAGAGAATTTTGGATGGGTTGGTTTTACTGTGTGGATTGGGTTGTTTTTGTTGATAGGGTTTTTCTGAGAGTTTTTTTGTTCATGTTTATTTTAGCTTTCATGAGTTTAGATACTGACACTTCAGATTCATTCATGCATATATGAATGAAAATGAACCTTAAGGAGAAGCTGCCAACTCAGTCAGTGCTTTGTTCACCCTAAGGTAAAATTTGGAAGAAATACACACTTCAGTTAGTATTATCCTGGAACAGAACTGAAGCCAGTGTTTCAGACTACAGGTTGAAGTTTCTGAAAACATGAAGTATTGTGTCTCTTTTCCCTGAAAAATAATCTGTAGGGACTTGCACAGATAATGACAGATCCTGAAGAACATTGCCTAGTGGGTACCTTTATGCTGTTCCCTCTTCTCTCCTCACAGTCATCTTCCATCCTTTTTCTTCTGTTGTCTTCTAGCTTTTGGCTTGCAGCCTCCAGCTCACTGTTAGAGACAGACACCATATTTGTCTTATGTCCTGTGGTACTGGAAACTCAGATTTTAGCTTTTTTCAGGTTAGCCTACTGTTTCCTGGACCACTCTGGCAAATTTTGTCAACATGTTCCTTCAGGAAAATCTGTCCCACTAACATCAGGCATACATATTAACTCAGGAGGCTTCTCACGTACGTGCTTGATCTTTCTTGGTGTCACAATTCCCCTCTCTGAGGGAGGTTATAGTTAAACAGTGCTGGAAAAGTTTGCACAAATGGAATAATAAATTCATTTTCTCTAGCACCTAGAAACAACACCATTTGCACCCACTTGTCTGCATCAATTAATTTCTGTTCTTCACAGGTGTCCTGAGGTGACTTTGTGTTGGAGTGTGAAAAGCTCTGAATCCCTCAGAACAGAACACAGGTTTTGAATTAAAATCTTTAGAGAAAGTACATCAATCCACACAGACATGCAGTAGGGAGTGTAAGCTTTAGTTTTAAGTAAGTGGAAATATTAAGTTGCATGGATACAAAGGAGAAGTCTTAGTTTTAAGTGAGTAAGGCTATGCTTGAAGTGCTCTGAGAAAGTAAAAAGGCTAGAAGGTAGTGTAAGGAGCAAGCTTTGAGGGTTCACAAACTTAGTTCTAGACATAATGAAAACACAGTAAAAACATTTCTTACGTTTTTTAGGTAGAACAAGATAGAACCATTTATGTACATGGTTATTCTGTACGTGTAAATTGTGTGTAAGAATTAACAGCACTTTTGTACTGTAGAACTAGAATTCTGACAGGTTTAGAAGAAATGCTTTACATTTGTGCTTGTAGCTCGTTGGGTAATTTGTAAATAAGAATCCATGTATTGGTCTCTCTTCCTCCACCGTCATTATCATCACTACCACCATCAGAGGAAGAAAAGAACAGAAAGAGGCCCAGGAGCCTCTGCTTAGTACTCTGTACCAGGATGCAGCTGCTGCTTCTGTTCAGAAATCTATACCAGAAAGCTTTTAGCACAGACTTTAACACCTGGGCCTCTTTGTCTTTGAGACTGATGTGCCTCTACAAATAACTTCACAGTAACCAACAGCTGCTCTTGCCTTTTTGAAGACCTAACCCACAACAATCTTGACATCTATGATGCTTGTGTCTGCAGTTGTTCTGTTGGTGTTGGATATTGAGTTCTGCAGCTTTAAGACTGGTTCCAGGAGAGAAGAGGTGCAGAGTTTGTTATCAGAGACTGCACTTGCTCCCCTGCATTCTTCACACAGACCGTGTTGCCTGTAGGGTCTCCCCTGCAGGAAGCAGGGGAATGCTCTCCTTTCCTCTTAGTTTTTGGCTAGCTGAGGCAGAGAACCTCCCTGGACTATTTGAACCTGCTGTGGACTGAAAAGCCAGAGGAGCACTGGGAGCTCACACCTGTGGCCCATCAGACCTGGGCTAGGCTGTGACATTTCCCAGGATGGAGGGACTGAGGACAGCCTGAGTGAGCTGGGCTGCAACCCACAGAGTGGACTCTTCTGAATTTGTCATCTCTTCTGAGTGGCGAGAGGTTTTGCTGTTTGGTATTGTTCAGTTTCGTCCTGGGAAGTGCTTTGCCTGTTAAATAAACAGTTCTTTTCCACTTCTCTCCCAGGAAATCTTTTCCTGAACCAGCTGGGGAAGGAGGCACCTGAATTTGTTTCCTAGAGGGACCCCATTTGGAGGTGTCCTCTCAAAATTGCACTAAACCAAGACCACAGGTGATGTGTTCAAATGTTTCCCCAAGCTAATAATGGAGAAAATATTTTTTCCCTTACATCAGGTCCCAAGTTTCCTTTGTTTTCCTGCAGAGCAGCTGCCTGTTGGTGCATTTGTCCAGCTTGTCAGAGTTGGTGTGGATGTCAGCCCTGCCCTTTGGACTGTGAGCCAGACGGGCTGCCTGGCCATGTCACCTGCAGCGCTGCTCAGGATGTGTTCTGTGTCTGGCCTGGAGTGCTCCCAGCTCCTCCTCCCCCTTCCTGAGGAGCACTTGTCCTAATGCACTGTTGGGCATGGTCCTGCTGCTTGCTCCTCAGTGAGCCTGCAGGGCTGGCTCCTGCCCAGTTCTGCCTCCCTCACTGCCCTGTGGGGACAATGGGGACAAGTGCCCTCCAGGTCAGGGGTAGCCAGAGCACTGGCCCATGCACAGAGCTGCTCTCCAGCACTGGAAGCAATCCCTTTGGCCGTGCTTGATTTGCCCCAGCAGCACATCAGTACTCTTTGTTCTTTCTTGTGCCTGGAAATGTTTTCCTCGTGGTCTTGCTCCATAATGTTTACAGGAACTGAGGTGACGCTTTAGCCCACAGCTTTCTGGATGCTCCTTGCCTTTTAAGCAGGACAGTAGACACTTCAGCATTTCTTATGTCATGGCTCTGTGTGTCTAAAGTGGAGCATTTTGGAGGTGTCAATGCATTGGCTAAACAGCAGATAACTGGGAACCCTGCCTGTCAGTACCACCCTTGGTCTGAGACAGGACAGTGTTGGCAGATGGATTAGCAGCAAACAATATTAGAAATTACCATTTAGTTTCTTAGATTTGGCAGATGAAGAATGTTTAGTTAATACAATTAGAGAAGAAAGGATATGTATTTTCCTTGTTCTAAGTAATGATTTTTCTGCACTTTTCTATTAATTTAAAAATTCTTCTCTTGAAATTGCCAGGAACTTAGGACATAAAGTGATTACCAGTGGTTTTATTTCTGAGTAGTGACTAAGACACTGTCTTGATTGTAGAATATAGACACTTTATTAAAGGAGCTGCAAGTGCCAAGAAAATCTCATGAAATAAGATTACTGATGGAGATTTAGCCTTGAGCAGTGTCTGAACTTCAGTATGTAGCAAAAAGGCTGGGATTAACTTGGGGTTGTTTTTCTGTTTGATGTGTTTTTTGTGTTTTTTGCGTGGATTTTATTCTATCTGAATACAAGAAAGGTGCTAACAGGGATTTGTGTACTGGGACTTGGACTTTCCACTTGGTTGCGCTCTGTTCTCTTAACTTCAGCACTAAGTTTAAGTATGGATGTTCTTACCATTTATTTGATGTCTGATACCTTTCTGGAGTTCATCAAAGCATGAAGAGCATGTGGGAACATGTCTTTTGCCATTATTGGAAAACTTGGAATCCTTTCCAGATGAGTGCTCTAAGATACCATGCCTGGGGAATAGGAGTTCTCTGAAAGGAGGCTGACTTTTTGTGCAAAGTTTCTGTGCTTCCCATTTTATCATGCCAACAGATGGGAAAAGATAGAAATCATTTTTTGGCTAGACTATCACTGCATACATTCCTAATTTTATGATTTAGGGCTTGCAGAAAAGAATGTTTTATTTTCTGTCTTGTCTTCAGGAGACCAAACTGAGTTTTATAATGCTTCTTCATGTACTAAATTATTTGAATTTCTAGTAATTATTTTTCTTTTCTTTTTTCATAATGTCTCCATTTAGTTCACAATTTTTTCTTTATTTTAGCTGAGCAGAAAAACTTTAATTAAAGTGCTTCAATGGAGGCCTTATCAGTGCTAAGTGGAATGGAAGGGCATCACCTGTCTTTTTCTTAGATGACATGCAGGGGAAGAGCTATTGATTTTGTCCCAGAGACAGTCTGAGTCATGGCTTTGTCAGACAGCTTTATTAGCCATTGGTTAGCTCAGCTGAGATATGATTTTTGGCCATTTTTGACGAACACCAAAATCCCAGAGGGAAATCAGAAGGTGCAGTGCACTGCTCATGATAATTGCTGTGGCAACCATGGCAATCTGACAATTTCCTTAAACATCTATCAATCCACTGTTACAATTCACTTCTGCTAGACACTGACTCATGACAAAGAGATGGTCCATCACCCTCATCTTCCCTTGCTGCTTTGGGAAGTAAGGCACTTGGATGAAAATCAAAAGTTGACCTAATGCATTTGGTAGAGGAGGAAGTGGCTGTAAGAAAGATAGAGGTTAAAACAATCTCAGCTGGGCTGGGATCAGTACTGTTTTTTTCTTGTCTGTTACATCTCCTAAGGCAAATTGTGCCTTGGGAAAATGAGGTTTAGCAAGTTTATTGATTGTGAAGTAGCTCTCTGGGAAGAGTTCAGACCATTGTGAGGCTGTCTGTTGGCTGTGGTTATTCAGCACGTGGTGCTGGGCAGCATCCCTGCTGGGGACAAGCTCACTTGGGACTTTGGCTGTGCAGAATGCAATGCTGCTGTGCTACCAAGGCCTTGGGAGTGTGTGATACACAGATGGGTGGCATTGGGCAGGTTCCCTGTGACTTCTCACATGTGCCTATGGACCGATGGAACAAGAAAAGCTGTTGCACAGCTTTGCTAGTACCAGGTGGATGGCCGGTACAAAATTAATAAAATCTGTATCCTTCTTTGTGCTCTTTGAAACAGAGTGTCTGAGAAGGTACATCTGTCTAATTTATATCCAATTCTAAAATGCCCTAGAGGTAGCCTTGCCAGTTTGGAAGGAAGCTGCTGATGGCAGTCTCAGGCTTACAACATACAGATCTAGTTGTATTTCTGTTGAGCATCTGCTCTCAAATGTGCTGTTCCATGAGGGTGTTGTTTGTGACATCCCTTAGAAAGGCTGGGAGAGTGGGAGCTTTCCACTGTGTGTTCCATTCATACAGTATGTCTGTGAGTCCACGTGCAGTTTCAGTTTTTTAATGCCCCTGAGATTCATATCACATTGAATAATCAGGTAACTGTGTTTTTTCCATTATGGAGCTTTTGCTTGGTAGGTCTCAGAAGAGCCCTGCCTTTCTGTTTACACAGGATGAATCCCTTTAATGGCTGTGTTTGCTGGACAGTAGAAAGCTGTGTATTCCTCACAGCAAAGCCCTTGAAGTGGTGGTTGTGCTGTCCATTCTGTCATTCTCTGCTAACACATGGACAGTAGTAATATTAATACAGTGGTGGCCCATACTGTTTCATTTTGGATGTGGCCACGGCAGCAGAAGTGGGTTTTTAGTAGTTTCTCCTGCATTCTGTGCGTGCCATTCTCTCCATGGTTGTGCACATTGACAGACTGGTTTGTTTGGAAGCTCCCCCTGTGGAAGCACACAGGGGAGAGGTGCCTGGAAAAGGAAAGGTGGGAGAGAGCCTGTAGGGCACAGGTTAGAGGCTGGAACATGTTTGTGCACGTGATCATTTGGGCCCTGCTTTCCATCTGGATGTGTTTTGTTTGACTTCAGGAACTGAAGTAGCTGCCAGTGCTCTGAGTGCCCTGTTTGCCCCTGGGTGCAGCTAGCAGACATGCACAGGTCAGCATTGCTAAACTCCTTCTGCACACCTTGGGGTGGTGGCATGGCTCTGAAAAGGATAAGGATGTTTCATGTTTAGAAAGACATTCTGTGATGCAGCTGTTTCCTAAATTGAGCCAGAATTCATAGATTTTTGCATAGGCAGATTCCCAAGATAGTTGTGCCAGACTCAGTAGTTTAGGATTATCTAATGGTGTGTTTTATCTGTCCAAGTTACTGTGATTGTCTAATTTATGGGATAACATAAAACATAATTTAATACTCATGTACTGAATGGCAGTCATGTGAATTAACAAGAAACCTGTAAGCTCTGAATTAATTCATGGCTTAGTGCAAGGGAGGTTTCACTGGTACCTTCTGCAGACAGAGCAGAGCTATTGCCTTCACAAAGTGCACCTCTAATGCTCTTGTAGTATATTCTCTTGAGAGACAGAGCAGATTGGAGATCTGTGTGGGAAAGGAAATTCAATACCACCACTAATAGGGAACTTTTTAGGAAGTATTTAAGATGGAAAGCAGTAAATGTATTATAATTTAGAAACATAGTTTATGGTACTACGTTTGTACCATAAGTTTAATTTTGTATTTGTATTAGTTTGCCTGAAAAAACAGAGTATGTCCTTCAGTTTTGCTTGTATAGATGGAAACAGTAACATATCACATAAATATTCTCTCTGTAGTTCTTGACATTACTGTCTGCTAGCTTGATTTGAATCCTTATTTGTGCTTGTTATGCTTTGGTTTAGGATCAGTCTTTAGTACCGGTATTTTCTCCTTTGTCCTTCTTGCTGATTTTTTTTCCCCGTTTCTACAGATTTGAGTACCAAGGAATGGTTTGGTAAGCACAAATGCAACTTTACTATTGCCAGTGGAAAAATTTATATCTAAAAAGATGGGAAGATGATAGTTTAGAGTTTGATTTAGCCTGAGCATACTAATGTAAAAGAAGTTAGTTTGGTTATTGGGCAATTGTTTGTCATTGGAGACTGATGTCATTTTGGAAAATGTCACAGTGGCTGAAGAAGGTTTCAACTAATAAATTTTTCTTTTTTGCAGATATTGACATTGTATGTAAGGCTTTGTGGTTTTCCCACTTTTATAACATTTTCTGACTGGGCACTGTGTGGTTGCTCTTGCCTATAGGAGAGCATTGCAGTGCCTTTGAATTGTAGCGATGAGTACAGTAATTTCACGATTATAAGCCGCACCTGAGTATAAGCCGCACTTCCGGGTAGCTGGGAAGACCATGGGATTTGTCCATAGATAAGCCGCGCCCAGTGGCTTCCCAGCGGCACCCCGTTCCTGGCGATCCCGCGCCGCTGCCGGGGGCACAGGGGCCGGCCCGCCCACTTGCCACTCTGCTTGGCCGGCTCTCACTTCCGGGTTGGCGTTTCGCTGGGATTTGTCCATAGATAAGCCGCACCTGAATATAAGCCGCACCACTGGGGTAGGCTGGATTCTTCAATGAAAAAGGTGCGGCTTATATTCGTGAAACTACTGTAAATTGTTAGCGAGCTTGGAGGCAGCAGAGCGTGGGTTTGCCCCGGTAAGCTGTGCAGCCCAGCTGTGCTGCGTGTGGGTGCCTGAGGACTGGTGTCACAGCAGTGCCCTTGTGCTTGCAGAGAGCCACATCCTGGAGGACGTGAACCACTGCATCGTGGCGCTGCGGGAGCAGGACGCCGAGGGCCTGGAGTGCGCGGCGGGCGCCGTGCGCGGCCGTGCCGCCCACCTGGCGCACATCGTGGCGGGGGAGATGGACAGCTACGAGCCAGGAGCCTACACCGACAGCGTCATGGGCCACGTGCGCCAGCTCACCGGCGCTGGTAAGGCTCAGGGCTTCTGCCCTCCTGCACACACTGCCGTCCTGCTGGATCCTGGGGGGTGCTGATGGAGGAGTCCCTCCCCTTTCAGCAAGCTCTTGGGTTGAGCTTTACAATTTTATTTGACTTACAGGAGACTGTTACTGGGGTCCTTCAGGTAGCATTGATTGAGACTTGTAACTAACAAAGGAGCAGCTTCCCATTTAACCGGATGAGCGACAAACTCAGAGAAGCAGTGCATGGCTTGTGTGTACTTCCACATTAAACTCCGCTGAGCAGTAATCAGATGCCCCAAAAAGTCTTCAGTTTCGCAGAACAAATGTGAAACTTTCTGAAATGTTCAGCAGCCTCCTTTACATTTCCATAACATTAAAAGAGGGCAGCCTATATTGGAAAATGCCTGTAGTGGCCACAGGGGGGTAACTGCACTATTCTATAAATGGTTCCAGTGTTTTCCATAACTGAATCTCTGGCTTTTCATAATGTGTACTTAATTAAAAAAAAAGAAAAATCAATGGAATTCCCAGTACTGCCATGTTTTAAATGGTTGCAAGTCTAATAGTTGGGGTGGTTGAACTGCTCCCAAGAGATTTTCTGGCAAGTCTGTACATCACTGGAATGCAGGATTTGGCTTCCTGAACTCAGAAGTCTAATTTCCTGGCTCTGTCAGCCTAAACAAATGTCTGGTACCTTACTTTTAACTGACACTTGCTTTATTTTACCACTAGAAAAGGCAGGAGTTTTGTTTGAGCTCTTTTTAAAAACGTTCAGATATGTCCAGGGCAGAACTGTCTTCATGTGACCAAGAGTAAACTGACATTGCACTGAAGTGGCAAAAGGCAACATTGGGAAGAGGTTAGGTAGAATTGCTTATTTTATCTTGTTGTCTGATATTTTGATGAGGAAATAGAAGAATTTTCAACATTTCAACACTCCTTTCTTCATGATTTCTGGAAGTACTGTGACAAATACTGAAGCAGCACAGAAAAGCATAGTTTGGATTCTGATGTAAAAGCTGAGCCTGTTTTTCTTGAAACTGATAGTGTTTAAAGACATTAGGAGTTGACGTTGATTTCTGTTGTCTTGCTTTGTGCTTTGACAGTAATGTATATAATGTATACCTAAACCCGTCTGTCTGCAGGAGACAGAGGCATAAAACTGGTAGTGGATGGAATGTTTGCTTGTTTCAAGGGACGTCAAGCATGGTCACATCTCAAATGACTTCACAGTACTTCAAAGAATTCACTTTGTTGCTCAATAGGTGTGGAAAAAAGACACATGTACTTCTCATGTTCATTTGTATTTAAATGATCTGCAGTGAACAGATACTGAGCTATGAGAAGGCTGCTTGGTTTTGTTTAACTTTTTCAGCTTACAGGTGAAATGCAGGTAGGTTGCAGCCCACAGGTGTAATCTGAGCCATTCTTTCCCAGCTGGGTCTTTCATGTTCAGGGATGGCAAGGAGACACTTCACCGGGAGAGAAAGGTATGTATGCTACTATAACCTCCTCAGTTAACTTCCATAAATAACCCTGGGCAGTGCAGGGCATCCTTTATGCCTAAGGAAGAGGTAGGGTGTTACTGATGAGAAATTACTGTAGGCAGAGTACAGCATTTGTGAAAACAAAACTAAACACAAGGAGCATACATGGAAATAGCAGAGAACTAAAAACAAAAATGGGAGAGTGAATGGGAGAAGAAATGGGAAGGATGCAAATTGGAGGTAACAGAAGGGGGAAAATGTGCATAAAGAGGAGCAGATATATTTACTGTTTGTTAAAACAAGGGTCAAAGTTAAATTGTAGACTGTTTGAGGTAATTTTTAAGAAAAGAAATAAGTTTAATTCTCTACAATGCAATATGCAAGCAAAGACCATAAGATAACTGGATTTGTCTCTTCAGCTGGAAGACGTCAAATGTTTCAGATAAAATGAGCTATTCAACAGGTGGTATCTTAAAACTGCCACAAAATGAGTATTGAAAACTGGAGTTTTCTTAGCTCCAGGTGTATTCTGGTGCATGTAGGAGCTGTTGGCAGCCAAGTGCATCTCTACAGCCCCATACAATGGAGTGTCTGCTTTCTCAGGTTTATTTATCCTGTTGTACCCCTTCCCTGAACAAGAAGGAAAGCCCCTAGAAGACTGACAGTGAGGCTCTGTAAAAGCCCCATCTATGGTGTGGAGTTGAGCTGCTAGAAGTGAAATAATAGCACAGCTGATGTTCTTTGCAGCCCTGATGTGGCCTGTGTGTGTGCATGACGTGCATTAGGACACGGTGGTTATGTGGTTATACCCAGTGTGTTAGAGCTGCTTCATGCAGGTCACTGCCTGGCATGTGCCAGGGTCACCCATTAGAGGAGTCTGCCATCCACAGGCTCAGTCCAGGACGCCATGGAGCACAGCCCGTGGGAAGAGAGAATACAAGGTCTCATGTTGGATGTAGAGGCACTTGGTGATCTGATGTTTTTGGGCCAGAATGGTTCTGTGGCTCTGTAGTTGCACTGCCAGGGCCTGTGCAGAGTTCTGGGGGTGCAGGGGTGCTCCCCAGCCCCTGCTGTGAGGGAGGGAGTGCTGTGCTGGCTGTGTCCCTGTTCTCCACCAAGTGACACTGCCCTTGTCTGGCCCCCTGCTCCCTTGTTTCTGTAGGGGGTGGGAAGGAAAAGGGGCACGGCACTCTGGCCAAGGCCCCAGCACACGTGGCTGCAGGTCAGCCTTGAGCCTTGTGGCCTGAGGTGTGTGTGAAGCCTTGGGTACCTGGAGAAAAGTTCAGCCCTGGGGGGTGTGATCTGGGGAGGCTTTACCCAGCAGCACCTGTTTGACTGTACAGGGGTAAAGCTGAGCTTGAGGCTGTTCTGGTATGGGTGAGGCTGGGAGAACTTTACTACTGATGCCTCTGGTGTTCCTAATGTCTGGCACGGTTTGGTAGATTGAAATAGGCAGATTGTTGCACTTTGGTAGGGTTTGTGTACTGTTGTATCAAAGCAAAATGAATCCTTTTCTTCACGACTGGAAGGGTGAACTTGTTCTGTACTTTTTAAATACCAGTCACCTCTGTTATTTTATTGCCTGCCACAGTCTGCAGCAGTTAAATTTAAGTCAGCAATTTATATTATGGCATATATCTGTTGATAGAGGAAAAAGTCTGTATTGTAAATTTGGTCTGCAGTTCTGCTTTAATGCCAAAGTATAATGATATACATATATGTGTAAATACATATATAAATTCTCTAGATATTCAGATGTCTGCAGATCTTGTAAAAAAAAAGGAAGAGGTTAGAGACAAAGATGGGAAATATTTTAACTACCTCAAGTCTGCAGTGGGCCAAAGACTTCAGTCTTTTAGACCTCTTCTGTATTGTTTAGGTTTGGATTCAGTGATTTTCTTCAAAACCTTCCCAGGCTTCAGTTACTTTTTTGGCAGCATATTTTAACAAGATACTGTGTGCCAATATGAATGAATTTTTTCATTTACACTAATGCATTTATATATTTATTTCCTGGTCCCAAGATTGCTGCTTTGGTCGCCTTCCAGTCTCCCCTTTCCTTTCATAGCCCTTTCAGCGTGGGCACTTGCACAGCCCTATTATATTAACATTGATCTACTACACCTGAAACAGAGCTTTCCTGTACAGTACTTTATTAATTGATTCTCCAAGGTGGGTTAAATCTACTGCATTACATTCCTCTGGGAAAAGGTGATTTATCTAAGCTGTAAAAAGACAGAGGTGTTTTCATTATACAAGCCTCCTTCCATCTTGGGCTTTTTGTTAAGCTTTTCCATTTCTTGCAAGCCTGTGTGCACAAACTAATGGCTTGTGTTTTCCTGGCTGCTTCACTTGCCTTTTTCAATTCCGGTTTGCAGGTTTGTCACAGCAGCTTATGTGAAATGACTGTCAGTTTCCTTTGTCCCCTGCCCGGAGTCTTCTGCAGGAGGCATTGTCTGTTCTTCTTCACAAATGGGACTCTTTCCCCCAAAAGGCACCCTCCAGAGAGGAAATTCAAGAGGGGGTTGTCTGTTTTCTGCTGTCTGCACTGACACTCAGTACTTTGTCATCTTTTGGCAAAGGCACATGAGCCAGCATTGGAAGAGAGGAGCACCTGGAGGCACTTGAGTGGCTTTTCTAAGATGGATCCTCAGGTGGGATCCTTAGAGGGGGTGAGTGGGCTGTTGAAGGTCCTTACCTCTTGTAGAACAACAGATGCCAGTATGACCAACTTTATTCTAAACTATTCATTTAGGGTGGTAACATGAGGTGAATGAAGCTTGCTCATTCTGTGGGGCACACAGAAAATGTTTTTATTGATTTAGGAAGGCAAGTTTTTAATGAAAAAGTATTTTTCACCAGTTGTTCATCCCTGTAAGAATGAGATCTGAAGAGAATAATTGCTGTTCAAGTCTGTTCAGTGATTTTTACCCTTGCTTATGAAACCCAAAGACTGCTGAAGAAGAGGATTGACTCTTGTCGTGTCAAAATACATTAAAAAAAGAAAATCCCCAAAATACTTGAAGAGAGGCTTGAGCAGACAAGCTTGTGGGCTTGGTGTGTGTGTGAAATTGGTGTGCAACCCAGACAAGGAACAAGTTACAAGAAACTGTTCAGCAGAATTATTGTAAGAGCTAAAAGGAAAAAGAACCAGAAAAACACTGAGGGTATTTGTACGACGTAGCCTAAAATATGCTTTGAGTTACGTGATGACTTCAAGCCTATAACTTCATTCATTCTTGTGACTGTTATTCCAGTACAGAGTCAAAAACCTCCATTTTGTAGAGTCTGCAGTGAGGCTTTTATTTGTAGGACTCTTTTCTGATCCTTCTGTGAAATTCTGCTAAAAATGTTAGCTTTAAAAACTGGATTTCACTTCCAATATAAGAATGTTCTGAAAAAGAGGGGGAAATACCGACATTTTTTGTGTTGCAGGTAGTCAAAAAATGACCCTGAACATGGTAATTTCTTTTTGCCAATCTTTTCTTCCTTTCCTCTAGCAAAAACATCTTTGCTTCACTGTTAATAAAAGTGTAATGTCCATGTTGATTATAGGCACTGTGTGGGTGTTAAGGTGCCTTCAACTACACATCTGCTTCTTTAAAATGCTGTTGCACTTGGGGATCATTTCTAGCACTGAGAAGAAACTGCTCTTCAGTGCACTGCTCCTCCAGGCCATGCTCAGGGACAGCTGCAGAGTGCCCAACACAGCACTGTTCAGGGCAGTCCTTGAACACTCAGTCTTCAAGAACTTTCCTCCTGCTCAAGAGAGATCCTAGTTGGAGCAGCATTTAAAATGCAGCATTGTTATAAAATAAATGTGTGTTTCTGTAGGTAATAACTTTGTGGCGTTCAGTTGAGTTTTGATGCTTTTTTGGTTGTTAGGTCATTTTCCTGGGTTGGTATTGTAAATACCTTTCTGTTACCAGCCATGGATTTGGAACACTTGGTCTTGCGCCATCAAAGTTATGTGGGGACGAGGGAAGGAGGTGACACTGGGCTTGAGTGACATTGATGGAAGAACTGGAAAAGTGAGGATGTTGGGTGAATTGTAAATCTTGCTCTCATGGTAATGAATTTACCAATTTGGTGAAGCCTGGTTTACCTGCAGTCTGATTTTGGAGCAGAGGACACTGGGGAACCTTCCCTAAAGTCAGAATGCCACTAAACACCAGTGTTTGTCTTTGCTTCTGCAATTTCCACAGGCTGTGCAGGGACAGTGAGGATGGCAGTACACTAGTGGGCAGTAGTGACATTTTTTTTCTCTCTCTCCAGTGTTTTGTGGCCTGGGTGTTGGTTGGTTCGTTGGTTTTTTCAAGTAGAATTGTGTCCTTCTGTAGTCATTGTACATGACATTTTGAGATTAGTCTTCCCTCCCTTGGAGCTCCATTAGGAAGTGACTTGTAACTTTCCAATATCTGTCTAATATATTCCTTTTAATACACTTGTCCCTTTTAGATCTTAAGGACCATGAGGCTGGTCTGGCTCAGTAGAGTCCCTTTATTAATGCCAGTCCTTCCCTAAGCTGATAAAACCAGGGGACTCCTGCTGCTCCTTTTACTGTCAATCTTTAACTGAAGCAAAGCCTTGAACTTGCACAAGGTTATCTCTATGCCCATATCAAAACCATTACCTTCATTTCACCTGTGGCTCTCTTGCACAAGCTCTTAAGTGCCTTGACCTCTGTAATGTGAAGGACATTTCATTCACTTCCAGCTCTGTAACCATTCCAGTTTCTTGGAATGTGTTTTCCAGAGCTTCTGGGACACTGTTTTATCTCATTACTGTTGTCACAGACCCTGATGCTATTGTTATTTTGCATTTTTGTGGAGTTACAGCATGCTATGTCTGTTGCACTTGTCCATGCTTAACTTGCTGTGTCTCAGGCATCAGTTGATTATTTATTTCCTTTGCCATTCCACATTCAAAGAATCCTTTCATCCTGTTGTCTTTTAGAACAATGTCATTTGCTGGAGACGATGTCTTCCTTACAGAAGCTGAAGTTTTAGTCTGTTTTACAGGCTTTTTGCAGTAGGAGCCTTTTAGTTCTTGATGAGCAGCTCTGGCTTCATCTGACGTGTCCTGGAGCCAGCTGGTCAGATCTACCTGCTGGGTTTTCCCAGTATGGACCAAAGTCTTTGGGATTTACCACTCTTCTGACCATTTCATTTTGCAACATTTGCATGTCAGAACATGATTTGCTTCCTAAGCAGGATTGTGCACTGAGTAACTTGATTTCATAAATCATCACTGCTGAAGAGTTCATTGCCTATTTCATAGTGTCTGAGGATTGTTTGGTTTAAGTTGTGAATATAAATCCAGTCTCAGTAAGAATTTCCTCAGGCCTGAAAAATTGGAGTGTCTTTTTGTTCAACTCTGACTCTCTCTTAAGTTCTTCATAGAGATAATTTCCTAAGCAGAATTTAAAAAAAAACACCTTTCACAGTTTCATTTTTGTATGTAATACATATTTGTGTTTTATAGTAAGTCATAATTTTGTGACATGCCCTATCATAATCATAAAATTGTGATTGCTGTGCCTCCCTCCAATCATATTTCCAGCTACATACATCTAACTCCATGCTGTTGAAGATTCCTTTCTGGCAACATTCCTTCAGCTTTTTGTGCTTCCTTCCTTAAAAACCATGAACTTTTAGATCTGGAAATGATGCAGTAGCTTTTGATGTGGGGAGCATATACATAATTCAGTAGGATTTATATATGCCTATGTATATATGTTTGGATTATAAATCTGTTAAGGTAGGAAAATTGATTCTTGCTGAAATCATAAATGATGAGCTTGTCTTCATTTTGTTCACCTTGTCTCAGTAAGTCTGTCACAACCATTCATGGCTCTGTTTGGAGATGTGGCATTGAATGCATTATATGCCAAATAAATTTCTGTAAATAGGGCTTCTCCTGGCTTTCTGGGGACTGTATTCTGTTTTCTGCCAGAGTCCCACTGCTGGGCAAGGTCATCTCTGAAGCAGGTTTTGTTTGCTGCAGGCTTTGTTTTGTGTCACAGTACATGAGAACACCCAGCCACCTCCTCACTTTCCCCAGTGCTGTTAAACAGCTGCAGGTGTTTGGAGTAATGCAGTAGGTTGCAGACAAAGTGTAAGGGATGCATCCATCCCAACTGAAGCATTTGGTGTGGAGTTTCATGCAGGAATGTACACCTGTCTGTCACTCACACTCCTTTTGATTGTTGTCAGTCATTAAAAATCCCCAGGTAGGCAGCTTCAGTGAACAGATGGGAAGCTCTGTATCTTGGGTTTTGTACAGAGAAGTTGCAGAACTCCTCACCCTTCCCAGGCACTATCAAGTAGCAGCCATGCTTTGCTCATGGAGGACTGGCCCTTAGCAGCCAGGTTAGGCAGTAAACTGTTGATGACCCTCCTAATCAACAGAATGTTTGGGAAAACCCAGAGATGTTTGAACAGCTTGTTCACCTGGGGGCTTTGGGTTTTTTTTCCTTCATGGTTCTGTTTTGTAATTTCTTTCCTGACCTGAAGCTTCAAGTAGCATTCCTTGTACAAGAATGTTACTGTTATGCAGGAAACTTATTTTTAGTGTTTAGAGAGGCTTAAAATAATTGCCTGGAACTGATTCCTTGGTCTGAAGTCAGAAGTGTTTAGTGAGCAATTCTAGATGCTATCAGCATACTGTTGGTGTGGATATGCTTATTTTTTAGGAAGGGGAGGCTAGATTTCAGGAAATGCTGCGAAACAGATCTCTGAGGAAGCGTTCATGGTAAAATAAACAATGTTTAGTAGTAGTATGCCCATAAATGGATTATAACTGGAGTGCCAAAATAAGAATGTGACCCTTGGAAAGAGGATGGTACTCCCTGTACACTTTGCAAAGTAGCCTTGCCAAACTCAGGCTGTTGGGGGAAAAGCTTTCTGGAGAACTGAGGATGGACTGGGCCATCCTGAGGTGCAGGTGCTGCTGAGAAGGGGCAGAGACTGAGAGGTGAACATGGGGAGGTGGCAGCCAAGGGACGATGGATGGAAACCTGCAGCTTGCCTAGAGAGCTGCAGTGACTCTGGTGCCCCTCAGTCTTGGTAGAGACAGGTACCACAGCTGAGGGCAGAGAACACCAGAGAGAGGATGGGCAGAGCAGGGCATTTATTCACTCTAGTGCAGCACTGGGACACAGATGCAGGGACATTTGTCTCTGGAGGTTTTCCAGACTTAGCTGGACCAACCTGATGTTGTGTTGGTCTCACGTCTGAGGTGATAGGCAGAGTCCTTTTCAGATGATGTATGTAGGATTCTTTGTGTTAGACAGCAGCTGCATTCACGTAAGAGCTATCTGTTGTGGGTAATAAAAGTTTTGTGGGCATTCATACTCTGCTGTAGCAATCTTGAATTGTTAGAGAAGAGTTCTTTCTCTGCTTAGTGACTTGTTTGTTAATAGAAACACATACTGTTACTGTTGAGAAGGAGTTGGAGTGTAAAAATGCTTGCATATACTTCATTCAGAATCTGCAAATTTCTCCCAAATGCTAGTACAGACCTCTTCTGTGGAGTATTGCGTATTAAATGGTGGTCAAGCATAGAAACATTGCAAATGGGTGCAGTCCCTCTGTGTGCTTTAGTCTGATCTGGTTCCAAATAGGCAGAGAAGCATTTTAAACATGTAGGTGCTCTGTTTGTCAGTGTTTGTTTACTCTTCAGCATGCTCTTTTCAAAACATGGTAATTACTTTCTTTTCCTCAGAATTAATAGTAGAATTTTCGGCAGTGCTCCAGATTTCTTTCAAATAGCAACATAGTCCTCTTGTGTTTATTTAATTTGTTCACTTGTCTTGCTTATATTTTATTCCATGAGATAAGGCAAGTAAGAACCTGCACCTAAAAATGCCTTTAGAGTTTGTATCTTAATAAGGTTAGAAGCAATGCTAGTTTTATTCAGTGTCGTTTTACTCACTTTCCAATAATGCTAGTTTTATTCAGAGTAGTTTTATTCCATTCTAACCATTGTTTGTGAGCTGGTAACTGACTTTGTTGAATCTTTAATAGTCTGCTGTGTCTTGGAGGAAAAGTGTCTGCATTGCAGGTTGGGAGGAAGCTTTCTTGTAGTCAGTCTTTGTAAACTCTTTAAGAGTAAAGAACAAAGTATCTTGGGAACCTTTTCAGCCTTTCCATAGTCTCTCCATAGAACTGGATGTGGCAGGAAATGTAGTTGGCAGTCCCTCTCTTGTGTGTCAGCAGTCCAGTGCAGTTGGAGTTCTCCCTGAGTGTCTATGCAGAACAGTCAGTACCTGTTACAAGTGATCCTCCAGCTGTTCCTTTGTGTTCCTGGACAGAACTTCCTTTAGCTGAAGAACGTTTTCCCTGCTGATGACACTAGTGTTAGCACTAATAGACCTAAACGTTCCTATTAATTTAAACACCAGCTGATGGAGAGATTTCAGTAAATACTGAAGAATGATGTTACTAGTAGGCAGTTGGGCCGGACAAGGTTTTTGTAGGGCAGAATGTGTAATGCGGGATGCAGTTATGGTTGGCATACTGAGTGCCAGCAGCCCCTTCAGGTTCCTGCTTTGAACCTTTAGAGAGCCACTTGAGTTTGTCACTTTGGCCACAAACAGGCTACCCGTTGTTATTTCACCTTCTGCTGGCAGGTTTATTGCTCTCAAACAGCTATGTGCTGCAGTTGAACATTGTCATTCAATGTACCCTTTATCAGCATCCCTTTATCACTGTTGATTTCAGTCCATTTCAGTGTACTGTGTTTTAATAAGGAGAGCTTACTTGGTGGGCTCCAGCAGTTGGAACCTAATTCCAAATCCACTGCAAGGATTGCCAGTGACCCCTGTGGTTGTTGTGGAGCCCCTGGGTCCTGCTCCTTCTGCCTGGTGCCAGTGTTGGTGATGCCACTGCCCTGAGGGGCTGCAGCAAAGGCAGGAAGCACACACAGAGCTAGTCTGTCACAGCTCACTGCTTTCTGAATCATTCTGAGGCTGCCTCTGAATATTACATTTACAGACCGTATTTTCCTGGCACCATTCAGAAAAATAGCTTTTCTGCACTTGACAG
The DNA here is from genome assembly GCA_009812075.1 of Sialia sialis. Classification (NCBI taxonomy): domain Eukaryota; kingdom Metazoa; phylum Chordata; class Aves; order Passeriformes; family Turdidae; genus Sialia; species Sialia sialis. The sequence goes on from VRYO01001366.1 coordinate 25,818,755, forward strand.
CATTAATTGGTATTTCACTGTAATTAAGAATTTCAGGATTTTTGGCTTCCAAGATGTATTTTTCTTGTGCTTATTTTTAAATGTCAGCAGTCTTCCATGAAGGATAATTCTTCTTGATTAATTTATTTCACTTATTCCAAGTTACTGTTGTAGCAGACATAGAACTAAAATGTAGTGATCCTTTTCCCAAATACGTTTTGTCCAAGGACATTTTGTCTTGTATGTTTTTGTTGTTTGCTAACATATGTCAAAAACACAGAATCTGACTCTGCCTAAAAAGCTGTAATGATTTTCTGATGTTTCCCAGTGGGATGTGCAATTTTTTTTTGTCTTGGGGCCAAGAAAAGCTTGGAATCCTGTGCAGTTTTATTCTTTGTGGCTAATTAAATTACTTCCAGGTTTTCCAGGTTGATGCTACGCCTACTGGGAGCCAGATTTCTAAAAAAAACAGTATTTCTAGTAATCTACCAAAATAGCTGGCTGCATTTCAAAATTAAAAGTTTAAATTGTTGTCTGCTGTTAATGTTTTGAAGACTAGCTTATTGTCAGCAGAGTTACATTTGGGAAAATAGGGCTCAGTTACATGTTCTGAGCTTCTGGAACTCCATGTGTCTCCTGAAATAAAGCTACTGTAGTGCCTGAAAAGCAGCTGGTCCCAAGCTGCACTCCCCAGGGCAGCACTAGTGCTGTGCTGTTGTTTCTTCCCACCTTTCTCCCTTACAGGGTGACTGTAAGCTTTTTGTGAATTAACACCATTCCCTGCCTTAGGTGGTTTATAGCACAGTGCTTCTACAGTGCAACCAAACAAAGTCCACAGAGAGGGCTTCAGGATGGTTGCAATCTTATTTTTATTAAACTTTCAGGGATTTTCTTTCCTACTTCAATTATGAATAAGCTGCTCTCTGTTCACAGTGTCTCCCTTATGTAGGATGAAGTCACTCGCCCCCCACAAGAACCTCAATTTCCTCTTAATTTCCTTTTTATGGCATTTTCTGTGTCCTGTTCATTTCATTTGGAAAGTCCCAATTTGGGAGTGTTTGGTCAGCAGCCTGATCTGTTGTCTCCTTGCTCTTGCTGGCTGAGCTTTGGCTGTGTTTAGGGTTCTTTAGGTGCAGACTTTGCCCATTTACTAGTCTTAGTTTCTGTGCATTCGTGTATCTGTGTATTTATACCATTGTGTGAAGTGCAGATGCCTCTAAATAAAACCCGGGGACTGCACCTGAAGGAAGGAAGGAAGGAAGAGAATGTTCTGGGCTGTGAACTGAGTTGAGCAGCAGTGCCTTTTCTACAGCTCATGGATGCCCTGCTGTAGCATGGGACTGATGAGACAAGACAGCGCCACATGGTCCACACTGCCTGCTGAGGAAGGAGAAATCAATTCTGAAATTCCTCTCATCTGTCCTAGGGGGAAATGTCATTCTCAGCTGGGATCTCATGGTCAGTCTGTCCTTGAGCAAGGCAGCAAAATGTATTAGGTAGAGGGCTTAAAGAAGAGGAGGATTATGTAAATCACTTGAATTATCTTTCTGCTCTTCTGGGTGCTGTGACCTGTCTCTAATGAGCTCCTCATGGAGGAAAGCTCATCTACTCCCTCAAAAGCATGCCCACAAAGAAGCCCTTTGAAGATCCTGTGGGGAATCCCACTGGAGCCTTGAAGTGTGATGTTCAGGTGCCAGGCACTGCTTTAATTCCCAGGTGCAGTGTTCCATGTGTTTGCCAGGCTGGAGAGGCTGCTTGTGTGGGGCGAAGTCCAGAGATTCCAAAGCAACCTCTGTGCTTGTACATTCCAGAGAGCAGGGACTGCTGTGTGCATCTGAACTGTCTTGGTGCTAAGCAGAACAGCTCTGTGTTCCAGGTAGGAGGCTGAATCACTGCCATGGGTGTGCTTAGGGAAGGAATAAAATAAATTTAAAGCAGCAGTTTACTGGATTGTCATTCATTAGCTACATACACTGCCAATAAGTAGGTCTGTCTCACTGTCAATATTTTCTCACATTCAGGACAGTTAACTCCTAAAAATCTTACCCTTGTCAGCTGTGAAGATCTGGTACCATGAAACTGCTGTTGTGTTCAGCGTGGTTTATGTATAAATGTCTGTAAACACATGAAGTCACAAATACTCCTGATGTCCATTTGGACATAGCTAGGTAATTCTCTTTATGGTTATATAGATGTATATGCACCTGCTCAGCTGTGTGCCTGTGGGTCTGCCAGCTTTGCCAGCTGCAGAATGCTTCTGCACAGCTGCAGCTGGCACAGGTCTGAGTGGGAGAAGCAGGCACTGATTACAGCTTGCTGTCATTAGGAAACTTTCTGTGTGCATCAGGCCTCTGCCTGGCCTGCTTCGTGTTATATTACACTGTCATTATGCAGAAACTTTAGCATGAAACACTAAATTCCATTGGGATAATTTATAGCTCTTTAGCTCTAAATAGGCAAGGAGGGGAGTGGGCACAGTGGGGGATGCTGAGATTGGCCTAGGATTGAGACTGCCAGAGAACAGGAGCTGTTTCAGCTGAACTTGTGTAAGTTCCACTAGTAGTTAATCTTTTCCTGCATCAAACCTATAAGCTTGTCACCAAATAAGGTGATTGAATGTGAATGCTGATATAAGGGGTATATCAAATACACACAAAGCTCTTCTGCTTCTCTCATATTCATATATGTTTATATGTGCATATATATGTAAATGTATCCCTTGGAAAGCCATTGGATACAGTGCCATAATAAAAAGTTAACATTATATCACAGATGTAGAGGCTTGAATTAAGGGTCTGTAGCATAGGAAATCAGCTTCAGAAGCAGCCAGATCTTTGTATTAGGATTGCATTATGTGGATTTGTAAGGGTGGCGTGTGTTTGGAGTTTCAAAACCTTTGCTTACTCAGCTCAGCCTTTTGCAGTGAGTGCAGTAATTCCATTAGTCTTGCAGTGTATTTTGGAACACCTCTAATGAAGCTATCTCAGTCACTGAAACAGCCTGTTCCATTCTGAATTGCATGTTGAGTGCTGGGACTCAGGCTGCTGCCAGCAGAGCCCTTTTATTTCACATGGTGTCCCTCAGCCAGCACAGTTGCCTCAGCTTAGATGTTCTGTTTTTAAAAAAAATTCTTTCTATACCATTGTGGATTGAAGTGACATTGATAATAGACATAATATGTAGCAGTAAAATTGGCTTACTGGAATAGGCACGGTTCTTACTGTCTAAAATTCTTAGATACCTTTCCAGAAGAAATGTACAAATGCTTATTTGTTAATCACAAGAAGTGCAAACTATTATTTGATCTCAAAGAGTGTAATTGAATAAAGTACTGAATAAAGGCTGAGTGGCTGCTAACTAGATTTCTTGCTTTCTCTAATATTACCTTGCATTTAAGAGGTGGCTGTGTTTTTAATCTTTACAATGATACTTTTCTTTACTTCCACTGAATTTTTGCAACTGGAAAAGTGCTGAAATCCTCTGGAAGCAGCCTGTGTATACCCATCTCTCAGAGTTTCAGGCTAGGTGATCAGGTTATAGGGAATAATAAAACATTTGAGGTACACGCCTCTTGTATCAAGTCGCTTCTCATGCTGCCACCACCTGCGCCTTGAGGTCTGGGTTGCACACACCACTTAACTTGCCTGCCTACTCTATTTCACTGCTCTGCTATCATACTGGTTTCATATGAAACTCATGCAGTAGCTCTTCAAGCCTGACTCGACCATACTTCTGTCTTCAGCTGGTTTTTTTTAGAAGTTTTCTTCCTCTTAGAGTTCTAATTCATGACTAATAACTGACCCTGATTTTCTTCTCTTCCGAAGGAAAACCATGTTTTCCCTCCAGCTTGCCCACATTTATTTTTTTAAAGTGCCTTTTTTTTGGATGACCTTGGTTGGGGAACAGAAGGTGTGTGCAGGTGGCTGAATGCCCAGGAGAGTTGGCTCCTGTGTTGAAAGCTGCTGAGCTGAGCTAAGCCAGAGCTGGGGTAGGGATGCCGTGTGTGTAGCTGGGCTCTGAAGCTGTGCCACAGAGAGCTGCAGTCCCTGCCTGTGCTCTCACTTCCATTTCAAAGCTGCCTTTGAAGGACTAGTGCTTCAGTCTTTGTTCTGCTGGGAGCTCTGCAGCTTTTCCCAGGCTGCTGGCACCACAGTCTTTGTATGTGCACATAAACACTGAGAGGAAACTTCTCTTATTTACCACAAGTTCTTTTCTTGAGATAAATGGTGCCTTTGCTAGTTTGTTCCCTTTTTTCCCTGAGTGGAAAACCATAAACACTTTAAATTTAAAAAAGAATTCTTTTTTTCTGGGCAGTTGGAGGAGGTGGTGGCTGTTTGTGTCTGGCTGGGTGTGTTTGTTTTGTTAAGACATTCTTGAGGTTAGTGTTGGACACATGGACACTTTAGCTTTGGAGATTGCTTTTTCACTACTGAGCTGCATTGAGAGTGGCTGAGTGATGTTCATCACTTAACACAGCCCACTTAAAAGGTAAGAGCACCGTGGCTCCTGCAAAGCTGAGAATCTGTTTTCCTGATCATTTTATTGTTAAAAAAACAGGCACAGAGTAAAGGGGTTAGTGAAGTTGAGTTTTTGTTTGAAGAGCTGGCTCTGACAGCTGTTAAACTACAGACTCGGTTCATTAGTTGCTTTTGATTGAAGAGGACAAAATCAAGCAAAAATATTAGAGGACCAAGAAGACATGCCTACAAGGAAATATGAATAGTGGCATTTAAAAAACCAGAACAATTAGGGAACACTTGATGAATTTTAAAACAAATGAGGTTAATTTCAAGAATGTGTTATTGATAGTGTGAAATCTTTAAATACTTTAGGGACTTTGAACATTATGCTTCTGAACATATTGGTATTTTCTAAACATCCTCCTTTCTACACCAGGGAAAGCACAGTTACAAATGCTCATATTGAAATTTGCTTTTAGTTTTTGTTGCAGGAGAAACAAAGGCAGAAATAAAATGTACAAATGCAGTTACCTAACACTTGTTATTTTTAATTTTACTTGCTCAATTTTGCTTTTGAAAGACTGAAAAAATGAATAATTTCTGCTTATTTCCTGTTGCATTCACTGCTCCACTGTATTTAGGGTGCCTAGAAAAATAAAGTCAAGTACAGGAAAGATGCATGCTATTGGTGTAATTCAGGTCTGCTTAACATGGTATTTCAGAGGGTTGCCTGTCCATTAGAGGTCTATGAAGTATTTTAGATGTCAGATATGAGCTCATATGTGCACCAAAATGTTTTTTTTTTTTTTTTTGAGTCATTGCCTGGGAGCTCAAAACTGAAATGAATCCTAGTAGTCTTGGGTTTGAGGAGGAATGACCAGCAAATAAGGCCTCTTTGATAGCCCAAGTGTATTCTCACACTGCATTAGCAGATGGGTGTGTACATATTGTAGAATTACAGTATAGTTTTTGTTTTAATTACTGTATAAAAGTGCTGTTGCTGCAAAGCCCCATCTGAAATGGTGCCAGAGGAAGGCCCTGAGGTGGTGATTGTGTTCCCAAGTGCAGCCTGGGCTGCTCCACTTGGAATTATTTTGATAGTCTAGGGGCCAAAAATCTTTGTTTAACTGGAGGAAAAAAGGTTAGGAGATGATGAAAAGTTCTCACTCAGTGGTGGTGCTTTGAATTTTTTTTAACAATGCGTAGCACTTGTTCTCCTTACTTCAAATGAAAAATGTACCTTGTCTTTTTTTCTGTACTCTTATAAATCTTTCCTCTGATCTTTTTGAAGGTGAGACAATTCCAGTGATAATCTGAAGAGGGTAGCAGTGAGTTTCAGTACTCTGTTTTCCAAATTAAGTGGTAACTACTTGTTGGCTCAAAGATGGTGGAGTTACTATAATTTGAGAATGAATTTAGTGGGCCTCCTCATTGAAGTTAGGGGAGAAACTTTATTGGAGCTCCTTTCCTACTACTTAAAGTATTAAAGTATTGCCAGGTTTGCTAATTCAGAAATCCGGCTGTCTTCAGCTGAAGCTTTGTCTGCCTACGGATACATTGTAGATGTCAAAATTTACCTGAAATGTTCCCCGTTTATTGTATTAGTAGTGTTGCTTTCCTGCGTTAAAAATTTGTGAACTACACAAATTGTGGCGTGAAGGGTGGAACACAAACAGTATTAGTGTTTGAAACCAACACATTGCCAAAGAGAGAGCTTTAGTACCATGAGGTTTGTTATTCATACTGAATATCACACAGGTTGAGTTTCATCTTTCTGCATTTGTTTCCTCTGTGTCCCCAGACTCCAGGGGACAGGAAATGAGTTTGATCTGGCTTGTTTGAGGTCCTTCTGTGTGAGATGGATTTTCCGTCTGTGTACCCTCCATATTCTGTGCTGAGTTTCCTTTGCTTCAGGTTGCTGTGAAGGGTTGAGGGAAATGCGGTGCTGCCAGGGCACTGTGCAGAATAAGGCCCAGGAGCATCACAAGAAAATGCCCAGACTGTTCTGGAGAGAGCCAGGTTCATATCACACTGACTCAAAATGCACAGTTTGTTTGTTGGCTCAAACAAGATGAATTGCCCTGGTAAATTCAGGTTACACTTGTGGGACTTCTCAGTTGAAGAATAAGCATCAATCTTCAGCTAGTTACATCTCCATTCAGACTGAAAGATTCTGAAATAGTGGAAGTCTGTTCAGCAGTGGTTCTGCCTTTAAGCCAGGTTATTCATCCTGATTCTTCGGGTAAAGTTGCTATTGAAATCACCAACAAATTTTCACAACTGTTTCCCCAGCTCCCTTTTAAAACTTATTTCTTCTTTGAAGTACTGTACAACCACCCACAGCTTATGTGCTCACCGTGGGCATTTTTATAACTGTGATAAAAACTACAAATGTATTCACACTTAAAAGCAACTGCACTATTACTGTAATGCTTTTTAGAAAAGAAAGTTTTTATCAATGCCAGGTGTTTTGCCAAAAAGAAAAAATATTACATGTTTTATCCTTTTTATGCTCACTGATTGTTTTAATTTTTTTTTTTTTAATAGTGATTCCAGAGTTTATTAATCAAGTAAATATTGTATTGGAGAGCTTAAGCAAGAGCAGCACAGTGCATCTGTTTGATGACAACCAGTTTGTGGACGTTTCCAAGAAGGTGTATGATACAATTCACAACATCAGGTGCTCAGTCATGATGATTCGGGTAAGTTAGTCTTTTCTTCTTTTCATACTTAAGTCTGAGATGTAAGGCAGGGCAGGGTGTTTTCAGGAGCATTGAGAACTGTGTGTGTGATAAATGCCCCCAAGCTCAAATCCAGGTTGAACTGACCTCTGGGGAATTTGGGTCACAGTGAAATGTGTGTGATTTTAACTCCAGAAGTCTAGAATTGCATTGAGTCTCACATCAGAATGTTGCATAATAATCTCTTTACTTCTTTAAAAATATGTAGTTATATTTGGTTGGTAAAGATCTTCATTCACTTCAGTAATTACTAACTTGCAGGTAAGAAACCAAATCTTCTTGTAGTTCTTCAACTTCAACCTGTGGAATGTAGGAGAGAGAGTATTTCCAGGTGATTCTGATAATCTCATATCAAGTTCTCTCAGCCTTACACCAGAACACTGATTTCTTTCAGTCTTACATGATTATAATCATTGTGGTTACCTTTGAGTTTTTCCTGAAGTCCACAAGCTGAATCAGAGCAGCTTATTTTTAAAATTCATACGAGAATTTTGTCAGATGCAAAATTCCCCCCAAATATCTTCATAAAAAGTGGTAAACAATTGAGCTGCTATGTCTGTGTTCAGCAGTTGTTTCAAATTAAGATGGAAAAAATCTGTCTATATTGTTATTAATGTTTAAAGGACGTTTGTCTTCTACATTGACTTTCCAGTTGAGAATATGGTAACGAAAGATTCCTTTTCTTGTGAATACAAAGCCATTACAGCCCAGCCTGACCAGCAGGGCATGGGATGTGGGTCTGCCCCTCTGCTCCATTTCAGTGAGACCCCACCTGCAGAGCTGCCTCCAGCTGCAGCCCTTGGGTACTGACAGGGGGCTCATAAATCAGATGAGAGCAGACTTTTCACTAGGGCCTGTTGTGGTAGGGCAAGGGGAACTGTTTCAGACTGAAAGAGGAGAGGTTCAGCTCCATCAAAGGGAAAAGTTGGTTGCAGTGTGGGTGGTGAAGCACTGGAACAGGTTGCCCAGGGAGATGGGGGAGGGTTAAGGGGGTGGGTGTGTGTGTGGGGACAGTCGCTCAGGCATTCATTTTCTGAGTCAGGATGTATTTGCACTCCTGCTTAGATACATTCCAGACAATGCCAGTGTCCTGGAAGCTTCAGTAAATCTGGTGGTTCCTCCCATGAACACTGTTAGTGCAGCAGTCAAGGTGAGGAAATGAAATGTTCTGTGGCCAAGGTGCTGATAGTGCCAGAGAATGGCACCTCACTGATTACAGGGGATTGATTGCAAGGCTGAATCAGGCTAGGAACTCGTTGATCAAAAAATAATTGAGGCCACTCATTCACAGGGGGCTGTAAAAGCAGAAATTCTCTAGATCAGTTTCTCAGGAAGCATTTCAAACATGTAATTACACAGAGAGAATGTTTTTAAAAATAGAGTTCCTGGCTGTAAAATGCTACCCAGTACTATTGTTAATGCAAATGATCAGCTGTCCATTTCAATGTCCAAGCTTAAGCAAAGATACACGAGGCATTCACTGCAGTCCTGCAAGGTGCAATGTACCATGGAGAGCAGCTCCATGGTGGCAGCTGTGCTCTCCTGCAGAGCTGTAATAGAAATGCCTCTGGAGCATCAGGAGGCTGCTCCCCCTAAGATGCTTTTCATTGTTCACTTACACTGCTTAGTGCAGTGGTAGCTGTCGATTTGATACAACTAGGTAGTTGATTTAGGGACTATCCACATCTCTCAGTCATTTTCTGACTTTAGCCATCCCATTTTTGCTGTGTCTGAGAGATTTTGTGGGCTTGATCTTGCCCAGAGCATTTGTACATTATCTGGATAATGTTTTAATCAGAATATTGATGTTGCAGAAATAGATTAGATTAGATAGTACAATTAATGTTCATTCTGCCATGTGAAATATGTAGAAAAGTCAAAGGAAACTGGTTGATGGTTTTTGAGACAGTAGGTGTTAAATGCTGCAGAATGTTAAGATTAATGGTAGAACTTTCTAAAAAACTTATGCGCGAAGGTTTTTTAGTTGAAAAATATGAGACAACTGGATTGAAGTAACAGCTAGCAATATCCCATTAGAGTATAAACTCAGTGGAAAGAAATCACTTCAAAAGAATAATAACTGCTGGTAGCTGAAGCACTATCAGTCATTCTAACAATTATACCAAGAACAGTGGAAACAAAGTCAAAAGTTTCACAGAATATTTTGTTCTTTTTGGAGGATAAACAAGTGAGGAGCTGTTCAGGTTTTAGAAAGAAGAGGGCAAAAGGTTCATACACTATGCAAAATGCTTTTCCTACTCCTATGTGTTCAGGAACCCATGTTCCCTAATTTTGTGGGAAGTGGAGAATGTGTATTGACATTGCTGTTCCTAACACAAAAGCATTTCTTAAAAATAATTTCTGAAGGGGAATTCTCTGTGCTGTTTCTCTCAGGATTCTGGCATGGGGACCATAGGTTCCCTCAAGAGTTCATGGTGTTAGGCTTTCTGATTGGTTTTGCACATTGTTCTTGATTTCCCTGCACCATCCCCCAGCCCCTCCTGAAAACGGAAGCAAAGCATCTGTTTTTCTTTTCTGTCTCAGCTAGATACTTTTATTTCCACTAGATCCTCCCTGCATCTCCAATCACTTCCTCATATTCCTGTTTCTTTAGCTACCAGTCTTTTATTGTGTGTAATTTCCTTTGGAAAGTCAAACTCAGTTCAGTTACACATTCAGGAGTCTGCAGCATAAATGCTTTTTCGTATGTTTTGGCTTTCTCAGAATACCCTTGGGATGGGTTCCCTTTTTACTGTTGCAGGTTGCAAATCTGGCATGGTTTTTTGATCTGTTTGAAAGAAATGTAAGAATTCATCCTTAACAGAGCTTTTGAGTTCTTCAGTACAGTTGATTTCTCTCAGTAAGAGACATCACAGCAGAATTCATTATCTTACAGCCAGCAGTGTTACAGGAATTTTTAGAACATGGACCTCGAGGACAGGAAGGGAGCAAATGGTCAAAACCTTTCAGTTAATGAGTGTCTAGTTTAAATTCTGCCATGGCTTTTACTGAGGACAGAATTATCCTACACATGCAGGGTTTTCTGCCTGTTTTTATCTTGGTAGTTCAAGTGAGTTAGATCCTAGTGCAGGCAGTAACAGGCATGAATTGAACCTGTTTAAAAGCTGAAGAAAGCAAAGCAGAACAGGGAAACATAGGAGAAAGGCAGACATTTACTGCAGTCCTGCAGTTTGTTTTTCTAAGAGGGCCTCAAGACCTCATGGAACAGACAAGGAACAGTTCATGCAGCCTTGCTACACTTCATTGTTGTTGGTGTGAAATACAGGAGTGATGCTCATCCATTACAAGCTCCCATCGAGAAGTTTGATTAAAAAGCCTTTGTCTTAGTGTTTTTCTGTCCTACACCACCTGCACAAGAGGCAGAACCTTTGCAGCAGTAGGTAGCCACTTGGTCCTGCACCTCTCAGCACTTTCTGGTTGTTTCTGACTTAAGTAGGTCAGGATCTTTCCTTCCTCACTCCCTGTCAGCTTCAGTCCTGTCATCCAAAGATTGATAAGTGTGGATTCAGTGTGACTGCAAAAGAATGTGTTCATGAGATGTCTTAAAAAAGAGTGCAGAAGAAATACTCTTGTCTGTTAAGGGTAGTGGGACACCTCTTCCTTTTTCAGGGTTTTATCCTGAGTCACATAAAAGGAGAATGATAGTTTGTGCTGTAGAACTCAAATCAGAGGTGAGTTAAAAGTGTTTAGTGCCACAATCAACTTTGCATGCCTGCAAGTACAAGCTTCTGACAGCTTCTTGTCCCTGCCATATTACTTGGCTTTTAGCATCTCAGGGTCACCATCACCAGTGTTGAAGTACCATTGTGGGAAAACCTAAATCACTACTCCACATGGGTTGCCTTTCATATCATAATTCACCTACACACGTATTTTCTAGAAATGTCTGTTCTTTGCAGTATACCTGGGAAACCTTCTCGTAATGTGCAAATACTGGTTATAATTTAGATCAGTATTAGCATCATAGAGTCAGTCATTATTATTATGACTCTCCCTTGCAGATGTCTTACCAGAATGCTCTGTACTAGACAGTTCTGGGACACACTCAGCATACATTTCTATGTAACATGTTGGCATTTCAAAAAATGCTAATCTCCGTTTAGTATTAGGGAAATTTGTCTTCCCAAATAAAGAAAGCAAATCCCTCTTTTCTGGCAAGCAGCTATACATATCAGTTTGCTTCTACTTCATGTTTGTGCACCATGTAACACTCTCAGAGGTCTCAGTTTCATTAGTTTAGGGCCTTTAGTCTCTTCAGCAGATCAGATGACTTCTGCTTCTCACTGTGATAGTGTTGCTGACTTGGTTGCTTCACAGAGCAAAAAGCTGCTCAGTAGCGTGTCTGTAAATAATACCCAGCTCTTGTTTTTTCCTTGAAAGTTGCATCCATTTGTCTTTACATGTGGACTGAGAAATAGTTTCAGTGTGGAGTTGCCCCTACTGCCACAGCAAGCACTTGTTCTTAAAAGCTGAGGTATTTGCACAAGGGAAAAAAAATGTTAGTAGAAATACAGATAGTTTATTGATTTTAAAAACACGTATTCACGTCTCAGGGAGAAGGGAGAGAGACAGAAGAGGAAAAAAGCACATGCTTACCCTTCCCGTCTGGAACACAGGAGTGGAAGCCAGAGCACAGATAAAATATCATTTCACTCAGGGATGGTGCCCTCCCGTCCTGCCCCTTCTTCAGATCCCCTTTCCATAAATATTGAAGTAGAGTCCATCCACGGGTAGTTGGGAACTGATGTTTTTTTTTTTTATTTTAATAAAAGACAAGATAAGTTACCTGCTTGTGTGTTGTTCTGCATTTCTGCATTTTGAGATTAACAGGTTTTAACTTTTTAGTTCTCTGTACACCTTTCCGACTGCTGCCCTATTCCCATGCTCCAGGCATTTGCTCAGCCTTTACAGGAGATAGCTGATTTTAGATTCTGGGTTCTTTTTTACATACAAAATGGACAGTGACTAGAAAAATAAGTGCCCCCTTCATCCTCCTATGTGTGGTTCCATAGTGGTCCTTTCATGTCCATGTGTTCTGTTGTTTCAGTACAGAGAATCATGCCGTGGCAGAGGAATGTAAGGAGCAGGATGTAGAACTCTGTGTTGTTTGGTGTTAGTTATGCAGGAGCAGTCCCTAATTGCAGCTGTAATAACTTGTGAGAAAGCACTCAGTGTTTTCAGGCCAGTCTTGTGTGCAGGTCTGATGGGGAAGATGTTTTCTTCTGCAGAGCAGCAGCTCCCATGCAGCGCCTGGTGACTCCAGAGAGCAAATGGAAGTGGGTGTTTAGAGCAGTCCCAGGAGCTCACCACTGGGATAGAGCCATGTTCAAACCTGCACTTTCTGTATGTTAACACCTGTTTGTTCTTAACCCCTTGCTTTCAATTCTTTTAATACTACTTGGCTGTTTTACATTTTTATCAAAATACTGTGGCTAATGGAGCCTTCTTTTTAAGGCAGAAATACTGCAGTATCTTTTGAAGCCCATCTACTTTCCCGTATCACACACTTCACCTGTCTCACTCTTTACTCCATGAGGGGAAGGAGAAGTGTGCACAGAGGCTCACAGAAGGAAGAGCCCTCAGGAGCTGAGCTGGTCCAGCCTGAAAGTGGAGTGCTGTCCAGAGCCGCTCTCCAGACACCTGTGACTTCACTGTTTGCTTTTTCATGTTATCTGTTCGAACAGTCATGGGGAACTGATGGCTCAAATAAAGCTTTGGTGTGGGTTAAACTTAGAAAAGGAAGCTGCTTCTGCACTGCATGCTGCTGCTAGTCTGTAGTACTTCTGTTATTCTTGACTGTGTTGATGCCTCATTGTTTACATTCAGCACAAGAATGCATGATCTTTTCCAGGTAAAAGTGGAGTTTTTCTTTATCCTGCCTTAGGTTTCCAGTTTAAGTGTCGGCTGGTGGAAAGGATGCTGTGTTGTGTTTTAAGGACAAAAATGGAAAAACTTCATGGGTACTCAGAGACAGAAATAATAAATGATCTCAGAAATGCTGATACAGAGATGGTGGTGCTGGTGTCAGCTGCAGACCGCATCCATTGTAAGATCCATGTGCAGTTATCTGTCCTGGCAAATCTGGGTTGTCTTCTGCCCAAACTACACAGCCATAGCATGCTGCAGGGCTGTGAAATAAGAGCTCCTCAGCAGAAAATTGCTACATGGCTTTCCATGGAAATCTCCTGGTGCTGGGATTACTGGGTCGCACACAGGATTCAGTATGCTTAGGAATGGCATTAACAGTTTTGACTTACATACTACTTTAAATGTCAGCTCTTCCCAGTGTAGGGGTTGAATTACATTGCAAGTGTCACACATGATTATGCTTTTAATTGTTCACAAAATTACCCTGCTCTTTCAGAAAGACAGAACCTTCCAGAATTATTTGATAGCTCTGGTTTAGTGGTTCATTGGAAAGTTAAGCACATAACAGTATTTTTTCTGGAACATTAAAATCTTTGCTGAGGGTTTTTTCTCTTAGAGCAAGAAAAAGTGATGTGTATTCCTTCCTTGCCATTTGGTGCTTACTGTCTAATATAAATTATATTCCCAGATAAATGGAATGAATATTATGCTGTTAGAAGGGAAGAACTGAATTACTGGAACCAAAACTGGGAAGCACAGTAAAATGTAACAAACCATAGATACTCCATTAAAATATGCCTCCTGCCACATGGCTCACTGGAGTGTGAGCCTGGGCATGGAGACTGCAGCTTTCAGCAGCACTGGGGGCTCAGGCTGGAGCTGTGATGCTGCAGTCAGCCCTGTCAGTGCTGCTGCCCTTCTGCTCAGAGATCTTTGTTGCTCAGGCTGGAGCTGGCTGTGTTTCCTTCACCACTGATCACAGTGATCTGTAAGATCACTTTGTTGGAATTTCTCACTTGCCATTACATGGAACTTTTTATCTCCTAGAATGGATCTTCTTAGTGTGGTGCAGAAAAGCAATGAAGTGCATCACAAATGTGTTCAGAATGTCACTGGGCTTCAGAGAGCACTGATAGTGGTATGTGGTAGATTGTGATCTGAGTGCTCTGGTGTGAGATTGTGATCTGAGTTCTGCTGGCACCACAGTAGGGGAGCAGTGCTGGCTCTGTGTCATTCTGTGCTTTGACTTGCTTTAACAGTGTCAGGTCTGTCCTCTTGTCCTGCATGTCTTTGCTGATAAAGCAGTATGACAGTGGGAAAGGTTTGGGATTAATTGGCTCTTTATTGCTTCCCTGAGTTCTTTTGGTTTCTGTTTTTAGAATTGCTTAGTATTCCGTGGGTATATTTGAGTTCAGGTCTGCTTTTGATAACAGCTTCTTCCTTTTGGTTTGGGTTTTTTTCAATTAACATTTCTTGCCAACTTGAATCACACCAGGTTGTTTCCTTGAAAGTGTGCTCATGATTGGAATGCAGTTGGTGAAGGGAGGTGGACATAAGGAGATATGGTGATAACAGGGAAACTGACTCACAGTAAAATGAAAAAACCTTGGAAAAAATTCTTCGGAGGATTGCAGAAAAGAACCCGAAACTCTCCACTGAGCCTGGCAAGTGGAAGGTGCCATTTGTGAGTCCTTTTTATCTAAAAGGTTCTGTAGAGATTGACAAAACTGATGCTGCCTAATTTGCTGAGAAACCCTGGGACTTAGTCTATTCTTAAAATAGAGACAGAGGAGTCCCTTCATGATATTATCAACACAATCAGTGTATGTGAGTACTGAAGAGAAGTGTGTTGCAGCAGGGGAGTGCTGTGCGTGCTCTGGCACAAGGATTGGGTCGAAATTGCTGTTTTGCTGCACCCTTCCTCCAGTGTAACGTAGCAAACAGCAACAGGGCCTGCAAGGTAATTGCTCTACCAAGTACTTCAATTATTAGGAAATTGGAGCAATAATATTAATTTAAAACCAGTTTGTTACTCTGAGTGCCTTGTGATCCTGGTATTCATGAAGTAGTCTGCACAGAATTATGGAAAATAGAAGAAGCCCTGATTATTTATCAAGTTGAACATAATTCTTTTGGAAAGTAGAAGCCTTCCTTTTTGCTGAACGTGGTCCAGCATGAAATAGCGCATGAGAAATGATCATATGGGCCAGTGTGACTAGCCTTTGAAATCTCCTGGAATGTGCTACAGTGTTATATCCACCCACAGAAGGAGTCAGAATGCCATGTGAGGATACAGCACAGCATGTCCACGTGAGGGATAAAGAGCTGCTGGAAAGCCTCTGGAGTGAGGCTGTGGCAGCCTGGGATGCTCACAGGTACAGCTGTGTGTCCCTGAGAATGGCTTTGTCACCTGACCCCTGCCTCAGCAATCCCATTGCTTCCTCCTGGGCTCATGGCCAGCACATATGGAAATGTCCCCATTATTGTATGGACACAGCTCACTGGAGTGAGGGGTGTCCCCATCACTGCAGGAACACAGCTCACTGGCACTAGGGGAGTGTCCCCATCATTGCAGGCTCTCCAGGTCACTGGCACTAGGGGAGTGTCCCCATCACTGCAGGGACACAGCTCACTGGCACTAGGGGAGTGTCCCCATCATTGCAGGCTCTCAAGGTCACTGGCTGGCTGTAGTCCTGCAGGGCAGGCACCCATGGGCTTGGCCACAATGATTGGGTCAGAGCTGCTGGCATCCACGGTGCCTATGGATATTGTGTCCTTCACTCCTGTGCTGCCTGTTGCCTACCTCAGGATCAGTGTGTTTGTGCTGGAGGAGGTCCCATGAGCACATGGCAGCTGGATGCTTGTTGCTTTGTGCTCTCAGAATTGGGATTGGTCCCTCCTGCCCTAGGGCAGAAGCCAGTCTGACATGCCACCTGAGCAGGGCACACCATGGCTGGGGGCTTGGCTGGCCCCACAGGGAGACCGTGTCAGATACACTCTGAAATGCTTGTGGGCTTGGGAAAGCTGCATTCCAAATGGGTAAAGAAACAAGCATGAGACTGAATTAGCATTCAACAAATGGAGAACAGATGTGAATAATTGCTGCTGTTTTAGGGAGGGAATGCTAAACACAGCAAACAAAGGTAAGCTATCCCAGTACCTGGTTATGTGCTTGAAGTGGTGTGAGGCCACACCAGTGCCCTGGACTGGGGGAGAGTCTGAGCAGCCAATAAAACATCTGCTTGTCACCTTGGTGAGTGGAGCCTGAAGCAGAACTTACCCAGATTTTAAGCACAGCAACATCAGTGGAAATTGTGAATTAATTTTCCAATGCTGGGGTTTGCACTTAATCACTTACTGCTGAAATGGAGCCAGGCCCCAAGAGAGATGAAGCCTGAAATTGTGTCTGCCTAAACTTAGGCTTTTCTTTCCACTTGGTGGTTCCATTCCATTAATGCGGCCTTAAACCTTGCACCTTCCAGTTTCCTCCATCTTGGACTGGGCTGCTTGGTTTGCTTGTGTAGTTTATAGGGAATTCACAGGCCAGAAAGCAGGTGACTCACCCTGCTTGTTCTTTAACTGCAGAAAGGGAGTTATTTTTTCCTGACTGGAAAGATCATCCTATCTGGTAGTGTTGCTGCTGTATTGTTGGTCTTGTTCCCATGTTTGTGTTATTAAATGGCATATTAAATTGCACCATGCATTTGTAGAACATACTGAATTTATAACTCACAGGACTGTTATCTTCCTCTAAAATTATCATGTTTCTCACCTGGTAGAGTAAAACTGAAATGAGATTTTAGGTTGTGTTTAGTTCATTGTGTTCCTCCAGGTATTTCTCTTGCAGAAAGCTCAGCAGCAAGTACTGCCTGCAGCCTGTCTCTTTAGAGATGGAAAGGTTCAGTCCTACTCAGCCTGTGGGCCTGCCAGATAGCTCAGGGCTTTGGCAGCTTCTGCCTGGCAGAGTTTGGGTTTAGACTGTGATACATTTCCGCTCCTTGTTGTTTATTTTTGGGTATGTTGATGAGCTCTGAGATTTATCTAATGCCTGGAGAAGAAAAAAGGTTGAGCAGTATTAATTCCCAAAAAATACCATCCTCCAATACAAAGAGGAGGTAAGAGGATCAGTTGCAATTCCTGTCAGGGACCATTCAGCAACCCACACAAATAGCTTACCGCAAAGATGGAGCACAGTGTTCTTTGAGGGCTCATGGTGCTGCATCACAGGCATAGCTGTGCATTGTCCTGCCTCTCACAGTGGTGTTTCTTTGTATCCTCTTCATTTCTTTTCTATTTTTTCTCCTCTTGCTTCAGAGTTTGTCTTGTGTTGTTTATATGCAGATTGTCTTCTCATGCCTTATACTAAGGTAGTGTAGGAATTGTCTTCTGTAAAGCCTGAAAACTGGCCTTCTCACAGGTGCCAGTCTCTTTGGAAAAGGGTAACAAATACATAAATTCTGATTTTGAGCTGACCTAAGAAAAATACAGCAATCAAATACATACTCTGAAAATACTGAACTAACTCTATAAATACTGTCTTCTGTGCAGATCAGGATTAACTTGAAATAATTCCCAGTGTTCCTCTGTCTGACCTGTTCTTGGAAACATCCTCAGCTGGCAGCTGGAGGGTGCCTTCAGGCAGTCAGTCCCACTCAATTCCCCTTAGAAGGTTCTTCCTTAAATCCACTCCACACATCTCCTCTTGGCACTTTAAAGCACTCCCATCAAGGATGGATGATCTCCTTCTGCTTGTTTCCTGCATGCTTAAAGCCTGTTTTGGTGCTGATGCTTCTTGGATCCTGTTCTCCAGCTGTGTCCTTCCTTTGGGGTGCAGTGCCCAGCACTTGATCCAGTTCTTGCAGTGAGGGCTCACCTCTCAGTTGAAGGGAGGGCATATTCCATAAGGTTTGCTGTCTCTGTGCCTTCAGGTACTTAGAGCAGTCTGCTTGCCTTTGCTTTCAGGAATGTGATGCTCCTGCATCTTTAGCCTGTGCTCCCCTGTAACTCCTGGTGCTTTTCTAGCAAATATTTATCATGTGTGTTTTTTTCTCTGCATGAAAAAAAAGCACCCATATTCTGTTCTGTTGTTGTAAGAAAGACTTTTTAAAATCTGTTGCCATGGGATAAAAATATTTCTATCAGTGCCAGTTAGTGATTAAATTTAGGCTGCTTATGGTTAATTTGTGTTTAGATTTATTAGTTTTTGCTGTTCATTTGCTGTTCATTTGCTGTTCACTTACTGTTCAGTCAGATAATACTGAGATGTCTGAAAGACTAATCTCAGCCCATGCAGTGAAGCAAGGTTTTACTGAGTTACAGTTGGTTGCAGTTATTCAGCTTTGTAAGTACCACAGTTAAAAATCCAAGAATGGGGGGTTATGTCCCAAAGTGAGCAGTGAGAACCTCCAGAATTCCCTAGTTGTTTAAGCAACTGCACTCTGGTTTATTGCACCACTAGAAATTGTGACCTACGAGAAAAACACCAAATATGTTTGTCCTAATTAGCCGAGGGAATAAGAGCCAAGGGGGAGAGAAGAGAAGGTGGGATAGCTGTTTTCATTGATGTAAAATGTTGTTACACAGGACTGGGGAAAGTCCATGTTACAGACTCATAATGCATCCAAAGAAAATAAACTCTGACTACAAGGGGAGGATTCAGTTTGGATGTGAACCAAACCAAATTTTATACATGATTTTGGTTAATTTTCATCTGTGTTAGAGGCTCTCGTGCTTGACTTTGTGCCAGTTTTATCTCTATTGGTCTGTTGAGTCTCTCCTGTCTCCCTGGGCAGAAGAGGCTGTCAGAGCTGCACATTGTGAAAAGATGTCCGAACTACTGATCTGAATAACTTTCTCATTTGATGTCTTAGAGGGGAATGTTCTGTACTGCCTTTCACAGAACTTGGTCATGAACCTGCCCAGATGGAAGGATTCATTTCATGTACAAACAGGAATTTTAGCATCTACAAAACCGTAACAAAATCAGGTAATAAGTGATTATTTCAGGGGCTAGACCTGAGCTGTTGCTCTTTGAGGGGCAGTTGGGGGGGTTATGTTTATTGAATTCCACTTTGCTTGGAGAGCCTGTGTGGTAATGAAGGCTCTCAGCCTCCCAAAGCAGAATGCAATTACTGATTTGGGACACGAGGGCTGGTTTGCACAGAGAGAGCCTTGACGGGTTCCTTAGTTGCACGTCAGCTGGCACTGAGCATTCCCTTGAGCATTACTGGGTACTGAATGACTGAGGTTGGGGGGATGTGTGTTCTGGGCATCTTGATAATTAACAGCAGGAATGAAAGTGATGGACGCAGGATTCATGGCTAGGGTGGTTTTATTTCCATTGTCTGAGTGCCTGGGAGGAATGGCTGCTAAAGCAGGAATTTGTGCTTAACAATTGTCAAGTCCTGGGTAGGAGTGTGTGGGAGGGATGACAGCAGTGGTACCTGTATTTGAGAAGCAAGCTCTGCATTACAGTGTGCATTTTTCAGTAAGGCATGAGTTTGTGATGGACAGACTTACTCTTTGTGTTGTTTCTAAAGCAGATCTCTTTTACTTGCAGCTCAGATACACAGTCAGTGGAGGCTGAAGAGGCTTGAGCAGATGTTGAGGTTGCAGTTAATAATTTCAGCTGCTCCAGTTTGAGAAATGCACTTACCATTGGCAGCCTTTTGCTGAGGAATATATTAATCTATCTGAGGGAATTTTTTGTGTGATCATTTAGCATAATTCGTACCAGAAACAGATTTGACATGTTAGAAATCTTTGCTGAAGGGGCTATACCATTGCTCAGGCTTTATTCATCTGATGAACCTACGTTTTTTGTGTTATTCTGAATTGTCTCTTTTTGTCTCTTGTTTCTTGTCCTTTCTGAGCCCTGAAATGTTTTTAATACAAACCGAGATACTCGCTGCACCTTTTTTGTCTTTAATATATTGATGTATTCCAAAAGCAGTTTATTTCTGCATTTCATCTACCGGGAAACAATGGTCTTGTTTTGGCTTTTGGAGTATACTCTTCTCCACAAAAGATGGAGGCTTCTGGAGAGGAAAGGCAGATTCTGCAGGAAGGCAGGGTCTGTCATGTAGTTTTAAAGTACAGTGTCAGCTGTGTGGTTCTCAGAAGTGGGTTTATCTTGCCACACCTCTCTCCATCCCAGGATGCTGTGTGTTGCAGCCAAGGAGCACTGCTGGCTCCTGCCCATTCTTTGTGCTGGGAACCCAAGGTCCCTTGGAGCTGGTCTGCTCCGAATTCAGGCAGCCCCAGCTTGTTGTGTTTGTAGCCTCTGCCTTTCTAGGTGCCAGCATTTGCATTTTCCCTGGGTGAGATTGAGAAGCCTCCTGTCAGCCCAGAGTCCATGAGTCCATGTGGAGCAGCCCTGGCTCTGAGCCCGCTGGAGTTGCTGCCTGGTGTCAGGGCAATGTGCCAGGTGTGTGCTCCAGCAGCTCCCACAGCCCTTGGCAGGGGTCCTGGAGCCCTGGCCTCACACACACACACCTGGAGTGCTCCTCTGGTGCCAGCTGGGCACAGCCCTGGCCTCACACACACACACCTGGGCTGCTCCTCTGGTGCCAGCTGGGCACAGGCCAGGCAGTGCTGCCCTCGGAGCCCAGCAGCAAAGGCCCATGGCCCAGCTTGGTGACAGCACCTGGGACATGCTGTGGGACGCTCAGGCCATGACACTGCAGGCACTGGTGGGAGGGTGAGCAGCCTGTGCTTGGCCAGTTTGTTCCTCTAGCCTTTGTTAAAAATGGGAACTACTATGAATTTTCACAGAGCAGAACACGGAGCACCTCTCTGGTTGCCTTTGAGGTTAGCCAGGCTGACAGTAAATGTGGCGGTTTGTCTTTGATACAGACAGTTGAGAGAGAGAAAATAAGGTCTAATCTCTTCCCATTTTGAAATGTTGAGGTGATGTTTAGAAATTTATTTCAAACATTTATAAGGCTACGTACCGTTTGCTTTATGAAGATTAGTAGTGAAAGAACAATGGCTTAATTAGTTTTTCACAATCCATTTTTAAACAGCTTAACAAGTATTGCCATTACAAATGAAATGTCTTAATTAGCTTCCCACTAGATGGAGCAAATGTATGTCAACCCAGCAGAGGAAACAGGGATTACATTTTAGTCTGCTGAAGAACAAATCACTTGTATTAAAACCAGCTGTTCTATTCTTGTTATTTATTAGTTTTCTGAGTTTAGAATGGAAGCTTCTAAGCCATATGGTGATTTTTCCTACTTAATAAACATAAGCAAAGGCTGTGCTTTGCATGAAGCTGTGTATCAGTTGTCATGGTTCCTGTGGAATCAAGGCAGGGGCTTGGGTTACAGTGGAGTTCTGTGATTGTAATACCTGTATTTGATCATATTTTGTTCTCAGGGATTTGAAATTCTTTTTTAAAAAAGTGCTTCCTTGAAATAAAATAACTGGAAAAAAGTCAAGCTTCCAGATTCCTAAGTGAGTTCTCAGGTAACCTGGTGAAGGATTTGCACCCCTGAAATCTTAGCTTCTTTTCTGGTCATGCTGTTTGTTTTATAAAACTGTTACCTTGTTTATAAATCCTACCCTGCTCTCTTTCAACCCTTTAGGCTGCAATACCGTTACTGGATGGGATTTTCAGGCTGCTCTTAAGTTTCCCTCAACTTTTTAGAGTTAGAGACGCATTCAGAGCTTTTGTGCATCCTAAGTAGGTCAGTATTTCCAGAAGTAAATGTTTTTAATTGCTGTGGGCATTATGTGAGAGTGACATACATACAAAGTACTGTTGTGGAAAGGGAAGAGGAGGCAATGAAAACAGGGCCAACATGCATGTTCCCAGCACGAAAAATGTACCTTGGGATAGAAAACAGCTGCTAAAACTCTGAGTGCCAGTTTTTCTTTGAAAGCATTTTCAGAGGGCAGCACTCAGAATTTTCTCTTGAAGCTTTTCAGTACACTGCTCAGCTCTTGCCCATCTCCTGGCTGGCTGAGCAGGCTGTTCCCTGATGTGTGCCCAGTGAGACCTGGAAGCACAGGAGCTGTTACAGGGAGTCAGGATGTTGATCTGCCTTGCTGTTCCTAATGGCCATTCATTTTAGCTGTTCTGGGCTTAATCTGGAGCAGAATGTTACAGGATGACTTGTGAAATGAGCACACAAAACCTCCAAGCATCCACTAACAACAAGGCAACTTCTGCCCCATGCTGTGGGTTCACAGCATTTCTTGGTTTTTAAACCTCTACTCTTTGTCCTGTAACATCTTTTATTATTGAAAATAGTTTCATCTTTCAGTGTCAAAGGTCACCACTTATTATTCTTTATTCTTCACTAAAGTGTATATTTTCACTGATCTTAATGGGAATTACAACTTTAATATCTAAAGAAGTATTTTTCAGAATTTTCTCCATTAGTAACAATAAATGTTTAGTACCTACATTGGAAAATGAAAATGTGTACAGACTATGGCAGGATAATGGTTTTATTATGACTTGATGACAAATTTCTTGCCAGGGCCTGGTGACAATCCTGCTATCAAAGACAGAATTCTGCTCTCTGACTTAATTAATAATTGTTGGTTTTTTTGGTAAACAATATCCCCAGTAATGTGGTATGCTAAAGACACCATTTTAAGGGAATTGCCAAGAATAGATTTCAAGAATAAAGATGTGATTTTCTTTAACAGAGGAGATGGTATTTACCATAGTATTGAGATGTCACAATATTGACAGATTAAGAAGGCAGTATTTTAATTTGACTTTCATGATGTGGGGCTTATTGTTCTTAACACTCAACTGCTTTTAGCAAAAACATGATAAGTACTTTAAATGACTAGATAGCAACAATTATGTGAGGCTCTTACTCAGCTAGTCAGGAAAGATAAACAATGCTTGCAGTTTCTTCTCTTTCTAGTGCATCAAAACTCTTGCTCTGGCACTGTGTCATCTGGCAGAATTAAGTGTGAGATATTGGTGATTTTGTGACTAACGCACAGAAGTATCAGTCAGCAGGTAAATATTTGCAGAGCATGATATTTTGCATTTGTGACACACATAGTGTGGTTTGTTACACTGAGTGACATGCAGCCTGACAGGATGAAACATTCCAGATGTCCACAGTAGCATAGATAATCTCTGTAAAGCCATTGTGTGCTCACTGAAGGACATAATAGACAAAGTCTGATCCTCCTGGAGTGCACACAGGCATTGCTGCTGTGCTGCAGGATTTACATAGCACAAATAACTGCATTTGCAGGAGTGAAATAGAGACATCACCCATCAGTTTAGCTCCTGTTCAGGTGTTCGTCTGCTCTGCATTTTACTATTGATCTGTGAAAAAAAGAGTGACTGATGGGGCTGTGGAAACCAAGATAAAGCATAACAGCATATCATGACAGTGTGCAGGTCAGCATTTAATTGAATGTTAGATCAGAGGAGATAGCTTCTTTCACACCATGATGCCTGTTTGTCCATTTACATTGTGTAACTTGGGATTTTGGACCTGGCTCTGCATTATGTTCTAGCAGCTGAGACCCTTTATTGGTAGGATTGATGTTTCCATAGGTTGTACGTGAGCTTTATAAGCAAATGATAGAGATATAGGTCTCTGGATGATAAATTTTGAGTAGAGTTTGCATAAAAAGCTTTGTATTGGAGGAGATGCTGTGAAACTTAGCCAAATAAATTGTTCTACAAAGCTTGGGTTAAAAACCAGATAAACCAAAAGGCCTATTTGCAACCCGTTTAGAAAATCTGGCAGAGATCTAAACACTAGGGCCAGACCTTGGTTTTATTAATTATTCTCTTTAAAATCCTTGTAGAAAAGCAAATTAAAAGGTTTGTCA
Source organism: Sialia sialis (assembly GCA_009812075.1). NCBI lineage: Eukaryota > Metazoa > Chordata > Aves > Passeriformes > Turdidae > Sialia > Sialia sialis. The sequence continues at coordinate 25,842,642 of VRYO01001366.1, forward strand.
TCGGAGGGTGGTTTTCATTTCATAGATGAAAAGGTAATTCATATCCCAAAATCACCCGGGTGCAGTGGTAATGACTTGCTGTTGTGGCTTGGAGTTGAGTACCAGCAAGGTGTCAAATCCATCAGTATTAGACTTAGCTATAAATACAACTTGGAGTCCTCAGCCTGAGTCTTCAGCAGCAAACCCATGAGAATGCAGATTTATTACAATCATTGGAATGTGGAAAGGAGTACATGCTACTTGTGTAGCTTGTCAGCCCCAGTAATGGAATTACGGCCTAGAATGTATGTGTAGAAATACACTAGAATGCATTTTTGTCAGGCTCAGCAGAGGCTTTTCACAAAGCACAGGAATCTCCTGCAGCCCTGAGCTGGGCTGGGGTAGGTGTCTTGTGCACCCTTGTGCCCTGCTCCTGCTGCCAGCTGCTCCATCCCCTTGTTTGGAGTGCAGGCTGCCCAGGCTTCATCTTGGAATGAATTCTCCCTCCTCCAGCACCTCTGTGGCAGACTGTTCAAGAGTTCTGCTCCTGTGGTTGCTGCAAACCTGGTTTTCTTTCTGTTCAAATTTGCTTCTGAACTCTGTTGACCACTGTGTTACACGAGTCTGTAGGTTGTTGCTGATTGCAGTCTTGTGCTTCATTTTACCCCCCAGCATTCTTCCTTACACTGCTGGAAATTCCATACTTTGTATGTCTCAGTGAATTTGCCATTTGTCTTGTATTCATTGCGTCAATGACTACAGTACTCAAATCTCTCCCTCTTCCTTCACTGGCAGTTGATTAGATGCCTATTAGGAATCCTAAGCAATACTTTCAGCTTCCCTCCATACTTCTGACTGCAGAGGTCCAGCTGTGCAGTTCTCCCTGTGCACAGGCTCTGCTTTTTGTTGCAGGCCCTCCTGTTCATGCCAGTTCAACCAGGCAGTCATCAAACATTCCTTTTCAGTAGCCATGTATTGGTGCATGGAATATCAGCAGATACTGGCGTGTCTCAGGGATTTAGTAAACAGTGGATAGGTTTGTTTTGTTCTTCTGACTTCTGTGCTACCAGCAGTTGAAAAGGTGGCACTTTTGACAGGATGTAGCCCACGAGGGGTTTGGGTGAACAGCACTTAGACCTTGAGTCCGTGTTCTGGAGAGAGAATCCCTGTGCAGCTCTACTTGCACTTTGTGAAGTGCCAGATCAGATGAGTACAACAGTGATTTCATCTTGGGGAAGCTTACCTGAGACTGCCATTGAGAGGTGTCTCACCCTGCCCTCCTTTCGCTGACTTCTTTGCTGAGGTTTCCATGTTGAGGCTGGTTATATTTACATAGCCTGACTTCTCAGAAAAACAGTATCGGTGAAATTCCACAAAATTCTCTTGATGGCCCTGAAATACCATTTTGTAAATATATGCTGCTTGATGTGGGGTAATAATGGTTAACACTCTTAAACATGTTATCTAAAATTCACCTATGCATAATGTGATTGTCTTAAAGTTATTAACTATTCTGCCCTGTCACAACATTTGGAATTCCGTGTTTTATGGAAGAAATAAACCCTGTATTGGGAGTGTGGGATTCTCAGGTACCTGTTCACCCAGGAAGCAATGGTGCTCTGCTGCCATGAATCCAGCTTTATGATCATTGAGGGGAAAAATTCCAAACTAATTTTATCGAAACCCAAGATTTACAGTGCAGTTTTAAAAATTCTTTTAATAACCCAAGTATGGTTTAACTTTAAAAGGGAAATAATTTCTTTTTCCTGTGAACTTTATCAAGGCTCTTACCTGCCTGAGGGAGTCAGTGTAGTCCTGAGAAGCTGAAGTTATTCTGTTTTAATATCCTTTGTTATTGGTCCTCTAATAAGAGTGTCCCTAGATGTTTCGATTAGGGAGTTTGTGAGTTTATGATGTTTTTTTTATTGCAGGGATATCCCCCATCACCAAAATTTAATTTTCATACTTCAGCTTTTTCCAACAAGTTTTGTATGGTGACAGCCTTTGGCTACTGTAGAATTCTTAGTAGGTCTAATTCCAGTATCAAAACTCCAGCTTCATCACAATGTTAGTCTTTGCCTGAAAATACGATGTTCCTTTCCCCACTTCAGCAGTGTAGTGTTAGGCTTATCTTTGTCCCAAAAAATGATTGCCTGTTTCCTTGAGGCAGTTCAGGTGCATTTATCACCCCCAGCATTCTATTTCTGCCAGCTTGTGCACCCCCATTGAGTTATTTTGTGCAGCGTTATCTCGTAGAAATGATTTTCTTCAGTGAGTGAAATTGTCTGTGTGCTGCTGAAGCAATGGAGTGCTGCTGGAGCCTTGTTTCAAGGCTGCTGCTGGTGGTTTATGTAGCACCCTCTGACCAGGGAGGTTCTGTCCCAAAGGACACAAATGCATGCAGGTGGGTTAATTCAGGTTATTGCAGGGCCATTACTGTGCCAGGGGCCCAGAAAGAAAATTAGAGCCCTGCAGTGTCCCTCTCAACAGATACTCTTTGTGTATGCCTTGAGAGTAAAAACATGAAGGTGAGAATCCAGCAATGCTGGATTAAAAGCATTATACTTGGGTAAAAGTGATGGCTGGGTTTCTTTCTGCCTGTCTTCTGCTGAGATTGTCTGATAGTCTTGGTCTTGTCATGTTTCTCTTGGAATGTCAGGCTTTGGGTAACTCAAAACATCAGGATTTCCCTCTAATTGGAACTCCAGATGTCAAGGTGGTGGTGGATCTGTCACAAGCTTTGTAGAGCTTGGTTCTGTATATTTTTGCTTCTTAAAAATGTGAATTTACTCAGTAAAGGAAAATTTCTTGAGTGCTCTATTGCATTGGTAGAACCAATATTATTTTATAAGTGGTTTGTAATCCCAAAAACCTTGTATGCTTCATTGTACAGTATTTTGCTGATAGAAGAAACTTGTTTTTAATGTTTTATTTATTGTCCTTTATAAAGTCATGCTTATTGTGGGTTTTTTATTTATGGTAAAATTCAGAACTTCTGCATGAAACCCCTTTTCTTTTGATAATATTTTGGTAAAAGGGAAGCCGTAAATAAATCTGAAGACCTGGATTGTGTAGAAAATTTCTTGTTGTAAATGAATCACAGAATCAACTGGCAGTTGATGTGACTAGAAGGAACAGACAGTGGCACATGAAATAATGCCATGCATAAAAATAACAAATTAAGGACACCTAGATTTTTCTGGTAGTGCAGGAACTTGGGCTGCTTAATGGAAGTGGTTAAGTGACACATTGACAATCCATTCTTGTCATGTAAAGGTTTCTTGTTAGACACCTTTGCTAGCAGCAGCATTTTAAACCCAGAGCTGAGTAAGGGGTGCAGGGGGCTGGTTGGTGTTGGTCAGAGCTGGTCTTAGAGCCAATCCCATGAGCTGGAATGAGCACCCAGCTTCCCCAGGGCACACAGTGACCCTTTGCTCCTTTCCCCAGGCACAGTGACCCTTTGCTCCCCACACACAGTGACCCTTTGCTCCCCAGGCACAGTGACCCTTTGCTCCCCAGGCACAGTGACTCTTTGCTCCCCAGGCACAGTGACCCTTTGCTCCCCAGGCACAGTAACTCTTTGCTCCCCAGGCACAGTGACTCTTTGTTCCCCACACACAGTGACCCTTTGCTCCTTTGCAGGCGCCTGAGGAGCTGGAGGACGTGTCAGACCTGGAGGACGAGCAGGATGTGCGCAGCCGTACCAGCATCCAGACCGAGGGCAAGACTGACCGGGTACGTGTGACCGGGGGATGCAGGAGCGCTGGCAGCAGGGGAGTGCTGCTGGCTTCTCTTCTGCCAAGTCCCCTCCCTGTTCAAGTGTTCTTACAAGCAAAATGCAAGCACTCATTTCTAGATACTTACTCTCAGAATGTAGTAAGAAAATATCCACTAAAGCGTTCAAAGATCTCATTTTCATGCATGATCTTCCACTTCTCAGCGAAAGCAGAATACTTCTTGAAAGGGAATGCTTTTCTCTGAAAAGAAAACCATAAATAACACATACTTGGGAGGGCACAAAGCAAGAAGTAAGATGCTGAAGGCAGTGGCAGGTAGGGAGCTGGCTGTCAGCAGTCAGAGGCACAGGTTGGTGCTGTGGGGAGATGTCTCTGGGATGTGCTTCTCTTTGTGAGGTGGAAGAGATTTTACATACCGACTGTGGTTAATACAGCTAAAATCCCCGAGTATTTTAGCATTGTGGTATGGACATTTCCGGGGTTTTTTGCATTTCTCCCTAAAATAATGTGGTTGCTGTGAATGTTTCTTTTTGTGGCATCTAGAGAGAGGTCATGGCTTGAAGCCTGAGTCTGTAGTTTAGAAACAATTTTCCTATATTTCAGATCCTGCTATTGAGGCCATAAATGGCACATTACCCCCCAAAAGCAATAGAATATTACAGCTTTGACTAAATTACATACAAATGCACTTAGCCTTAAATACCATATTGACAGACACCCTCACACACTTTTAAAAAAAAAATGTCTTAACAAATCTGTTTGCTGCTGCAGCAGCAAACAAGAGCAGTGATTTAAAGCCCCTTTGTTTGGAGTGTTATTTGCTATTGACATTTGAAGATTTATACCCAGGAGCTGTTTAGCAATATGAGGAATCTGTGTGGGGAGGATAGATGTTAAGGTTTAGGCAGTGTGTGGTTCGTGTGGTGCAGCAGCTTTGTTGGGAGGCTTTGTGTGCAGGGCTGGCACCAGGAGTGCCTGTCCCAGAAGTGCTTTGGCAGGATTGCAGAGCAGCCTTTTGTCCTCCTTGACTTCTATCTCTTGGGCATTTCAGCTGTAATAATTCAGTTTTGTTTATACATATCTGGCTCCATATTCTTTCTGCATAGGAGCACTCTTGGTTCCTCTTTCTTTGTCCCCAGTGTTGTAGTTTCTTTCATATCACATCTTTCACTGCTCCAGTGGGGAACTGATGCCTTTTTTCTTTCTGTTTTTATCACAACATATAAAACCAGATGTGATGTGTGTGTGCCGCTTGTAACAAAGGCTACATCTTAACTAGAAAATTCTGTTTCCCTTATGTATGAAAAAGTCATGTGTTATTAATCACACCTTCAAACTCTGTCTCCATGAAGAGAGAGTAGAAGTTAGTGGTGAGATAGTAGGACTGAGGTTTGACCTCGTATTTATCTTCCTGACTCATCTTGAGTACGTTACTGCATTGATCTTTTCCCTCAGATATTCCCCATTTCTGAGATGAATATGATAGTGCCTGTGGCACCATCCCATGCTGGGGATTCAGGGCAATTGAGGCAAAGTGCTGTGAGTTCTCTCAGTGTTTAAACTGGATAAAACCACCGATGCTTATGTGTAGGGTGATTTTACATCCTTGAAGAGGAGGTTCCTTAGGATCAAAGCCTCAGCTACAGAAACAGGTACTGCTCGTGGATCCAAGGACTAATGCAGCTGTTCCCAGCAGGAAGGGAGCTCTTCCTCTGGTGGTTGTGTGTAATTTGTGTAGTCAGCTCTGGAGGTGTATCACAGACTAATTATTGCCATCATGATGAGTGTGATTCCACTGAGGGAAGTAGTGGTTTGTTCCCGTGGCATTCTGTGTTGGAGACAAGGACAGCTAAGTTCATTGCCCAGTTCATTTTCAACTTAGAAGACAGTGTACATGTTAGTGATCAGGAAAAAATACTTTAAGTGTTTGAAGTTACTAAATTAGTGATGGGAACAGTTTATTTTAATTTCAGAGTTGCTGCTGCAGTTTAAGGTGATCATCTTGAGGAAGAGTCAAAGTGTTTTACCTCACAAGTTAATCCATTTAGGGGTGGCAAGAGCAGAACTCTTTCAGGCAGCCACACACTTATATTTTCTTTCCTCGGGGTTCTGCAGACAGTTTTGTGAATGCAGGGACAGAAATGTCTGAGATTAAGATAGTTTTTTATACTATTCTATTGCACACTGTGTTTGTGCAAAAATTCTGGGCTGATAAAAAGTTGATTCAGTATGTTTTGTAAATGAGAAAATCCAGGCTAAGTTATTTCATTGTTTTATTTGTACTGCATTTTAAATACAGCAATCAATTGTGCAGCTCTAAAATCTACTGAACTCTTAAGAAGAAAGCTTGGTTAAAATAGCAAAGACCAAGAAGAACTGTTGATACTTGCATAACAAATTGTTAGAAGGGAAGTTAGGTTTGCCATCAGATTAATTAGCAAATACTGTACATTTAAGTTCCTACATTAAATGAAAAGCTGATGTATGTTAACAGGAAGCATGTGCTGTTTTGTTAATAAAAAAATCAATTTTAGAAATTTTTCTAGTTTGATTTTCATCAAAGCCCTACACAGGCATGAAATACCAGTAAGAATTCAAGAGTTATGAAAATAATTACTGTAGTTGTGAATAGGGTCTATAAATAGTAATTTTGACACTTGATACATAGCAAAAGATTCCGTGTCAGGAGTCATGATCTGCCAAAAGCATTTGATTTTCTTGCCAATTTTTAACCCAGCTTCCGTAAAGGGAAGCAATGAAGTTACTGAAATACTCAAGGTTGTGGCAGAATATTGTGTACTTCCACAAAGTAGAGCTGGGAAGGACCTCAAGAACTTGGCTGATCCAGCCATTTGGCCCAGGGCAGAATAAATACATTTCTTGACACACACATCCACAGGAACAATTGCATTGCTCTCTCTGCTTAGCTCATTACTGGAATGATGGATTACTGGGAAGTTTTTGTCCTTAGACCTCATGTGTTGCAATTACCATGTTAGCTGTCATCTGCAGTGGGCACAGGATGTGAGGTTCCTTTCTGCATGTGTTTTTTTATGTGCTTGAACATCCTTTTTCTGTCTCTTTTGGAGACTCCAGGTTGAATAACTTCAGTAACCTTAATTTACTCTTCAAGGTAGCGTTTCCTTTTAGTCTCTCTCTCCTCTGGGTGCTCTGCAGCTGGCTAATGAGTTCTTGAATTTTGTGTCCAGACTATTGATATTGCAAAATGTGTGAAGCCACCTGTGGTCTCAGCAGCACAGGTGTGAGGTTTGCACTATTTCCTGCTGTGTGCAGAGTTCAGAAGGAGCTTTGTATGAGGTTTTCCTTTCTGCCAGGATCACAACCTTTTACCAGCCACAAATGTGCACCCCCACTAGTGCCCTTGGCCGAGTCTGTCTCAGTTCTGTGTGCTGGTGGTTTTTCTTAAGGTAAAGCCTGTCCTTGTCTCTGCTGCAGCACACCCCGTGATGTTCCCAGCTCAGTTCCCAAGTTCACTGTGGGGTGCAAAGCAGGCCCCTTCCACTGTGAGTGTGCAGTGTGTACTCCTGTGGAAACACTGGCTAGTGCCAGCATCAGGGCAGCTCCCTTGACAGCTTTTCCTGATCACTATTGCATCCACCCACTGGGGGTTACACCTAGACCTTGTTTCTCCAGGTTGTTTGTAAGGATGACATGGGAGCCAGTGGCAGAGCTCTGGAGAAGCCCAAACTCAGGACATTTTCATCTATAGGCCTGTGGCCCTGGGACAAAGAGAAATTACGTTTAATATGCCAAAGTTGCATCATCTAAGCCAACCTTCTTAGTGAAGGCTGATGCAAAAACTGCGTTAAACACGTAGTTTGCTATCTCCCAATAGTTTCACCTCTTTATCTGGTGTATCCAATTGTATTGAATCTAAAAATACAGCAGAACTGTCATGGCAGAACAAACGAGGCACTCTCTGAACTTGTTTAAGGAATGCTGCACTTGAGCAGGCTTGCTGCAGTTCTTGGGAGTGGGAGAAGGCAGCTGCTGACAGCAGGTAGGGAAGTATCAAAAGAAGCACAGCTGCTTCTCCCCACTGTCAGCATCCCACACCCACACAGCTCATCTCTGGGAGTGTGGATTCACTTAGCTGTGGATGCTGAACACCCAGCATCATCTGTCACCTCTTTATCCAAACTCCCAAAGTTATTCCCTCAGCAGGAAAAGTAGTAGTAAAAGGTAGTGGACACCTTATACTCACAGAATCCCTTTTGTCTCTGAGTTCACTTACGGACACACTGGCACTCACACAGGATCAGACTGAGAGAATGATTTGGCTTGGAAAGGACCTCAGAGATCATCTAGTTCCATGGCAGGGATGCCACTCACCTGCTCAGGGCTCAGCTCTCAGGTGTATTTTATGACAGTAGTCTGCAAAGTTTGTTCAGGTAAAGCTCGTGATTGCAGCTGGTGCGAAGAGCATGATTGAACTACATCGTTGTACTTGGAGTGATTTGAAGGGGTTTCCTTCCTTCTCATCACATGTTCAGCTGACTGCAGCAGGAGGGCAGGAACAGACCAGAGGGCTTCTTGTGGCTGCTGAGGCTCTGGTGGAATGAAAACCTCAGCTCTCAAGACAAAGCAGGGACATAAATCAGTTCTTCTGGGATCTCTGCCATTATCTTATAACTATACGACGAGAGGAGCAGATTAATTTGTGTGCTTGCTTGTAAAAGCTCTGAGAAGTTTTTCATGTGCTCATTTGGGAAACTGGGGTTTGTTTCCTTGTAACCTACAAAATTGCAGAAAAACAGTGTTTTCCACTTTTCTTCTCTGTTAGTTACATGACATATTGCAGCCTAAAAGGCTGGAAATGTTAAATAATTTTCAAGGGAGATAGTTTGATTTTGTTTGAATAAATTGTGCTGCTTTCTGTTGCCTTTCTTTCCTTCCTGGTCCCTGTAAGAAGTAAGAGTGGTGCTGGTGTGGATCTGACCAGTCATTGGTTTTAGGGTCAGGATAGAAAAAACGTATGTCAGTTTGAGATTTTAAGAGCATAGCCAAAGTTTCTGTGAAAGCGAAATCCTTGGAGAACAGCTGGAGACAAAGGTAGGCAAAAGGCCACTTCTTAGGGTTGGGATGTCATTGGCCAGCAGTGCTCCAGGGAGAAAAGTCACTTCAGCCCTTAGTTACCCCCCATGTGTCCTTTCATGGCCTTGAAAGTTCAGTTTCTTTGGTGGGGAGCTGACTGAAGCATGGGAAGGTAATGGAAGGAAACACCAGTCTCACAGGGTCAGTCAGGTTGCAGATGGGACAATTCAAATAACACTGACTCCAGATTTGGAGACTCCAGCTACCAGGGACAAGCAGCCTTCAGAAAAGGTAAGTCAGGGAAATTTAAGAAAAATACACTTTTTTTTTTTAAAACCTTTTTTTTTAATGGAAGGAAATACCACAGATACAACTTCTCTCATCCAGTCCTAGCTCTGTGATCTGCTACTGCAATAACAACATTTTGTCTTAGAAGTAGTGGAAAAAATAGTTTTCTTCTGCTGGACTAAATAATCCTGCATTCATGTAATAGTCATTCAACTTAGATCATTATTTCACAATTACTGCTGTGTTGCCTATTCCAATGCAAAGGTAAATCTGTGCTTAAAAGGCTCTGTACACAGTTGCTGTATTTTGTAGGACGTGGTTTTAAAGCAGTATGAGGGATAGGAGAGAAAGGACAAGGTCAGATTTATAATTTCCTTTGCTCTTTGTTCCAGTGGATAATGTCTCGTTGCACCTGAAGCTCATTATTGTTGGCAGAGAGCAGGATGCTGTATGTCACAGTTCCCTCATTAAAATGTCATCTTTCCTGTGGTTTCAAGATCCAGGCCTGTGATCTTGGACTCAAACCAGTGTTGAAGCTGAGGGTTAGGAAATAGCACAGACACCCACCCAGCAGCAAACCTCGAAGTTTTCTTCCCTCTGGAACCCATTTTGGGGTTTTTCAACAACATACAGTTGTGCTTTCTAATTCTGACCACTCTGTGGGGTAATTCTGACCACTCAGGGTTCCTTCCACCTTTAGCCATTCTGTGATTCTGTGTGGTTTTGTGACTGCAATTATAGGTACATGCTGGGAAACCTGTAATTTGTGTAAGTGAGATAGTGATAGTAATTCTAGCATAAATAAAATCTCTGAAAAGGCATGGCTTGAAAATGATACACATTATGTATAAAGCTGATTACCCATTTTATTAATTATAAACAATTCAGCCATGGCCTTCACTTCCCATTTTATTGGTGGTAGCTAATGTTTTCTAAAGCAGAATAAGTCCCAAACCATGTGTTGTACAGTTGCAGAGTGATGGCAGTGTGTTAACAATTGCTGTGTGTACTTGTGAGTTCTATGGGCTGGAGGGAAGGCGTGAGATCAGAAGCAGCATGGCACTGAGCCATCAGGAGCTGTGAGGAAGCCCAGAGCTCCCTGTGGCCCTGGCATGGCCTGGCCCTGGCAGCTTCCTGGCCTCTTGGGGACACAGCAGGGCTGCCTGACCATGGCTGCAGCAGGCTCATGGACAACACGAAGCAGAAACATTTCTCTCACCGTGCTACATTCTCAGCAGCTTTTAGTAATCTTGTTCACATCCTGATTTCTGACATGTTCATCCGTGTATTTGAACAATTAAATCTTTTTCAGTTCCTATAGTGATAATGTAGAACCTTCTCAGAAGAGAGAAGCATACCTGAGTGTTTCAGGACAATTAACTCTTTTCATTGATTGTTTCTTACCTGAATCAATACTGCATTTTGCAACTCTAACATGCATCATACTTAAAACTACTTAGGCTCCCTTAGGCCTAAGAAATAGAAAAATCCATCAGTCATCTTTCATAAAAGCTCCTTGGAAGAATTTAATCTTCTTTCTCTCACTATGCTAAAATTAATCGTTTCAGGAACACTACTATCCCCATTACACTGAGATTATTTATTTGGCCCAACCCAGTGACAGCAAACAAATGCTGAAATTTAGGAGTCCTCAAACAGTTGGCTCAGGCCATAGTGTGTTTAAACTCTGTATTTATTAATGTGCAGTGGTTTCACTGAAAAAAGAAAATTCTCTGACATAGATGTTTTACAAACCAAATTATTCTGTTTCAGGCCAAGATGACTCAACTGCCAGAAGCTGAGAAGGAAAAGATAGCTGAGCAAGTGGCTGACTTCAAAAAAGTCAAGAGTAAGCTTGATGCAGAGATTGAAATCTGGGATGACACCAGCAATGACATAATTGTTCTGGCCAAGAGGATGTGTGTGATTATGATGGAGATGACTGACTTCACAAGGTAATTAGGTAAAAAAAGGTTCTTGGATACTTAGAAATGCTGGAGGTTGTTGTCACACTGTTACAGCAGCAAAATACAGAGGTTTTTAATGTCAGCTCACAGTGTCTCTGCAAAATGGAGTGGCTCAGCTCATGCAGCACATCAGGTAGGAGCACTGAAGTGGTGAGGGATTTAATGGTTTGAACTGTGCTCGTTTTTTGCCTTATTAATTTGTTGGTAGGGTTTTTGCATATGTTTTAGCACTCATTTCTGTTCTCAGTGAAACAGAAAGAGTTACAAAATAATCTAGATTTTAAGCTGTAGATTTGTCTCATCTGTTGTTCTGTCTGCTTGTATCAGAGAGTGCTGTCAAGCATAAAACTCGCTGCACAGAGCCCATGTGTGACAGTACACACTCAGATTCATGCATATTTTATGTCCCATTATTGCTGTTGCTTTCATCAGAACTCTTGTGCTGCTACATGTAGTTTAAAGAATGAAGAGTAGCACAGCAGATAGCTCTCAAAGCTGGTATTTCTTTCTACTGTCAGTGTGTGTTCAGTGATGCTCTTACAACAGGAAACAAGTTTAAGTGCAGGAGCTTTTTCTGCCCGTGCTCTGAATTGAATGTTGTGTGAATCTCATCAAGTTGATTAGAACAAAAGAAGATGGTGGTGGTGTCTGTCCTTCCCTCCCCCTGGTCTAGTTAGCAGTGAAATAGTTGCTGACAGGTGAAGCCTCAACACAGCCACTCTTCAGGACACGTACCGCCTCATAAAATCAGTCCTTCCATGCAAGAGACAGAGGGCAATGTCTCTGTATGCTGCTGGCTGTCAGTGAGCACACTGGGCCACACCAGCTGGGACACAGCTGGGCTCTGGGAAACACAGCTCTTGCATTTTACCACTCTGGCACTTTGCAAGGTGAGGTGGGAGGGAAAGACCTGCCTGGAGAAGTGTGTGATCTGTTACAAAGCTAGTTTTACATATTTCTTTCAGTAAGAAGCTGTGTTTCTTCTTCAGAGATGCTCGATGAAGTGTGGTAAAAGGAGGATTTGTATCTCTCTGAGTAATAGGTGGACTCTTGTGGCTCTTCCTCTTACTGTTGCTTATCAGAGGTGGCAGTTGTATGTGCTGAGGGGCATAGCTGGCTCTTCACTTCCAGGAAATCTGGGAACTGATCTTAAGAATTGTTTAGGTTGGAAAAAGATCCTTGAGCTCAGTGAGTCCATCCATTAACCCAGCACTGCCATGTTCATGTCCCAAAGTGCCACATCCACATCTTTTTGAGCAGCTCCAGGGATGGTGATTCCATCACTTCCCTGGAGAGCCAGTTCCAACACCCTTCCAGTGGGGAAATTTTCCTTAATATGTAACACAAACTTCCCCTTGGTGCAGCTTGAAGCCATTCCCTCATCCTGTCCTTTTTCCCCTGGCAGCAGAGCCTGAAGCCCCTGGCTCCCCCTCCTGTCAGGGAGCTGTGCAGAGCCAGGTCCCCCTGAGCCTCCATTCTCCAGACTGAGCCCCTTCCCAGCTCCCTGGGCTGCTCCAGACCCTGCCCCAGCTCCTTTGCCTTTCTCTGGACACCAGGGCATGAATATTGCAGAAGGCACAGCAAGCACCAGCTCACCGTAGGGTCTGAGCTCGCCACTCTGGAACTTCCAAGTTCTTGAGCATGAAAGAGATAAAAGATCCTGACATTTTGTATTTGTTACATCAGAAACTACTCAGACAAACGTAAACTTCTGTATTTGAGTTGCTCATTACATAAGTTGATTGCTGTTGTTCTTCATGTGATATTACCTTACATTCATTGTTATTTAATCTCAATGAGTGGTTTTCAAAGTTTAGGGGTTTTTTTGCTCTCTTGTCTTGTCTCCTGTAGAAGTAAATAGCAAGAAATAGCCTGACCTGCTATAACAATTTTAATAATATTTTAGTGGAAATGTTCTAATTTTTCTCCTGATTGGCTAAAAAGAAAAATCCCGGGGTTGCACTTGATTTGTTCTGTTTTTCCCTAAGCTTTATGTGTAAATGGAGCAGAATTTTTCTTTCCCATTGCCAAAGCCGACCTACAGTTAACAATCCAATAAACATGCCAAATCCGTTTTGCTCATGTAAGGGAACATGTATCTAATTCAAGCAGTGCTTTGGATCACAACACTTGTAATTCCTGTTGAGAAAGGAGCAAGGAAGGGTCAATGGTTTAAGCAAAGGGAGCTCTGCTGTGAAGTTTTTGAGAATAGTCTTGCTGTTTGAGCCCTGTGCACCAGGCAGAGTTCCTTCAGAGAACTGCAGGATGTCTCTGTGCAGGATTTTCACAGCACTTTGATGATAGGAGAGGTGTCACCAGGGCTCAGGTGAGACTGGGACACCAGGCAGAGCTTGCTGCTGTGTCAGAGGTGATTTTGTAGATGCACCACAGAGAGACCAGTGCTGGTAATTGCCCTGGCTGGGCTGTTGCACAGCCTGTCCTGACAGCATGCAGCCGTGGGTTCAGGATTCACAGTGCCTGTCACTTCTCTGTGGTGTCAACAGTAAATGAGCATTGCTGGGCTTTACCCCTTACCCATTCTGTAGGTTGTTAGATTCCAGGTGGGACCATATGAACACTTTCTTGGAACAAAAGAGTGCAGCTCTCAGCAAACTGCTCAGAAAGTGTCTCGTGTTTGTTCTTGCTACTTGACATTTGTTTCTAAAATGGCATCAATATTGGAGTTAATATGAGAAATACAGTGAAAATAGCAAAACAAATTAACAAGACTAGAAAAATAATCTAGCCAAGCCATCCTCCAAAAGCTGTCCCCTTTGTCCTTGTAGTAAGACTAAATGCAATTCTCTAGTACTTCAGGGATTGCAGCTTGGCTAAGCTTTTCTCTGTAGTACTCTTGGTTACCACCAAGTACAGCTGCCTTGTGGAGCAGCCTCATGCATCTGGACTAGAGTCTTTGCTTGGGAAAGCAGAATCGAGATGGCAGTTCTGTAGATACTGCACTTGAAGAGACTGAGGCAGCGCAGATGACAGAGGACAGAAGAGGGTTCTATTCCGGTCAAGGCCATCCATGAAACTCCTCACCCAAACCCACTCTTGGATTTACTTTTCCTAGTGCCCCTTCCCACTTCAGAGTAGCCCATGATCCCCCTATTTCCCATCCAGCAGCCAGATGCTTTTGAAATTCTGTGGAGTTTTTCATTGCACCCTGAACTCTGCTGCCTTCCTTGCCTTCTTCTGGCCCTTCTAGCTGTCAGATTTTATCAGCTCCATCCAGCTCCTCTCACCAATGTGGAAATTCCACATCCCAGCTCTCCTCAGTCTTGTCCCTGTCGCCAGCCTGGTTTGTCAGAGCCGCAAAAGGTAATGGTACCTTTATTACTCACCCACTGAACTGAGTGTCACTGCAGGCACACTTCAGCTTGAGACACATGTAGGAATTTGCCCTTTCCCTCCCCTCCTGCTCATCCCAGGACACTCACTGCTCAGCACTCTGCCATTAAGCAGTCTGGGATGCTTTTGAGAGTCCACAGTTACTCAGTGTTTGCGCCAGAAGCTGTGTATGAGAACAAACAACTTCCACTTTAAGTGATTTTTGATTAAATAATTTAAACATGGAAGGTTGTACAAGTTTTGCCATCAGAGGTGCTTTCCAGCTGACTTATCAGGAAGGACAGTTATTTTGGAGATAACTTTGGGCAAATCAGGTGAATCTGTCCTTTGGGTTCTGTGTTAGGAGCAGCTTCTACTTGTGTTACTCAGGTAGAGTCGTTCTTTAGGGTAAATGAGTTTCCTGAGCAAGAACAGCTCAGCTGTGTGTGCACACTTGGGTTTCATCACCCCTGCCTTGTGGAGCAGAGCCAGCAGGGTTTCCTGGTTCAGCAGGGTAGGTTAAGTGATACATTTTGCTGCTAAAAAGAGCAGCAGAATTGCATTGGCTGCAGTGCTGCCAGTGCTGCTGGAGGGATTGCAGGCTTGGGGGTCCTGCTGTCCTGCCAGCACTGCCTGCTCTGGCCTCTCAAATAAACACAGGCTCTCAGATCTGTGTCACCTTCAGCTGTGAGGCACAATCAGCTGATACTGCTCCTTCTGCCTGAATCTCACAGAGCTTCTAATATTTGCACAAACAAGTCAGGATTTTGAAGGCAGAAATCCAGAATCTGTGTCCTCCTGCCCATCCCAAAAACTTGTGGCTGAGCGAGTTTCCTTTACACTACTACAGTGTCTTTAACTTGCGTGGAATGTGATATTTCATATGATACTTTGATGGCTGCTTCTGCCACTGTTACAGGAAAAGTAATTTCAGCTGATTCTTAAATATGTACACCAGTAAGTATTAATGTGTTTTTATGGTTACTACTCAATATACTTCTAATAATTAATTGCTGACTATTCATACTTCTATAGTAAAATTTCTGAAAAAAATTTATAAAATCTATATATATTACTTACTTTATACAATCCTTATTCCAAAGGGAAAATCACTTGGTAGATTGAAAATCTTAGAATGGAAGGAGAAAATTTAAGGAACAAAAGTAATGTAACAGTTTGGCTCTGTGACAGTTACTCCAAGTATTTATATGTCCAATTTGCTTGCGAGCTAAGTGGATTTGTTTTCCTGTAGTAGGCACAATTACCATCAGTAGTAGTGTTATTAAACAAACCCAGCAGTCCATGGATGCACAGTCTGGTTTAGCTCCTTCTGACAGGGATGAAGCAGTCGGAATTGCCTCAGTGCCCCAGGTTCTGCTGGTGGCAGTGTGCAGCTGCAGAGGGTGTGGGGGTCAGAGGCTCACCCCCATCTCTCCTGGCTGCTCTTTGCAGCTTAGCAAAGCACCTTCAGTGCAGTGAGCAGCTAATGGCCAAAATAACAAACACAACATTTGGTCTTTTCCTCTGCAGCATTTCTGTGGCAAGGTACAGCTGGCTCATGTCCAGCTGCAGCCAGGAAATGGGTTTTGCTGTTACTCATACCTGCAGTAGAAATACTAAAGGGAAAGGACAAACTGGAGCTGCCTGTCAGCATCACAGTAGGAGGAGGAGAGCTACATACACAGGCCTGTGTGCATCAGCTTTGTCTGTGCAGGCTTCTGTTCCTTTGTGTCACCTGTTGTTCCTTAACCACAACAGTTTTAGGCATGTCTGCTCTTATCTCTGAGTGCTGACTGCAGGCAGCACATGACATTCACAGTGCTCTGGTACACACAGCAGAGACTTGGGAGTCCCTGAAATTGTTCTTGGGATGGCTGGGAAAATGAAAGCTCTTCAGCAAATGTCAGGACAGAAAGATGTTCTGTTATTATTTCTTCCTTCTCTCACTGACATAATTACATCATGATAAGCATGTGTAATTATTTAGCTGTTGCCTTGTTTCTTGGAACAGTGAGACATTCACATTTTGTTCTTTCATATAAGAACTGCTTTAAAAAAGGTACTTGTGCAACTGCCATTTCCTTGGAACAGAAATGAAAGTGATCATAGTACTGTTTTTTTATTGAGCTTAACAGTTACAGTTGTACTTTTGATAGAAAGGCGACAAAAAATTATTTTGACATTTGACCTTTCTAGTTTAACTTTTTATATGCTTGCAAACCATATTTAAAGAATTACTATTTTTCTTCAAGAAAACTGCATATTGATACCAGTAGCAGGGCTCAGAAATTAAACCTTTTTTATGAATAGAGCCTTTTTCATGTGCACATGGAAGTTAATTTAAGGTAATCTTTTAATTGATTTTAAACAAACAGTCATTTACATCTAGTGTGTGAAATTACTCCCAAATTTCATGTACACACATAGAAATCCAGGCACGTTCTCACAGACAGAATTCTCCTAGTCATTGGTTAAAAGTCTTGTGTAAAACTTTTCAGCTTAAAAATTCTGGTGGTGGTTTACTTGATGTGTTTAAGTTGACTTGACTTACTGCTGGATTGTGTGAAGCCACTTGTGAATCATTTCTTGCTTGCTGTAGGATGCCTTGTAGTCATGGAAGCTGTGAAGATTAATTCCTCTGATTAGAGCAATTACATGCTCCACATCCTAAAAGAATTTTATAAATGGAAGTCCAAGAAAATGTGTTCCATTTTAAGGAGTATGGCTCTTAATTGTGCTGTTTGTGTAGAAATCCCTGGTTTGTGCTGATGTGTTAGTCACACCTCATGTGTGGGCAAGCACAGGGCAGAGCAGTGCTGACACAACCTCCTGTCTCTGCGTCCAAGTGGGACTGGTATTTATTTGAGGACAGGGGATCCTCAGAATAATCAGAGGGAATAGCTGTTGCTTGTTTTTTACTTTTCCTCTAGTCCTAGGTAAGATTTCAGTGAATTCCTTGCATTCTTAGCAATATTACAATTAGTGTCACAGTTACTTCAGAGTATCTAGTACTACAATTAAGCATAAAACTTGAGGAAAAAAAGACATTGTGATGTTTGTTGGTTGGGCAAAGAGGATCGTGAGTACCTATTGCCCATGTCTCACATGTGTAATCAAAACCAAATTAATGAAATGGAGACATACTCAAATATGGCAAAATCACAAATACGGCAGACAAACAGATCTGTGTAGCCTCTGGCAGAAATCTATGCAGGTCCAGAAGCAAATCAGCTACAAATCACAGTGTACTTTACAGCA
Organism: Sialia sialis; assembly: GCA_009812075.1. Taxonomy (NCBI): domain Eukaryota; kingdom Metazoa; phylum Chordata; class Aves; order Passeriformes; family Turdidae; genus Sialia; species Sialia sialis. The sequence goes on from VRYO01001366.1 coordinate 25,860,256, forward strand.
AATGCAAGCCTATTTTAGTGAGCAAGCTGTTTATCTTGTGGCAGAAAGAGCCATCTGCTGCCCTTCATCTGTAGGGTGTGCTGCAGTCAGGACAAAGGGGTTCAGAGCTCTGGACATCAGCAGTGGGAGGAGTTCAGCAGTACCTGGGCAGCCTGCAGGGCAGGTTTCCTGGGCAGCCTGCAGGGCAGGTTTCCTGGGCAGCTGTGGCCACAGCAGAGGCAGAACCAGAGCAGTGCCTGTGTGAGCAGCACCGGCACTGCCCTGCAGCATTCAGGGCGTGCTCAGCATTTCCCAGGGCTGGGCAGAGCTGGCCTCAGCCCCCAGCAGGGCAAGAGCAGCCTTTGGGCTCGGGGCTGCTGCACTGGCATCCCTCAACACCTTCCTCCCTGGCCTGGAGGCAGCAGGAGTGAGGTGCCGGGGTTGGAGGCGGGTGTTACACGGGTAATGGCACTGCAGGCACAGCTTGTCCTGAGCACTGCTCCCTTGGGGATGTAGGAGCAGCCCTGGCTGCTGACATCCTGTGGCAGTCCCAGCCAGGGCAGCAGGGAGGGCACAGAGCAGTCCCTGAGCCTGGCCAGGGATGAAGCTGCACCCATCAGAGGGCAGGGCTGGCACTGCTGTACCTGCGAGCCGGGGCTGAGCTCCTGGGCAGCACCACTGGGGCTCCCTGTGCCCCGGGCACAGCAGCGCTGCTTCTCCCAACGGGCAGCTGAGATCCTGTACTGGATGCTGCTGGTGATCAGGGAGGAGCTGGAATTCTGTTGTCGTGCCACTGTTCAGGGCAGTCATAACCATGACAGTTCTGGAGCATTCTCCAAAGGCACGGTGTGGAACCTGCCTTTTGAGCTTTGTTGTCTTGATGCAAATCTTGTTTTTATGTTTATTTTGTTCAAGCTGTTCTTGGGTGAGAGCACCCAGCAGTGTCTCCTAGGAAAATAAAGAAGCAGTCATTACAAAGGCAAAGCATCTCTCCCAGCTTTTTACCCTTTAAAATATAGGCCTATTTTTATGGGATTTATTTGCTATATTTTGTATATGCTATATATTTTTGGCTGTAACACCATATGTTCAGGTTCCTCCTGAATTAATTAGCAGAAGTTAGAAGCTTAAACCTTTGGAGGGCTTCCAAGAAAATAAGACTGGAAACTTCTGCAGTTATCAGCCCCTTCATTGGAAGGGTAGGCACAGCAGTGAATTAATTCCAAACAGAAATTTGACATAAAGTATTAGTTACTTTTTTTCCCTGTGAATTTAATGCTGATTCAAATGGAGGTTTTGTTTACAAGAGATCCATCATGTTAGAATATGATGTACACCCACATTTCTCTTGACAATTTATTGTCTGAGGATGGATGGATGGCACTTACTGCACTGTTGACCTGGCTGGTGAAACAGAAGTCTGGAGTTGACACTGCAGAGTTGGTGAGCTTGATAATGCAGATGGCACCTAATGGGGGTACATACAAATGAGTAGTAGTTGCAGATAGTGGAATAGAAAGGAAGCAGAGCAGTAGGAATTGCTTTTGAGGCTGAATAGGGTTTGCAGAGCTGGTGGCAGCCACTTGTTGATATCCTCAGGGGTCTGTTGTGACTACAGGCTGAGGTGAATTCACTGAAGGGGTGGTGTTGTCTGACTGCCTCTCTGACCTCGGCAGGGAGGCAATGGCGAATCCAGAGAGGGGAATGAGGGACAGGGACTTCCCTGCCATCTTCCCTGCTTCTTCTCCCTTAGCAGTGCTATCAACTTGGTGTATTGAGGTTTCTCTGTCAGAAGATAAAATGGGGAAAACTGATGCCTTGAGTCATGTTTTCCAAAGCAAAGATTTTCTACCACAAACTATTTTCTTTTACATTCACATGTACAATAAGTTCACAAGCATTGGAGAAAAGCAGGTTTTGTCTCTGTGTTCTGTTGCTGTGTTGGTGAGGTGGAGGCACAGCATCCCCTGAAAACCAGGGTGATGTGGTAGCCAGCTGTATCCAAACCAGCTCCAGGCTCCCCAGGTGGTGTGTCTGGCTTGGGTTGTTGGGGATGCCAAAAATACGTTCTAGGCTGGGGAGAAGAAGTATAGTTAGAATTTCCTCTACTGAAGTGTATTATTTCAGTCATTCCTAAAGGATTGTTTTATTATTGCTTTCCTTTCCTTCCTAGACTGAGAACTGCAGCACTTGCTGTAGTCACCCTTGTCTGTGCAGATGAAGGCATGGTTATTTCTGAGAGCTAAGGCTTTTTTTTTTCTATTATCACTTCTCCTGTATTATTTCGCATCCCTCTCTTCACCCTACCGAGTGTTGGACTTGCTTCTGAGTGATCAACCCATGGAAAATAATTTCCACAGGAAAGAATCTCTGGTTTCTTTATGACCAAGAGTCGGGCTAGGATGGAATTGCCATCTAATAAAATGCAACTGTTCCCAGAAGCTGCAGGGTTGCAAACACCCTCACTATATTTCCTGTATAATTAATTTTATTTAGGAGTGGTTTCGTTTAGTTCTTTTCCTGGAGTATGCATACTTGGGAGAAAAGCTATGCACAAATGCTCACCTTGGGAGCACAGTGAACAAAAGAAACAGTGCTGAACTGCTGCTTTCTGCTGAAATTATGGCTGGAGTCTGTTCCAGCATTTTTTAATTAAACCAGGACCTTTCACAGTTTGCATAGCCTGCCAATGGTTTTCACACTTCCTCCTTCCAAAACAATATGGCCATTTCTAACACGCTTTTGAATTCGGTACCTTTGGCAGCTGCTGTTTGGGTACTTTTGGGAATCAAAGCTGTGTCTGGCAGTGGCACCTCAGACTCAGCTGGAGTACTGCTGTTCACAGAGGTTAGCAAAGGGGTTTGCCTCTCCATCCTGCTGCCACCTGGCCAGGCTGGGGCACAGAGAGGGTGCCCTCAGTGAGCCTCTGGCACAAACCCTGAGCTGGTAAGAACGTGGCTCAGGCAGCAGTGTTGAGGGACGTGCACGGCAGACTGCAGACATAGGTGGTGTTTCTGTGTTTTCTCAAAGCTCTCTCAGTCCTGTACTGTTAAGGTCCCCCAAGAGCTGTTCTTACTGCTAGGAAGTACTGGATCATATAACCCCACTGCTGGGAATGACACTGTTCAGTGTGCCTGGGGTGCGTGAGAGCTATTGAGAGGAGTTTGAGTGTTCAGTAGAGTCACTTCATCTCATAGTGGACCTATTGAAGAGCTGGTTTAAAGGTCCCTGCTGTAGTCACATTTCTACCATAGACCACTGAGAGCATCCCTACACAGGCACCTCTACTGTTCCCTTATAACAAGGAGCTGACACTGTCATTGAGTTCTTCTTTAGATTGATGGAAAGGCCACAGGTCCTCAATATACAAAGAAGGAAAATAAATAAAACACAGCCAGAGTTGGAAAGGAGGAGGGGAGAGGTGTTGTGAGCACTGCAGGCCTGCCCCAGGATTGAATGCTCTTGTGGAGAAAGTGTGCTTCTGAGCAGTGCATTGCCAGAGAAGTGTAGTTCCTGCTTTTCAACATTCAGATCAGCTTCCCACTTCCACCTGCTTGACTTGATCACTAATTGCTGTCCTGAGGGGGGTCTGTTTCTCCCTAGAGCTGAAGGAAAACTGTGAAAGTTAGGTGTAAAATTAAGACTTGGCCATTTACACTAACAGCTTGAACTTACTGTTAGCATTAAGCAGTGGTTTATTTTCAGTTTTGTTGATTGGTTTAAACATCCTTTTCCTGTTGGCCAAATCATTTACACAGAGCAGCATATTCAGTGGGTAATGGCTGAGAAGCCTCTTTGGTACATATGGGCCTGTGGTAATTGCTAGACATAGGGTAATGCTCTGCTCTTAAGCAACTTTTTTTGCTAAGTGGTTATGAACAGATCATGGATCCCAGTAAATTTAGGGCTTCAAACTTTCTGTACTGGAATATGCCTGATTCTGTTTCTCCCTCTGGAATGTCTTCATCATTGCTGCCTGCTCTCTGTTGGTTCTGCTTTTCAAGTGGGCCAGTCAGAGGTAGCAGATGAGGATAACATGAAAATTCTAAAAGTGGGTTTCTTGAAGGGTTCTCAGTGCTTGCACAGGAAGGCAGGAGCTGCAGACACCAGATGCTGGACATCTGTTGGCAGGAGGTGTGAGCTCAGTGCTGTGACACCAAGGCTTTGGCATGGTGTGGGAAACACAAGATCTGGCAGGAAGGAGTTGCTGCCAGGGGAGTTTCTGCTGCTGGAAGAGGCATGGCCAGCATCCACTCAGTATTACCTTGCATTTATGCCTGAAACATGTTTGCATTTCCAAGCATCCAGGGCTATACGTGGGCAGCTCCTGTCCAGATTAATTGTTGCAGTCTACCTGTGTCAAGAATGTTCTGTTTTCCATACAGGGTTGCAGCTTTCCTCTGCAAAGCTGTATCTGCTTTTGGAACCAGCATTTGAGTCTGGATTATTGGGAGAGTCAAGAAGTTACTTCTCTTTTGTTTCCTATACCCTTTTAAACTAGCTGTGGGACTTTATAAAATTTTTTTTCCTCAAAGGGCACTGCCAGGCCTGTCCATCAGACTCTCTGCAGGAGCAGTTGCTGCCCACTGTATGGCAGGCCAGAAGTGCCAGGACGGCAAAGCTGTCCAGTCTGTCTGCCTGGTGTTTGAGCTGCAGCCCATTGTTGGTGTTGGGAATGCACATCCCACATTCCCAGGGGAGAGCCACTCAGTTAACATCTGCCCCTGGCTGCTGACAGTAGGCAAACCAGACAGGAAGAGGGTGGAGGAGGAATGATGATGGCCATGTTGTAGAGGGAAGTCCTCACTGAGTTACTCAGGGCCATTCTTCACATCCTTGCTGTCTCAACAGCAGAAACCCTCAAGATTTTGCCAGGATTTCAGTGAGGAAGCAGCTGTTGTACTGCATTCCTTGGCAAGGCAGTAACTTACTCCAGAAGTTCTCTTCAATTTTAAATCCTGTAGGCTTAAGGAAACAAGCTGCTGCTATAATTGTAGGCCTTAGAAAAAAAGTGTGGTTGAATACTGATGGAAAAATAAGATGAGGTGGTGTTTTTGTTCAGCACTACCACATTGTTTTTAGAGCATATTTTATTTAACTTAAATACTCCCTTTCCCTCCTAGGAAATTTTACAAGGAAAAAGTTTTATTCACTGGAGAGCCTGTGCCAAGCATATTTTCAAATGCTTTGTCTCAACACAGCAAAGTGACAGTGATGCTGATGCTGACGCCCAGTAACTTGCCTGGCTGAATTATGTTAGTTGTGTGAGTACAATCTTCCACAGAAACTGTGTGTCCCTTCCTGCCTTCTTTGTCCTTAAGACAAGCTGGAAGTACCTAATTAATGTTCATCAGGAATGACCTATGTTGCTGAGGTTGCACAGGCAGTCCAAAGCAGTGAGGAATGGTCTTTGTTAGCCCCAGATCCTGGCTGCAGTTTGCAGGCTCTCAGCCTTCCAGCAGGTGAGTTCTACATTGGTGTGGGGAAGGAAATCCCATCCTGCCCTGATGTTCTGCAGCAGGAATGATGGATGCTCGTGACTTGGCAGTCTGTAGCAAACTGCTTATTCTTCAAATGGTGGAGAGGAGAGGAGAGCAGAGGGAGGTAAGCTTTGAACAGCACTCTAGGAGACAGGACTGCCTGCCAAAAGCCATTCTAGCAGACAGCACCCATGGTAAGAATTTTTATCAAGTCTTTGCTCTGGTAGATTCTAGCCAGTGCCAAGATTCTCCTGCCATATTCCCACTTACCTCTCTCCACTGTGTGGCTGCAAGAGAGCTTCCTCACTGCCATTCCATGAGCAGACAGAAATTAAGACCTTACATATTTTAACTGCTCTTTTTTTAGACTTACATGTCAGTGCTTCTAACTCGGAATGTTATTAAAAATCTTTGTGTGTATTATATCACGTCTTGGAGCTGGAGATACGTTATTGTAGGAGGAACTCACCTACCCCCAGCATTTTTTAATTAAGTTTCATGGTTGCTGAGCAGATCTTGAAAATGGGACCCCTGAAGGCTTGGAAGAGAGAACATAAGTACAGAGAACTGCAGATGTATTATTTCAATTCTGCTGGTGTTTACTCCAGTTCTGTGGTGTTTTGGAGCCTGACTCATGATTTTTGAGTGCTTGGGGCTGACAATACAAATTTCATTCACAGTCTCTGTGTTACATGGTGTTTGTGTAAGCAGAGCAGTGAGGAGAGCCCCCCATGAAAAATGGGGGAGATCTGGGAGGATGGAACATCATAACCCTTTTCCTGTGGTACTGCAGGGCTGTTAACTCGAGTCAGCCATTTGCTGGTTTTCCCAAAGTGTGAGCAAGGCACATACCAAATTGATGAAGTACAGAGAAAATGCATTTTGGTCTAGGGCTGTTATTTGTCATTATGCAAAGCAGAAATTTTTATTCTGAAAGTAGTTTCCTCTTTGCATTTTACAGGCAGGTACTTCTTCCTCTTTAGTGAACTTGCAGTCAGGTAAACTTTATCTGTACCTTCATGGGGGCTTAGAAATGAGGAGAAGAGCTGGTGGGAGAATATGTCCACAGTGAGGGTGAGGGCAAATGTGTAGTGGGCATCAGTAGTGAAGTGCTGGCACAAATGAAAAGGATATTATTTCATAAACCATCATTATTTGTAGTTTGAGAAACCTTAAAGCAGCTGAAGCCCAGTATTTCCCTAATTAACTGAACTGTCTAATTGTCTAACTACACTCTCACCACAAGGCAGTATGAGGTAAGAGCAGCATCTGTAGTACTGTGGTAGAAGAGGGGAGCTCTAATCCTGAGAGGTGGAAGTTTGGTTGAAATTGCTGTGTAAGAGGCAGTGTCTCTGAGTCTTTCACAAAACATACAACATGCTGTAACTGTTGTACCCTGTCACTGAAACCAAACTGCACCTAATGGTGCTCTTCATGGGCCAGAGCAGTAAAGCAGGATTTTTTGGGAAATGTTTTGATAATTGGTTCTGCATATAATCAGGAACTTGTGTGGTATTTAGAAGATTGATTACTGAGCCATTAGCAGTCTAGCAATATGATCCAATATCCATATTAATAAACATCTGTCCCAGTGGCATAGCAGATGTGCTAGGTGCATATATAACATAAAATGTACATTTTTTATGAGTACTTTGTTCTTTTTTCACTACAAAATGTTTTAATTACATTACAGATCATGCCATTATTTTCAGTTTGCAACACTGAAAGTAAGTTTTTTTTCAAAAAAACCCAAAACAATGAGGTGAGGACAGTTTTCTGAGAAAATCTAAAATATGATTCTGCTAGTGGAATGAACTGATTTTGAAAGGTGAATTTTACTGTCTTCCACTGCCAGCTTCGAGCCTATCATTCATTGCAGGTTTGGGGCAGCATTGTGGTTCTGCTGCTTTTGCTTTGGTTCCTCTCTGGGTTCAGTAGCCCCCTTAATTCCAATTGCTGCTGAGTTTGTAATGAAAAGTGTGCAGAGGGCTCAGCTTCATGATCCCCCTTGGGAAATGTCCCAGTCTGGCAAAAATTGCTATTGTTTCCTGCAGATGAAACTTGAAAACTAGATAAATGCATCTATACTAGTAATATAATGTACATTAGTTTAACTACCAGAAAATTGATTCCCTGACTCCAAAAATTTCTTCCATTCCCATGTTATGCATCCTAAACTTTATCCAATTTAAAAAGCATTTATCATAGTTACAAAATCTTTTATAATTGTGGTCTTTTTCTTTGCCAAACACAAGATGAATCTGACAGACAGTTTTACCATAATGTAATATCCCTTTAGCCGAATACATTTTTTTTGACCAAAAACCTTAGTAGTTTACTAGTAGCCCAGGTAAGTTCTTAAATCACACTTTAGTATTAACTTGTGTTTTTCCAGGGTTTTTTCTGAGGACTGATTCCTTTGTTGTGCCTTTGCTGTGGGTGGTTAAATGATAATGATACCACGGCTTGAAGGCCTGGGAGCGTGCAGGGCTGGCACAAAGGCTGCAGGTATTGCAGGTATTGCAGGTATTGCAGGGAAGGGAGCAGCTGGGAGTCAGTGCTGAGATGCAGGCATGTCAGGGGAGTGGGCAGGGAGTGCAGAGCTCCAGGTGCTGGGGACACACGGGGCCATAGCATGGCCTCCCTCCAGCCCGTGCCACTGCTGCGCCATCCAGGAACACAAGTTTCCTTGAAATGGCTGCTTCTCAACACCTGTGCATAGAGGAGCCTCAGAGCTCGGCTTCACCTGGGAAGACACTTTTTGTTGTGAGTCCTTGCAGAGGTGTCCCCAGTGACTGCAGTCTGGCAGTTCAGGTTAAATGGTTTGGGCTTTCATGATTAAATGCCTGGAGACATGACCAGTATGCAGTGTTGAGCCTCAGAAACACCCCCTCCCCCCAGGTAATCTAACCTGCACAACTTCTTGACAGTTTTGTGGGTTTTGAGATCTGGATGAGGTTTTTTTTGAATTACCGTGGTTGAAGAGATAGTGGAGGGGAATGAGAACATTTTATAACTGCACTGTTGATACAGCTCTTAGCTTAGTTGTGTTAAAAGGCCTGTCAGCATCTGTGTGCACACCCCCAGAACTGTGCCTGGGCCAGGTTTTCCAGTTTCCAGTTTGCTTGGCTGGTACTGAAGTGTAGATCCAGGATCTTTACTTGCAGGGGGTCTCCATGTCCAGAGCTGCACAGGAAAAAGTGCCTGGGAAATTGCAAACTGGAGAAACCAGTTTCTACAGCTGTAAATCATTTCCTCTGGAACTAAACTTGAGCTTCATGGATGGCATCTGCCTACAAAAGGCATAATCACATTTAACCAGGTGCACTACCTTGTACAAACCACTGCTTTTATTATAATTTGATGTCTTTTTAACAAACCAGTGCCAAACATAGAAGTATTTCTATGTTGATAGGCGCTTGCAGAGCTGAGAACCCAAGACATGCCATGCTTTGATTTGTGCACACACAGGGCACCCTTGGATGTTTGGAATTCTCCCGCAGTCTGGGGTAAGATGCATCATCAAAGTCCAGTTTTTACCCAGCTGGGACCTGCTGCAGGGCAACAGCTTCCTCTCTTTCCACTTCTTTCATCACAGGGTTTTGACATTGGCTTTTTTTTTTTTTTTGTAGTTCAGTATAAAATTGACTTACTAAATAGTTTAACAACAACAGTGAACTTTGCTTTTCTTCTTGGATCACAATGAGAATTTGATGGTTTTTTATGTATATAGGTAAAAGTATTTAATTATGTTCTGTTTATTTGATATATGTACCTGCTGTAGCTGGTCTCAATTGAACAGAAATTGCACATTTTCATTAACCCATTTCATCAGGGTTTCAAGAGTACTGCAAATGTCATAGAGAACATTTAGACTTTGGGATCTGAAAGTGAAAGGAAAGGTTGTCTGTGTGCGTGCACAAGTGTAAGTGTGGGAAGGTGCCACAATTCTTTGATTTCCATCTATAAATAGTGCATGTGAACATCAGACACTGCAGGGTGTGGTTGCTGCACACATAAATATTCAGTGCATCAGTCAGACCTGTACAAACATCCCCCTTTGATGCTTTGCGTCCCACCTTCTGTTGTTGCTGGGATGAGTTTGGTCAGAATTGGGATTTATCAACTTGCATTCAGAACTTCAGCTGCTTTTCTGCCTCCCAGACTGCAGGTACAGCTTCTCTCCTGACACACCTTCCTCTGCTCCCACCTGACTGCTGCTTTGTGTTCCCCTCTGTATTATTTTAAGAGGCAGTTCCAAATTGTGAAGCATCCCTGATAGGTAATGCTATCATCAGCAACTATTCAAGTAATTTTGGCATTTTCCCCTCTGAATTATGTCAGGATTTCTCAGTTCCACAACTGATAGGATCAGGGTGGTAAAGACTTCTCTGCTATATGGGGCTACATTCTGAAGCAGCAATTCCTTTCTGGTTTTATGCTCTATAATACTGGGACCAGAAGTATTCCTAGAGACAGTTGTTTTGCAGTGCTCAACTTTGACTGTGCAGCCAAGTTCTCAGTGCCTGGATTGCTCTAACAAAGTTTATCCTTGTCATGGTCAAGTAGCTGCATTGGGACTTCATTAATCCAGCAGAGATGAAGAGAACTCGGGATTGTTAGGAAAAGGTTCCTTCTGTGTTTCTGTATGCTCAGATACATTGTCCAGGCAGTGCTACATGTCTCTCATGGTGCAGCCCATGTCTGTTCCAGGTGAGAGGTGGCTGGCTCTGGGAAAAGCTTGAACAGGTCAGAGCAGAAGGAGTGAGGATGGACCTGAAGGCTGCAGAGAACCAGGGACCATGTCCTTGGAAGCAGCTGGGGTGCATGGGGAGGCAGAGCCCACAGATCCCTGCTCCACTGCAGATGTGTGGCACTGGAGATGAGCTACAAATGTACCACAGGGTCTGCCAGGGGCTTTGTGAAGTTACTGCAGCAATCAGGTTTTCCTCAGAGACCACAGGTGATCCTGGGTTTAGTGAGATTCGGAGAATTTTGGACATGGCCATCAGAATTGAAGTTGATACTCACTGAAGGTCTTGGAGAAATCTGCTTCTGTACTGTGTGAAGTGCTGAGAAAATTTCTGGTCGCTGTATTTTGCTCTTGGATTGCACAATACAGCAAGAACAACCAAAGTAAATGACTGGGCCCTTCGCAGAGCAAAGCCTTCTAAATAAGAGCTTGGATTTATTTTGTAGGGCTGGTGAAAGCACAGGGGACTTGGGGAGAGAGGGATAACCCAGATAAGAAAACTGCCAATATGAGATCACAATGAGTGTCTAGATAGGAGAGCAGAAAAAGAAAGAATCATAGGACTGATGGAAAGTTGTATTGATCCAAAAGAATTGCTGTAAATAACAGTAATTTTCAGTTCTCATTTCACTACCACAGAGGTGTAAAGCCTTTAACTAATCCCATGGCTTTTATTTTCACTATTTCTGCAGCCAGAGTTGCATTATCGTTTGCCATGGGGAAGGGGGGACTATCGAGTTGCAGCTCCCAGGAGCAGGGTGGTGGCTTGGACAGGACAGATGCCTGTGGGACAGGACCTGGCAGTGGGCAGGATGTCACTGTGCTGGGCCTTGGTCTGTGCGAGTGCCACAGCTGTGCCTATTCCACTGGAATAAGCTGAAGCTTAGAAGCACACCCAAACCTAATCCATTCTGTTGGCACTCTGTCTTCTCTTTCCCAAAGTTTTAGACCTTTCCAGGAATTCTCCTACACAGACCTGGTTACTGTAAGAAAGACCAGAAGTGTTTCTTTCCTCTGTATTCTTTCCCATTGCCTCCTGTTCTGCAGCATGCTACTGCTGACTCCTGATGGATTTGGGATCCATTAAAATTCACTCAGTGCCTCTCACTCCTGTTTTATAGGGACTGACCCCAGGTGTATCTCTGTTTGATTTTCCTCCCTCAGGGCACATATCCTTTTTTTCATTGCATCTACTTTTTCTTCCTGCTTATTTCAGGTAATTCTTAATTCTAATTCTGGCCTCCTAGCCTAGTTCCTTCTTCTTCCTCATCACTGTCAAATGTAAGTTCATTAAGCATTCTCTTTATCCACTGAGCAGCTCCAGCACTGAGGCAGATCCCAGAGAAACCAGGTTGCTTCTGTTGTGCCCTCTGCTGTGGCAGTGGCCTTTGATAACCAGTTCCTCTTGGAGTGTGCTCTTCCAAGTCTGGCATCTCCTTAGCAGTAGCTTCTTGTATTTTCTGTGTATTGTTTAGGCAGATCCTGAAAACACAAGAGAAGGTTTCAGACCCTGCTTGAAGAGACATCCTATTTACAGGTTCTCATCTTTCTAGAAGCCATAAAGGCTTGTTTTCATTAGTGGGACAGTATTTCTGCTTGGAAAATCATATGGGCTGTTACTCATCTCTGTTGTATTCTGCCTGCTTCCTGTTTGTTTGATTACACATTGATAGGATTGATTTGCCCTGAGCTGACACACAGCTGGGGCAGCTGCTCTGCTGGCCTTGCTGCCAGAAGAGGTTTGGAAGGGCACCAGGGTCAGGGGCTGGCTTCTGCACAGTCAGAAAGGTGTCACCCCAGCAGAGATTTGCAAACACTCCTTTACAAAATGCCCAGGTTGCCTTTGTGCGCGTCACCCCACTCCTGCTGTACAGAGCTGCTGCTTTTGGACTGCCTCTTCCTTGCTTCTCTTGGAGGGAGATGCAGACCCCATGTAGTACCCCTGCAGGAGGGAAGGAAGAGAAACTCCTGTGTTATACCCATTTCCACTTCCAGAATTACAGAATAGACAGACATCTATATATGCTCTGTTGACATTGCCTAGAACTCAACTGTCCCATTCTTGGGTCCATAGAATCCGGGTATTTTTGTAAGTCTTAAATTCCTTCACTCACTAAAGGTATGTCAGCCTACAAAATACTAGTCATTACAATGGTTGTTTATTTCATGCCTTTTAATGGATTTTTCTTTGCCTTTTTCTCATCTGGCTACACTTCAATTTACATTATTTTTGTTAAGGAATAATGTTACATTAATTTTGTTAAGGAATAGACCTGCTTCAGCCATTGCACCTGTAAATGTCAAGTAGGGATTTGACTTTAATTCAGTTACTTAGTTTTGCAATTAAAAGTTCTTCTCTTGTCATTTCCCAGATAGTGATAGAAAATGCGTGACATGAAAATGTTTTTCTTTAGTGTCTACAGCTGTAACAAACTGGCAGAGGTCAGTTCTGGGACCCACTTGTGCCATCTCCAATTACCTCTTCCCCTGGGGATTTCCTGAGGAGCTCTGCTGCCTCCTGTCTATGTAGCTGTAACTGATAGAGATGTGCAGCCAGGTGTCATAAAAGGGATTTTTGTTTATAGCCATGATTCTAAAAAGCATTATTCTTCCTCCTTGAACACCAGGCCCTTCACAGATTTTATCTAAAACTGCTCATTCAGGTGGGAGGGACAGACAAAGTGATCTGCAAAAAGAAGTGATTCACTCAGTACGTTTAGAGCATTTGTAATGAGTGAGGTGTGAATCCTGCTTCCTTATTTATCCCTGCTCCCAGGACTGTACACAGTCACCAGCTTAATAAAACAAAAAGCAAACTTCAGATCAGAATGTGAGCCTGGAATCCAAATTTCTACCATGCCAGTACTAAAGCGCTTTGCAGAGCAGCAGTGGGAGGCAGCAGGAAGGAGAAGCACAGGGAATGTTTGGGGAAGAGCTGCAGGAGGTACAAATGGTACCTTGGAGTGTGGTGACACCTGAATTAACTAACCACAAGGGATCTATAAAAGGCAGTTACTCTTTGTAGGAGTATCTTTCTGTGAGTCAGGTAATGGCTGTACCTTACACAACTGCACAGCAGTGTAAGCAGTGCACTTTGCTCAGGACAGACATGTACCTGAAGTAGCACTTTGGTCACCTGGATGGGAGCTGTGACTTTCCTCATGTGAGGAAATGTCCCAGCCCACTCCCACCTCCAGGGAGCCCTTGGCAGCCCTCAGGGATGGTCCAGCCTGGGGCTGCTCAGGTGGACAGCGGGCTGGCTTTGGTTCCTTTGCTGAACTCAGGTTTGAGCAGCCAGAGATACATTGCTGGGTTAGGACTGGTTTGTGTTTGTGTCTCCTCTGCAGTGGCCCAGGCAAAGCTGCACTTGGACTGGGGGCCTGCTGAGCTCAGACTAGGCCTGGTGGCACAATGGTCACAGAGCCTGCAGCTCAGGGCTGGGAGTGGCCATGACCACGGGGCCTGTGGGCTGCAGCTGGTGGTGAAGCTCTCAGCTCCCACTGGAGTGATGTGAAACGTGTCTGTGCTGGGCTGGGAGGTGTCTGTTATGGAATGTGAGGTGTCTGTGCTGGGCTGGGAGGTGTCTGTGCTGGGCTGGGAGGTGTCTGTTTTGGAATGGGAGGTGGCAGTTGCTCAGCCTCTGCTGCTGCAGCTGCCTCTGGCTGCTGCTGCAGGGTGTTTGCTGAGGGGAGCACAGTGTGGAGGGGGAGCCACCAGCTTTGCTTGCAGCCAGAGGAATTCCTCTTCTGGAAAAGGAGATGGCAGAGAAGTTTTGGAGCTGAAGTAGGGGTTTCCATTCCTGTAAGAATTAAGAGTATCAGTTCTTTTCAGAGTGGAATTCCAGTGTGAAGGAGAACAGGAAATAATGTCCCGTACTGGTGCCTGCTAATTGCTGTGAACCTGTTAGGTTCAGGCAGACAGGATGGAGTTGCTCTGTTTGTCCTGGCTTGGAACAAGAGCAGTGAGGTTTGAGAGGCTTCAGGCTCTCTTTCACAATTACCCCGACCCTTGGTGGTGTACTAACACAGTCCAGCTTCTTTCCCACTGTGATTGTACCTTTCCAGAAATACTGAGGTGAAGTTTTGGGCTTTTTTTCCTCTAGATCTTCGTGGAGATACTCCAGACTGCTTTCTTTGTACATAATCCATTTTCTTTCTTGCTAGACTTAGCTGGGTGTCTCTGTATATATTATTTATGGCCTGTTCCCATTTTTGTTGTTGGATGGAGCATTTGGTTTGAGCTCCAGTAACAATCCATCACTAACTTGTGGAGATGTAATTGCTTGTAAATAAAGTACTTCATGTCCTGTCTTCGTTTTTCATCGCCTTGAATGTATTAGCTTGTTCAACCTGTAAGGCTCTATGCTTGGAAACAGTGAGGTGCAAGGAAAACAGATGTATTAGATCCTCCATGCAATGAATGCAGAGTCTACTGTTGTAGGTTATGAACTCGGTGGAATCACTGGGCACAAACTTCAGCAAACTAGTGTGTGAGGGGAAGTTTGGCCTTAGAGACTGGAAGCAGGGAGAAACCAGTAACATTAAAGCTGACATGGGAAAATAACTATTACACGGTTTCCATAGGAGAAATCAGAATTTCTTTAGGGGAAGAGGTGGTAGCTCCACAATGGAGAAATGTTGTGATGTTGTTGACCAGGATGTGGTACTTGGTGGGAAGTTAATGTGAGTTAGTGGCATTCTGCATGTGCTGGTTTTGTGCTAGATCAGAAGTGGGAAGTGACAAAGTGCACAGCTGTACTGGTTCCATCAGAAGGCAGCATGCATTGAAGCTGGCAGTTACTCACCAAAGCCCATGGAACTCTTTGTTGAGTTTCACACAATAGGACTGAAGAGCCCTGAGCATGCTCAGCACAGGCACCTGTCTGCTCTGTCCATTGGCAGGGCTGCTCTGCTCTGCCCCTCCCTGAGCCTGCTGCTCCAGGGGAGCTCCCAGCCTCCTCCTCGGCCTCTCCTGCTCACAATTCCTCCTGTTGTGGCTGGAAACCTTCTGCCTCTTCTTGTGTTTATGATCTGAAACGATGCATTGTGCACAGCTTCCATTGTGCCCAAGCCTCCTTCATGGAGCCCCTCACAGACCCACAGGTGCAGAGTTACCGGAAGAGGGGAAGGCACAGGAAGGCTTTGTGTAGACATGACCTGTGTGTGTACCTGGGTGTGCTGTCTGCTGCTGCACAGCAGCTCTGACCTGGGGACTGCTGCTCAGACTGTCTGCTCAAGCAGCCCCTCTGGCTCTGGACAGAAATGCTACAGGGATTCTGTGGCCAAATTCAGTGTTTGCACTTGAACTAGCATCCTGTGTGGGTTTCTTTTGTTGTTCTCTCAGTTTCTTCCACCTGTCCAGTGATTCAGCAGATCTGCTGTACTTCTCAAGTATTCTTTTCAAAGTGCTCAGAACTTCCCAACATCATGAACTGGGACTAATGACTTATTATGCCATCCCCTAAGGCAGCTAAGCCTGTGCCTTATGTCAGAGGCTTTTGATGTTACAGTGATAAGCAGACAGGACTGGGTTTCTTCATGCAGAAAAAGCCAACTCTTCATTCCCATATTTATAGGAAATATCCGAAGGCATTGTGTTAGATCTAACTGGGTAACAATGCACTTACACTCAGCTCATTGGTTGGTAAATTTTGCATATCCATCAAACCTCTCTATTTTTGGATAGTTTACATATTTTCTTCACTGATTCTCATGGGACAGACTTCTTGTTTTTGCAGGTGTGAATGGTTCTGTTATCAGAATAGACTGTTGTGTTCACTGACTTTTGTTCGTAAGACTTTTTCAGATGGGAACTTACAAGCTGGCTCCTAGCTTAGCTAGAGTAGCAGGGCCTAAACTGTATTTTATAAGGCCTTGCTTTGAAAATATCTCTGCCTGTGTGCAACACTGGATTTTACATGAAGATAAAAACAAGGAGCACAGGTAATTCTTGGCTGTGTAGCAAAGCAGCTTTCTCTATGCCTGTACCTTAATGTACTGGGGTTTCAGCACTTTCAACACAAGGCTGAGGCATTCCTAAATATTTAACATGTATTTAAGGACTGGGTTGTCGCTGACAGCTCAGAGGCATCACACCCCACATTTCTTAAGGGCTGTAGTGGAGAACTTGAACCATTGGTGCAGTAGGTGCATGTGGGGCAGAACTCTCAGAACAGTCATTGCTGAGTGCTCCTCTAGTGGCCATGAGCATGCTCAAAAGTAATACTTCATTTGTCTGAAGTAATTCTTTTGGGTGGAACTGTTTCATTCTCATTAGATCTCTGAGGATAGAAGAAAATTGCTGTTTTAACTGGAGAACTTCATCCTCAAAATAGCCAGCTTCACATGTCAGCAGACCTGCTGCAGATGCAAGAATTTGCTAAGCAGAAATGGCTTGAGCTGCTGATGGCATCTCTCCTCTGCTGGCTGTTTCAATCCTGGGTATTGTTTGGCTGGTCCTGGGTTGGACCTTGCCAGGAGGGTGCTGGGCTGCTGGTAGTTTGGGGACAGCTACAGGATGCGATGGGATCCTTACTGATCTGTGACAAAGCTGGCCCTTGGAACTGCTGCAGTGCAAACAAGACGAACAAGAAGTCAGCAGGAACAAGAATTGGGCTGGACTGAGGACTCAAAGGGAAGTACCAGGCAAGGCAAGTGAAGGCTGTGGGTGAGGCTTCAAGTACTTAACCCTGGATCCAGGGGATTGCATTTGGAAATTCATTCCCCACCTACGCTGTAATTCTTTTATAAACAGATCCATCTGCCAAGTAGGTTTGCTGTAACAAAAATGTGCCTTTCTATAGAGCAGTGATGTGTAAAATACTGGATTCCAGGTTCTTACAAATGTGAGCTTCCAAAGTTAGTAAGAGCTGTAATTAGTAAATATGCTTTCCCCCAAGGACTAATAGTTTATTGCTGAGCAATATGATTAATCAAAAGAGATTAAACATTATCTGCCATGTTGTGTTGCCACCACTGTCATTTGCTGACTGCAGTGTTTGTCCAGGTCCATACTAAAACATTTTTAGGTTAAGTGAGATTTTTTACTGGAATTCTCTTCACACATAAAACCATACCAACTCTGAGGAAAATGATCTTGTCATCTGAACGAAGAATTACATTATTTTTTTTCATGTTGTCTACTTCCTCTGTCCAGTGCAGAACTTGTGATTTGTGGCACTAGAAGTATTCCTGTCAAAGATGTTAGAAGGCAAAGCTGAGTACAGCTCACTTGCTCACTTCATACCTGCATGGAATACAGTTAGGTGTTTAGTTTAGGTGAAGTGTTTCAGTATTTGGGTGCACCAACTCAGTTTTAAAAACCTCAGCCAAACCAACCACTCTATTTGTCTGACTCTGATACCCATAATGACTCTCAGAATACACTGAGCTGAATTTACTTGGAACATATTACTGGAAAATTTATGGAAGGGAAAGGAACCTCATATATCCCTGAGAATAGCAAACTGCCCAAGAAAGTTCTCAGCATCAGGATTTGGTGTGGGTTGTGCTGTCAATATGAAGAATCTGACATCTTCCTGGTACTTCTGCATCCCACTGATGCCAAACAATGCAACAGCTGGGGGTTTAATCGCTGTCACTTGTGTGTGCTGGGTTGCTTTGTTTAAGGAGTTGCAGTGATTGATGGTGAGTGTGTTTCTGTGCAGGGGGAGAGGCCCACTGAAGCACACGTGCGATGTCATCAATGCTGCCAAGATGATCTCGGAGTCGGGCTCGCGCATGGACGTCCTGGCACGGCTCATCGCTGACCAGGTGAGTGCTGCAGGGACACACCCAGCCTGGCACTGCCACTCTCTGCACCTGCCTGGGACACTCAGACACTGCTGGGCCACTGGCACACGGGTCCTGGCTGAGCCTCGTGTGCCTTCTCTTCTCCGTGTGTATCAGTGCTGTTCAGCTGCAGCCTGAAATGGATGTGTGCATCTAGCACATGCTGTCTGCACATGCATTTGTGAGCTCCTTAAGCAAGGAGTGCAACATTTTACACATACAGTACATATGAACTTGTGTATATACATAGTCATGGCTGCTCTGTATATCATTATTATCAACAACATATCTAGGTGTATGTCAGTATATAAATAGTTCTATAAAAAGCTGTTGTCCTGGTTTCATATGAACATGTATAATTATTATCAACATATTGAGGTATATGTTAGTATATAAATAGTTGTATGTAAAGCTGTTGTCCTGCTTTAACCCCAGCTGGCAGCTGAGTGTAGTTCAGCTGTTCAGTCACCTACTCCTGAACTGGAATAAAAGTGAAACCTCGTGGGTTGTTATAAAAATACAATAATTTAAAACATAATAGTAGTAGTAGTACTAGTATTGATGCTGAGAGAGAGGGGGAGAGAGGACTGGGAACAGAGCCAAAGAAGATGCCCAGCCTGTGCTGCCCAATGCCCAGCCTGTCCCTGGGCAGCAGTCAGCCCGTTCCAGGTGAGTCCCCCTTAGTGGGCACACACTCCATGGCATTGGTGTGACCAGCCTTTGGCCAGTTTGGCTCAGCTCTCCTGGGCACGCTGGCCAGGCTGCCCGTGCACTGCCCTGTGTGCCACCTTGCTTCCCATGCTGAGCCAGCAGCGTGTGAGCTCTGTGCCAGCACAGCAGGCCAGCTGTGCAGGCAGCAGCTCAGAGCTGCAGGCTCGTCCCTCCTGCCTGAGCAGGCTGAATTACCCAGCAACACTGGGAGCCGCTCCAGCTGAGCTGGGAACACAGCACAGTGCCACTGGCACAGCGCTCTGCTGTTCTGGGCGGGTGCTTGGTGTCAGCACCAGCTTAGAGGGGACACTTGCCTGGCTCCAGAATGGCTTGTTCTCCACCCTCTGCAGAGTTACTGAATCCATGCTTTTGCTGTATGTCCTTCTCTGCCCTCCCACCCCCAACACTGGCTGTTCTGGCCTCTGCACATCTGCAGCTTCAGGGTGATTTCTGGTTTTGCATTTAATTTTTATTTTTATTTACAGTTACGTCCGGTAGCTGTTACGAGTTAGTTATTAGGTGTGCTTTACTTCTGCTGGACTCAAAGATCAGCAGATGGCTCAGTGGGAGCAGGGGAACTCAGCAGCCTGCCTGAGGGAGCTGCTCTGGCACCTGAGCACACCTGCAGCCTCCTTGGCAGGCTGGCTGGGTCGCTCTAGGGCTGTTCAACACCAGGAGAGGAGTGCAGGAAATGTGCAAGGGTCACACCTGAAGCTTTTTTTGTGTGGCTGCCTTTCAGCTCCAGGGCAGCACAGGACACCCTGTGCTGTTTCCACATCTCCACGTGCTCTCTCTCTTCCATTCACTCTTTATTTTCATACTCAGTGCTTTCTTTGCTCCTGTCTAGGAACCAGCACCAGTCTGTTACTGGTTGTCATGTGTCTCCCTGAATTCCAGATAACAAAGAATTTCTGTTTTGCCGCTGTACAGTTGTGATCAGTTTTCTGGAAAAAATTAGCAAAATGTCTGGATCTCCCAATCCTGGCCTTGACACACATTCTTCCAGCACTGGACAACAGCTGCTTTCAAGATTTTATCTATTACAGATTAAAATTCAAACCTGTTATGGTACATGGCAGAAAACAATGAGATAACAAAGCTGAAGATGAGTAAGGGTCATAAATTCTTGCTGGTTTTAGGACAGGGAATCCACTCTCACTGAAATATCTCTTTTAGGAAAGATTTCAGGTGTATTACTACACAACTATGAACAAATCAGTGTGAGGAACAAGTATTAATGAAGCATTAGTGGTGATAATTTGTGTGTCCCCTCAGAGCTGCTGGGAAATGTGACATCATTCAGGTTATTGTAACTCTTACTGGATTAACACCAACTCTTTGCCTTAGTCCTGGCTCAGAGCTTGCACACAGCTGACACCCAGGAGCCACCTGACCCTGGGATTTGTTCTGTGCACCTGAGGGACACTCCTTACTTAGAGGTGTTGCTTGGCTTTTGGATGCACTTTGTACATTACAATACATCATTAAAACCAGGAAAACCCAAACACAAATCAAAAGATGAACCAAGGCAGCCCTTCCTGTATTGGTGAATATGATTGCAAGTATTACCAGATAGGTGTCAAACTCAGGAAAAAAAGAGAATCTTGCTTAATTCCTCCTGTTACAGATCATCTTGGTGTGATCCTCTCATTCCTTGCTAGAGATCTTTTAACTTCTCTAACCTTTTTTGGCTGTGCAAAGTTATCCTTTAACTTAGCTCTTCTCTCATTGTGGTGGTTTTTTGTATCTCAAAGGTATTTTCAAATTCCTTTTCTCAGCTGTTATTTTGCCAAGTTTCCTGTGCTCTGCACTCCTGGGATCTTAAAATAAACTTTACATTCCTTTGGGCTACCAAGTAACTGTTTTCTGAGTTTGGGCCAAACTGGATAAGCCCTTCAGGAATTGGGTGCCCAGAGCAGAACATGAGTGCCAGTAAGTGCCTTACTGAGCAGCACTGACACTTTTTAGTGGAGTATTTCCTCTTATGAACAACTGACTTATGTGGAATTTCTATTACAGGGAAAAATTATTTGAATGATTTTCATAGCTCCCTGTTGCTGAGTTTGAAGGGAGGGGGTACAGTCTGGTACAATTAGCAGTGTTTCAGTCCACACTCACAAGCATTTTTAGGATGGCTCAGATTAACAAGGGTGAAAATCATCACATCAACAGCAACCTGTGCACATGGATCACAAGTGCATTATAAATCCATGATGACTGCCATGGTGCTCCCAGCCTCCAGCAGCCATGCCAGAATTTACAAAACCAAACCTATTTCTGATACACTTGACATGGGAAACAGGCCTTGATATTCTTCCATTCCTTTGTCCAGTAACTTCTTTTAGCTGTGTAAAATTCCAGTGTAACCAAGATTTCTGCAATTGAACAAGCTTCTGTTAAAAAGCCATGTCTTTTGTTTTGCTCTCCTGGGAGTCGCTTTCTGGGGGCCCCAGGGTTTGGAATTGAGGAACACCAGGATTCACTGCAGCCTTCCTCTGTGTGGGCCTCTGGAGGGGAAGATGCTCTGCATCCACTTGGGCAGTGAAGCTGCAGACAGACTTGGACAGTTGCATAATTACATTGCAGGAGAATTATCCAATGCCCTGCACTGACTTTTTTAAGTGTTTCTGGCACTGAAAGTGTTTCCAGAGAACCTCAAGGTCTTGTCCTTGAGTGCAGTTTGCTGGCCTTTGCTGTGTATCACTGCTAAAATGGCACATGTTTCTGTAATGCTGTGTACGGGAGGCAGCACCTGTGACCAGCCTGACACTATTCTTATGTGGAAGAGTATTGTATAATAATCATTCTTGTCTCTGAACTTCTGTAATTGCTATTGGCACTGCTTGAAGTGACACCCAATACACCTTGAGCTGTTCTGGCCAAGAGGATGAAAGGGTAAGGCCAAGGGATAAATAATCCAAATGTAAATAAGGAAAGGAAAAAATGGAGGAGAGGAAGAATCTCATTCCAGGAATACACACTACCTTGGTATTGAGTTCTGATACTGTAAGGAATTCCATTGCATTTTACTGGAAATAGAATTTTTATTAATTAAATAAACAGTGAGTTTTCCAGCTTTCATGCCATTATATAAATACTGATTTGGGCAGTCCTTAAAGCAGTGCCTTATAGGGAAGAAATAAAGACTTATTTTAGGGCAGTTTTCCATAATGTGCTAGCATTTTGAAAACATCACACATGACAGAGAACATGCCAAGGAAGCGTTTGGTTTTGTTGTAAACTGTGCCCAGATACAGGAAACAATAATGGGTGTAGCAGAATATGAGGTAAGGACTGATGTTAAGTCATAGCACTGAATTTTAAATTGCACACTGACTTTCCTTGTTTGCTGTTACCTTTTGCCAAGTCTAAGGCATGAAGTCACTTAAGCAAACATCATTGCATGGCCATGATGAACAGCACTGTCCCAGCCTTTGCAACAGGCACTGGAGCAAAGTCAGGAGCTGAAATCTTCTTGGAATTGAGCAGAATTGTTGCTTTTTCTGGCTCTGGTTCTGGGTTTAAATGCACTGACCAGAGTTCAGTAAAACCACAGGTGATTGTTGCCAGTGTGCAGTTTGCTTTTTCAGTATGCAAAGCTCTGAGCAGGGTTTCCTGTCAAAAGGAAGGGGCTATATTTATCAGTCAGGAGCACACCAGGGCTAAAACTGTGTCTGCAAACTGCAGGGATCTTGTGCACAAGAGGGGCTCACCATTCCCCTTCAGATCCCTTTATTCTGCCACAGCAACAAAAATCAGCCTTAGAATAAATTCATACCCAGCCTTTCATGGCTGGTCTGATACTCACAGAGCAACACTGCTCCAAGTACTCTGTGTATTTGGGGAGAAAATTAGGTTAGAACAATCCTATTTTTATTTCTATAATGTAAATCTGTGTTATTAAGAATATTGCAATCAGTGAGTTTTTCCATAAGACATTCTAATTCTGCTGTTCCCACTGCTAGAGAAGATGAGCAGATGGAGTTCAATACACTCTGGATGGAAAAAGAAATAAACCCCATAGATCATATTGCAAGATAATAAAGCATAACATATAGATGTTACCATGTCTCTGCAGGTATGGTTACATTGCCCACAAGATGTGTTTGGAATGCCCTCATCACTGTTAATGGAGGTATTTCTTAGAGATCAACTTAGGAATTGAAGTAATTGCACCATACACTGAGGGATGTGTTCAGAAATCCTGCTAAGGCAAGGACACCTATGTTAAATACAGAGTGCAGATGGGAAATTTTAGGTTTAATCTGAGCTTCCAACTCAAGCATTAAAAAGCTTTCCAAGAGGAATGATCTTTGCAGCCTGATACAACTGCAGTGAAAAGCAAGGCTCCAGCAGTCTGCAACTGGAATGCTCCTCAGTGAAGTTCTGATGTGATTCCTGGGACATCCTTTGGAATCAGCAGCTACTGAAATGCTTCATTTTTTGTTCTTTTCAGTGCCCAGACCAGTCGTGCAAACAGGATTTGCTGGCTTACCTAGAACAGATCAAGCTGTACTCCCATCAGCTCAAGATCTGCAGCCAGGTGAAAGCAGAAATCCAGAATCTGGGTGGAGAGCTCATCATGTCTGCAGTAAGTAGAAAAATGGCATGGAGTACTCAGATTGTATGCTACATTGGAGTTGGGATTTCTGTGCTTGTAGCCTGTTCCACTGGCACTCCAAATCCTATTCTCTTTTCTCACACTTGCTTAACAGTGAGAATCTGTAACAGTGAAGTGTAAGACTTCTGGCTTCAAAGGAGCAGCAATCACCTTTTCTTTTTAAATTCTCCCAGCACACTGTGTTGCCACTGTTACTGTGAAGTAGTTTGGTTTGCCCACTTGACAATGCTGGTGCATTGGCTTACACATGTGATACATGCTCGTGTGTGTCTGAACACAATAAAAACACTCCAGGGGTGGAGTTCCAGGCCAGAAAAAAATGCTGCAGGGTGTTCTTACAGGTCTACAGAAATAAACAGAAGGATGAGCAAGGTGACTTGGTTCCTGAGTGAATTTCTTGGTTTTGCTGTAATTTAAAGTGTTACTAGCTCCTTTCCAGTCAAGTGTCATTAGCCAGGGAAAAGACATTTTGTGATTTTATGGAACTTTCATGCACTTGGCCTCAGCACAGCCATCCGTTCCCATGTTCTGTAATGTGTTACGACCTGGAGCACATGGGATAATGATTCCAAGGTATAAATGTGCTAAACGGCACCAAAAGCAGGTAAGACACCCTTCCCACTGGGCACATTCTGCCCTTTGTACACTTGGCACTGTATTGAAGGGAACTTGTTGTGCACACAGCTTGGAGTGCTCTGTCTCTCTCTGTACCCATCACTGGCTCTGTGTCCCCAGATCTGAATCTGCCTGTATCTGTACCTGTCTGCATCCATCTGTACCTGTCCATCTCCCTACGTCTGCCTGCACCTGTGTGTGTTAATCTGTGCCTGTCTCAGGTTACCCATCTCTATCTATCCCTGTTCTCTCTCATCTACAGCTCTCTATATTTATCTGTATCTGCTGTACTTATTCTATGTGTCTCTATCAAACCATTCCTAGCTCTGCATGTCTGCAGCTGCCTGTGCCTGTCCATACCTGTCAGTACCTCCCTGTAGCTGTCAATATTTAGCTCTGCCTGTCTAAATCTATACATAGCCATATCTCTCTATACACACATCTCTACCTGTGTCTCTGTAGCTATCACCAGTTATCTGTATGCGTCTCTAACCACCTACACTACTCCACCTGTCCATACTTTTCCCTCTCTCTGCACCTGTCAATATCTGACAAAATCTGTCAAAGTTCTGTCTCTATCACTGTCAAACCTAGGAGAATTTGTCAGAATCTGCCAAAATCTAACAGATTCGGCTAAAATCTTACAGAATCTGTCAGATTCTGGTAGAATCTGTCAAAATCCAACAGATTCTGTCAGGATCTAGCTGTAGCTGTCTCAGTGTCTGTGTGTGCACCTGTCACTACCTCTCCCTGTCAGAAATGTGTCTCTGTATCTGTCAACACCTGTCAATATCTATCTCTGCCTGTCAGAATCTGTCAGCACCTCTGTCCACATCTGTCAGTCTCTGTCTGTCCATGTGCACACCTGTCTCTAGCCAAACCTCTTCCTGTGTCAACCTCTGTTCCTATCCCTACTCCCTGAGCCTGTCTGGCCTGTCTCTACCCCTTGATGTCTGTCCCTATCTATTTCTGCCTCTGTCCAGGCCTTTCCCTGTTCATCTCTCACTAAAACTGGTACATTTTATGTGGTTTACAAACTGATCAGAAATGAAGCCTTTGTTGCTGAGGTGAGATGTGAAATACTCATGTCTACAGGCTACTGGTGCTGGCTATTCAAGTGGTAATTTAGACACCACATTTGAACTCTGGAACATACTGTTAATCAATTTTAATTTAAAGTCTAATTTCTGAAGCCAAACTAGGGCTGCACATTTACAAAGTTTCTCTTCCTTATCTGTTTCTTTTCACAAGCACTTCTGTGACCAGTGTGGGTTATAGTAAAGCCAAATGTTGGGACCAAGTCTGGTTCTTGCTATTTCTGCCTCCTGCTGTAGAATATTCTCATTGTTTTCTTCACCTTTTTTTGTTGTGTCACTCCTTTCAACAGTGCATAATCCACCTGGTGCAAAAATTTTAAGTTCTAAGAATGAAACCCCAAATGTAACTTCATTGATAATCCTGAAGGGATGATCATAGACCCTAACCCTACTTCAAGGGAGGAGGATGAGAACTTGTCCAGAAACCTGAGAAAGCCAACTGCTTGTTCAGATAAATGCTCAAGTCCCTTGCAGTTCAGTAAACACAGCTAAGTGGGGTGCTTAGTTTGGGAGTCAGTGGGAATGAAGGACATGCTTAGTCTGAATGGCTTTGGGAGTCATCTGGGAAATCAAGGTGAGATGCTGCAAGGCTGCTAGTGTCTTAAACAAT
The DNA here is from genome assembly GCA_009812075.1 of Sialia sialis. Lineage (NCBI taxonomy): Eukaryota > Metazoa > Chordata > Aves > Passeriformes > Turdidae > Sialia > Sialia sialis. Next base: position 25,885,912 of record VRYO01001366.1, read on the forward strand.
CCTGGAAAATGCTCCAACAATGACTGTGTGGTTTTGTTTGGTTTTTTTTAAATAATGTGGGTGCTACATAGGAAAGAGGCAAATTGCCAGCCAGTGTCAGAAGAGACCTGTGCTCTCACCCCGAGCCTTTGAAAGACAGTGGAGACACAGTTGGTCTCAGTTATGAAAAATTTGTAGAAAATTGAAAAAAATTCTCCCTGGTGTCGCCTTGGGAAGGGGAGGCCATTCATGACTGACTGTGCTCAACTGCAATTAAAAGTGTGGTTATGTGAAACTGCAGCCCAACCACCAGTGATGGCCTGTTGTATTAACTGAACTATGTATGTTGTAATTGCTTTTGTTTTAGAAGAACAGCGGGATTTACATTGTACAGAGAATTGCTCAGTCAAGAGGGACAGAAATGTAGTAGTGGTATAAAATGGCTGGTTATTGAATTGCTTTTCTTAAAAGCTGGAGCAAGTTCCAGCTCTGAAAGTGCGTGTGGGGACTTTAGAAATGGATCTCATTCCTAGGTTAGATGGCCTTGGAAAAAGGGACAAACCCAAGTTGTGCCTGAGAAAGCAGGAGTTGTTGTCCCTCCCCAGAAGTATTAGAAGTGCATTAGAAAATACAAGAGTCAGAACTGTAGCTGGAATAGGAACTGCTCCTGCTCCGTGCTCAGCCACTGCACTGCTCCTGGCTGCTGTTTGTCCTTGGCACTTCTGGAAGCTCCTGGTCCTGTTTGAATGGACGGGGGAGAGCACCTGAAGGGCCTCACACTGTGCATGCAATCATTTATTTCAGTATTTGACTCTGAAAATAGTGAACTGCTCAAGTTCTAAAAGCTGACATTAACCCCCAAGACTGATACAAGTTTTCTTCTGCTGAGAGTTGACAGAAATGTTTCACTCTGGGTTTTTTTAATCTAGTAATGCTATACCTTTCTTGCTTCTGCCTAGTTACACTGGCAGGTGTGTGGATACAGAAATCCTGGCCTTTGGAAGCAAAGCAAGGCATAGATTTTTCTTACAGAGAGGTCAATTGCTATTGCTTTATAAAGTGCATCCAGTGAGAAAAATTATTTTAAAGGAGTAGGAAGTATTTCTCGTCATGTAAACTAAAGGATAGCTAACTTTTCCTGGTAATGATTACTCTGTTAATTAGCAAAATCGGGATGTATCTTACAGTTCTTAGCCTCAGTGTATGTAAAAGATGATTGCAACAAACGATTTCTTCCTCAGCAGCAAGGAAAGGATTTATATTAAGCCACTGTTCTCTTTTTCTCAAGGGCCTGTTTGTAAAAAAATAGATTCCTTTTTTTAAAATCCTCCCTGGAAGTGAAAGCAGCAGTACTGGGGAGGGACTGAGCTATCTGCCTGCCTAAGCATCTGCTCCATTATGGTGTTGCACAGGAGCAATTTCACAGCCCTTAATGTAAGTTGTTTATCATTTAACTTGGACACAGGCCTGGGCTAATTATAGAACTCACTTTCAGTTCTTTGAATCCTGCTTAGCCTGAAGCAGACTCTGGTTAGTTTTTAGTCCATTAGATTCAATTTCCCCACCTGAAAAATGGGTGAAGCATAGAACAGACCCCAGACACCCCTGAGGTGTTGAATGCAATCACTGCCTGGACACACAGGCATTGATGGCCAATGGAACAGTCATGGTTTCAGGAAAACTCAGTTCCTTGGGAAGAAATTCAAGCAGTGGAGTTCCTGAGGCTATGTCCATGGGGATGGAATCTGTGCAGTATCCCAGAGGGAGAGATGGCCAAGCAGAGCTGAGGGAACAGTTGCAGAGCAAAGACTCCCAAAGGCAAGGTTCCCTTTGGCTCAGTTCCCATCCAGGCTGCACTGGGGTTCAGGTTCTGTGTGTCCTCTGGCAGCTCATGGGGAATAGCACAGGGAACCAATGCTTTCAGTTTCAACTGCTGTGCTTTCCTGGACACCCAGCTTCTGCTGCCACTGCTGGACCAACATCCCCAAGGCTCAGAAAATCAGGCAAGTAAGTGGTGTTAAAATCCTAGGCACAGCAAAAACTCCAGTGCCTTGAACAGTCCAGACTGCACTCTTAATAATCAATGTGTTTGGATTGTTTTGCTACTGTTAATGCTAAGGGATTAAATGACGATTTTATATGGCAACCTTACTGGAAGAACTGTACAATAATTAAAAACACCAAATAGCCAGACCTAGTAAAAAAGCAGGATTAAAATCAAAAGCACAATGTAGGAAGGACTCCTTACCTGAAATGCAGCACTACTCAGACACTCACTGCTCTCCATGAAAATGCAGAACTCGGGTTACTTTCAGATGTAGCTGTCAAAGAAACAGAAATTCAGTCTTAGTCTCTTGGTATAGTGTACCAAAGGGGATATGGTAAACAGCCAACTAATCCATGTGTTCTTCCAGTTCCCTGCACAAGCTGCAGGATGGCTCCCAGCTGAGGCTGCAGGCACTGCCCTGTTACACACAACACTGTGGAGTGCTGGTCCCCCCAGGCCTGCACAGCTCCAGGCTGGGTCTAGCACTGCCTTAGGGAATGGGGCAGCACCTGCACAGCCACACCACCACAGAGCAGAGCCCTGGCTCAATATTTCCGAAGTTTCAAAATTCAGTTCTTGTTTCACCTTTCCTTCAGCTTCGTTATTCCGCGGAGAGTTTGCTTTCTTGCTCTCAGGACTTATTACAGAGGAGGAATGAAAGTGCTGGAGATGGGAGAGTGGATTTCAGCACAAATGCTGCCAGCCTGATTTGGGGTGGGGTTTTTGCCTTAAAAAGTATTGCCATCTGCTCTGTATTGTGTGTGTTTCACCCCAGTGTGAAACTACAGTGGTCAGAATAATTCTGAATTCCTTTTGCAATGGCAGCCAAGTACTAATGCTCACAGGACAGGTGAGGAAAGCAATGTTTTTCCTAGAGACTTTAATGAATTATTGTCTTAACTGTAAAACTATGGAGGCTGGGGCATGGCATCTCCACGGAAAATGCTAGAAAAGCAAAAGTGAAGTTAGGCTAGAATAAAACAGCTTTTAGTGTGGGGTTGGTTGGTTTGTTTGTTTTGCTAGTGAATCTTTATGTACCACTTGCTGTGCATTGAAGAGTTTGCAGCTACATCTCTGTAAGTGAAATGAACTTAAACGCTCAATGAATATTTCATCAGTCTTTCATTTATGCCAAGTCTCATTTCTTCTGTTTTCCTGGATATGAGACCTTGAAGAGCCTGCTGAATATCTGACATAAAAGCATCCTAGTGAAGACAGTTCCTGAGTACACCAGTTTTACAGAACAACAGATTTCCACCAAACTGTACAGTGCTACTGGCACTGAGGTAGAAAAACAGCTGCTTTCTAAAGCCAGAAAAAGGAGATTAAATGTATGTCCTGATTGTCAGTACCTGCAGTACACATCTAAGAACATGTAAAAGCTTCTCCATAACTCTGAATGCAGTTAATACCCCACTCCAACACAACCTTCCTCCTGAGAAGGCAGATGTGAGATGCAGCAGAAAGCTGAGGGGACACAGGCAGTCTAAAAGGCAGCAGTGAGTGAGTGTCCCTGCCCCTCAGTGCCTGTCCTGGCTCAGCCCAGCCAGGTCAAACACATGCTGGGCTCTGGGTCACTGCCTTTCAGCAGGGGACACACAGAGCTGTTCCTCCCAGCTTGGGGCCAGCTGCCTGCACAGCTCTATGTGCCTCAGGACAGCTTTTGTGGAGCCATGGCACAGGTTCAGTTGCTCTGGGTGCCAAGGGCAGGGGAATTCTGCCACGCAGAACAGCTCTGCAGCTGGGTTTGGAGTCGGGCTTTGGCCCTTCAGCATCTTCAGTGCTGAGTTGGCAGTGTCCCCTTCCCAGAGCCTGTCAGAGGAGGGAGAGGGCTGTGCTGCGGAGGTGGTGGGAGTGTGGGACAGGAACTCTGCCCCACAGCCTGCAGCTTTGGGAAGCGGTTTGTGTGAAATGTGTTGGATGTATAAAGAAGTGTTTGAAAGTACAGCTTTGAAATTCACATCAGAGTGTGTGACACAAGCTGTGCAGGGCCAGCTGAGGGATGGTTCAGGTCACACACCACAGGCCCCAAACTCAGCCACTCTAATGGCAGCAGTGCCCTGCAAACACCACGTGCCTGCTACAGACTGGCAGCCTTTCTAGCAAGTTCACATGCTGCAGCAGGGAATGAACTTTGGAGGCCATCTGGTAGATTTTACACCTTTTCTTGGGGAATTGAAATAATTTCAGTTTGCCATCACACATATGTGTGCATTCAACCAGATACTATTTTTTCTTTCTGCATTTCTAGAGAGCAGCAGTGTGTGTTGTATTAACTGCAAGGTTTTTCTGCTAGTTTAGAGGCATATCCGAATTGCAACTAATTGCAGCCTCTTGGCTGCATTGTTTATTTCTGCCTTATTTGCATTTGTATTATACAGTCAGAATGAAGCCAAACAATAACAACACACCTCTCCCACGTGATCAGTTTGCTTGACCTGGCAAAGGGAGAAGTCCTTGACCTTTTCCTAATAAGGCCGTTTGTAAATCTGTACCATGCCCAGGACTCTGGGGTGGGGTTGGGCTGGATGGCAGAGCACAGGATCACTCTGCCACTAAAGCCACCGACAGCCCTTCAGAAAACCAGCCTCAGTGCTGTCCACACAGTGCTTCAGCAGAGGGGATGCTCAGGAGGTGAAGTGTGAAGCTCTCCTGTTGGGAACAGGCATCCTCTTATTTGTCCATCCCAGGCGCAGAGAGCTTCTTCAGTGTCCATGAGCGGTGTGACAGCAGACACCCCTGCTGTGGCACTGCTGAGGCTGTGCTGGCTGCTGGAGAAGGTGCTGGGCTTTGTTTGTTCTGCATTCTGCCCTTGGGTGGCACTCCCCCAGGAGCTGAAGGGATTTCTGTGGGTTATCCCAGTTCTGCTATCCCATACAAATCCTGGCTGCTGAGAACAGGTGCTGCAGCTCTGCCAGAGCCTTCAGAGTATCCCAGCACTGCTCCTGAGCACCTGTGGGACCTGGAATATGACAGGAGCAGCTGGAGACCTTACCTGGGGCTCAAAGGAAGCAAGGGGTCACATTTTCACAGCTTTTGTGCAAGTTGGTTTCATTACCCATCAGCAGTAATTGCAATAGGGCCCCGCAGACAAGCATCGTGAATTCCTGTTAAAGAAACAAAACATTAGCATTATCTCCCAAAGCATTTATATATTCCACCAGCACCAATTTCTGCACATCACAGTAAATCTGAGCAGCAGACCAGGAGTACAGTGATCAAACACACAAAGGGAGAACATGGAAATTATGGCTTAGTCTCTGGTAATCTTTAACTGTTGTTTGTTTACTCCTGTGCCTACTGTGATTAAAAGCATGCTGACTTCTGGGCTGCTGTTTCTGTTTCCTATTACAGCTGGACAGTGTCACTTCACTAATTCAGGCTGCCAAAAATTTAATGAATTCTGTGGTGCAGACAGTGAAGATGTCCTATATTGCATCCACGAAGATTATCAAGATTCAGAGTCCCGCTGGCCCACGACATCCAGTTGTGATGTGGAGAATGAAGGCTCCAGAGAAGAAGCCCCTGGTTAAAAGAGAAAAGCCAGAAGAAATCTATGCTGCTGTCAGAAAAGGTTCTGCAAAGAAGAGAATCCATCCTGTGCAAGTCATGAGTGAATTCAGAGGCAGAGAGGTTGTCTAGTATTTTACCACTGTGTCTTCCTATCTTGGATTTGCAATGATTTTTCATCTTTTCCTCCACTTATTCAGTAATTCTGTATGTCAACATTTTGCTCTAAATCTGTAAGATAACACTTGCCTAAATGATTAGAAAACGCTGTTGGAGTAATTAGAGGTGCCCAGTTGAACAGAATAGTGCTGCTCCTGCAGTGCCAGACAGGTGTCTGCACAGTGGCAAGGAGCAATGTGCCAAGTGCCCAAAGCCATGCTGCATCCCCCAGGCCTGGCAGCTCCCTCAGCAGGGCTCAGTGGCTCTGTCCTGTGACACACAGGCTTTCACACCGCTGCTGCTGGACCCTAAACCTGGGTCCAGACTGAGCCTCCAACCCTGCCCTTGCCCAAGACCATGCCTCAGAAATGGAAGCTTGAAAATGTTCAGTGAAACACACAAAGTTGGAACAACGTGGATGTAATATTGTAATTAAAAAAACACTGAGTGCAAGCCAGCAGGGGTGACAGCTCTTCAGAAGGCCACTGGAAACACAAACAGGAATCCCTGTTCTGCTCCCTGCTCTCTTCTGTGAGCCCCAGTACGTCTGCTGGCTGGTACATTTGGCAGTTCAGATAAATCAGACATTAACAATAAGAACCTTTCCTAGTTGCTATATGAAAGGAGAACTTTGAAATAGATCATTATCCTGAGCCCAGTGTGTGAAATACACCTATCTTGGCTCTTAGGAATGGGGAGACTTTTCCAAAGCAGCTGTAGGGAATGAAGTTACTTCTGACAGATGAGTCCTAAATGCAAATTGTGCTGGTGAGTGCTGAATGGCTGCGCTCCACGTGTGTAATGAAGGTAAATCCTGCTAGGCAGACCTCTGCAATGTACTTAAGAAAAACCAGGATTTTTCTAAACACTTCTGAATGTGAAATCCACTTGGACTGATTTTTCTAGAAGATATAACTTGCCTTGGGCCATGGAATGAATTTTTCCCAGGCTCCATTTGTTCCTCGAGATGTCTTTGCTTGGCCATTCAGTAGCTCCTTAGGCATTAGTTCTGCATTTGCTAAGGGGAATGGGCTCCCTCAAAAGCAGAGCTGCTATGTGTCCCTGACTGCCATTATGGGATGGCTCCACACTCTGGGCCACTGCTGCAGGTCATTCATTACCATGTTTGCACAGCAAGAATAACCCTGAACTGTGCCTTTCCTCTGGAGCTGCTCTGTCTGTAAGCTCAGGATGCTGGGCCAGGGTAATTTCTAGGCTGTTGGTTATGAAACCATAAGTGCTATGAATTCAAACTTTAGCTGAAAATTCTACAGACCACTTTTCCAACCCCAGCTCCCTCCATCATGTTTGAATCAAGATGCTACTCACGTCTCCTGGCTTGGCTGCTCCTGCTAGTGCTCCAGAGACAACAGGGGAGCTGGCACAGCCTTGTGAGCTGCCCTGAAACCCTCTTGTCTGCAGGTGACACCTTTGATCCTGGTCACCCTGGAGTCAGGTATTTGTAACCAGTGCCTTGGTGTCACATTGTTCATAAACAAGCATGTACACCCCGACACGCTGCCCTCAGTGCTGTGGGATTTCTCCTGTGTGGCTGAGCTTCCAGGCCAGACACCAGCCTTCCTTCCAGCACACTGTGTATGCTCCATCAGCTGCTGGGAGAGCTTTTCCAGCACCAGGGTCACACTGTGTGCTTCATTTGGTGCTGCTTCTGCACTGCCAGTCTCTGCCCTCACCCTGGCCATGTTCAGTAGCCACTTTGATCTGAACACAGCAATTTATTACACAAAAACCACCCTCTAAATGAACAAGGAATTTAAAACCCACTGCAGATTGTTGAGAAGAGCCAAAGGAACAATAATTAAATCTAGACTAAATTTACGTTGGGTCAAATTCAGTCCCCAGTGAAAAGGTTCACTGCTGGCTAAGGAAGCAGAGGGTAGCAAGTCCTGAAGCTGTAAAAAGCGCAGCTCATCACCCCTCAGCCACTCTGGGGAGCAGGGAACCAGCACCTCCCTGCCACGAGGGATCGTCCTGAAGGAGAATGAACTGCTCAGGAAGTTTTATTCCAAGCAGCTCCTTGTTCACCCTGCAATCTCCTCAGTCCCTGCCAGCCCAGCTTGCAGAGCAGAACTTGTCCCCAGTTTGTGTCTGCCCCTCCCAGCCTTTCTCACCTCAGCAGCTCCCCTTATTTCATTAGCCTGCCTTGGCCTCTCCCCATTACCACATTACAGAGCAAAGTGTGATGGATGATTGAAGGCAATCTGGTATTAGAAGTTATCACTGGAGCAGGTAAAAGTGAGAGTCCCACTGCTGAAGCACATTAGTTTCAAACGACACCTCTGTGTCATTTCCATGCATCCCACAGCGTTGAATTTTTACTTTTTTTTCTTAATAAACAACCAGTATACTTTGTTTCCCCAACACAGCCTGGTACCACTAGGGAAGCTCTACAGCTGCATCTCCATTAAGAGCCTGACATCAAGCCTGGCATGGTGTTTCCAAAGTCCTGCAGGGCTTTTTGGAAGGCTTCTGTTCTTCATTTTCTGTGAGTCCACAACTGAAGCATTTGAGAAAAGTATGTTTATATAGCAAGTTCTTTCATGAGCCTTTAGAAGTTTTCTTTTTGACACATTTTTTTTTTAAGTCTTTATCAGCAGTGGGTAATAAAATTCCATGCAAAACCTATTTTTGCTTCCAGATACTACTGATCCCTTGTGTGTTGCTCCTGGTTGAACCCCTGTTGCCTCAGGCTGGATTAAAAGGCAGAACAGGCAGGGTGTGAGTGTGGCCAGGATGGCAACAGGGTGGCACCTCTGCCAGACTGGGACCCTCCCCAGCCCTCTGCTGGGCTCCCACCTCCTGTCCTCCCCACAGCACCCGAGGCTGGAATGCTGAGGGGGCTCTGCCCAGTTACACACAACAGTGAGGAACCCTCTAATGCCCCTGGGGCTGGGAACAGAGCCAACAGAGCAAGGCAATCCTGATATTGTCCATAGAGCCAATTTACCATAGGAGCAGAGTACTTAAATCATCCTTAAACATCCAGCTGATGATGCCACACACTTCTGTTTTCCCTGGGAGATCATTTGATCTGGCTTCACTCTCTCTCTCCCCAAAGTGATCAGTGGCCTTGGTTTTTGCATAACTACTTCTTCAAGGGAAGAAAATGCACCAGCAGTGTTAATGAACAAGCCATGGATTTTGTGTTGTGCCTGGGAAGTGGTGCTGCACTGAAAAATGCCACCTTTCAAATAACAAACCACAACTCACTGGGAACTTTCTTGGCATGAAGAAAAACAAAATACATCCAAAGCAGAAATGGCAAACAAACCATGAAAACACTTTAAAGCCCCTGATGTCTCTCGTCAACAGGAGCAGTGTGCTGCTGTGGTCCAAGGAACTGGAAGCTGAGGAATTAATTTTTGGCTCCAGCCTAAAAGCAGTAATTAAGATGAAAGCTTGCCCTGCACGAGGTGGATCTAACAGCTTATGTTTTAAGGAGCTTTTTACAGGGTAGTAAATGTTCCCATTCTGCTTCCTGATGGTGAAGCAGGCTGGAGAGTACAGAGATGCCCTGTGCAGGATGAAGTTTCCTCTCGAGCCTCAGTCTTTTACCAGCCTGGTCACTTCAGAGCCGTTGGCTTTTCTGCTGCAGTTCCGTTACCTTCACAGAAAGCAGCACATGACTCGAGCAGCTGCAACACCCCACCCCCTTCCTCTTTCCAAGGAGGAAAAAACAGCAAAAGGCTCCAAAGGCTCTATCCTGCCTTCCACTCCTCTGCACAGCCACTCTAGTCCACTCAGACATCACTGAGGGTTGGGGCTCTCCAATTTATACAATTACAGCATTTACCTGTTTGTATTTTAGTTCTGTCACAACAAACATTAGTAATGACTGTTATAACACATCATAAAATACAAATGACGTCATGCAGTTATTTTAATATAATACACCGATACATTTATAATTAAATGTATTTATATAATTCCATAACATTTAGTTAGCAATGAACTGAACTTGTTAGAATTCATAGCAAGTACACAGAACTACACCAGTGTTTCACCTTATGAAGATGCAGCATCTCATATACTCAGCTTCAATCTTCTACTTTTGAATTAATCTGACAGGGAAAAAAATGGCTGCATCTTATAGCAAAAGTATGGTCAGGCAAAAGGTAAAGTGGAACTTAAGCCCTCAGCAATTAAAAGTAAGCACAGAATAATTATGTCTGCAAACCTTTGAAGAGTTTGAATAGGATATTCATACTTATTATACTAGAAAAAGAAAGGGAAATGAGACAACTTTTTGGCTTAGGATGAGCTCTATTATCATCACTGAAATAATTTTTGTCTAACTGCAAGCTTTCCAGCAGCCAATATAGTTTCAAGACAAGCAGTTGCTATGTGGAATGACAAAGATGCTTCACTTCCCCCAGCATCCTGTCCTTCAACTACTCTTCCCTATCTCCCCCACCCCCGAGGAACCTCTTGTTCTCTGCAATGAATTCAGCATATACAAATGTACTAACATGTATCCATCCCAGAGATTCCATCTGAAGCACTTAGTGCGAATTTAACCCATAATCTTGGCTAAAAATAAACTGAGTGTAGACAACCCTGTCACTGGAATGAAATTCAAGACTCACACCTGCCAAACTATTCTGTGTTCACTCCTCTTGTCCCAGGCCTTCTCTATTCTCTTTCGCTTTTTTAGCTTGTACGCAAGGCACTGCCTGCACTGGACATCCCCAGATAATGGGTTCAGTCTGTGACCAAAGCAGAAGTTTGATTTTGGAAATCCATTCACAAGCCCAGCCGTGTTCCAGTTCCCTGGAGGTGGGTATGTAATGGAGGCAACGCTTTAAGGTGCCAGTCTCCTCCTGCCCCGTTCCAGTGCCTGGAACAATTCCAGCTGCTCCCAGCTGTGCCCCCTCCCTGTTCAGCCCCTTCACCGCAGTGTGGAGCCCATGGGCTGGCAGAGCAGCGTGTGCCAGTGCCCATCCCAGCCCTGCTGTGCCCATGCTGCTGCAGGAGAGGACGTGTGGCGCTTTCTGAGCACGGGAACTGGCACGCATGGAAAACTTCTGCAATTCCACTGCTAAGGCAGCATTCCCAAGGGGCAGAAATGCCTCTGGGCTGTTCCTTTGTGTGGAGCACCTCCTACATGTGCCCACCTTGTACTCAGCACTTTGAGGCCACAATTCATTGACAGTATGCAGTATGATTTTGAAAGCCACCAACCCTCTTCCTAAGGAAGCTCACTTTTCATTTTCACCAGACTCAAGGGACATTTTGCTTGTCACTGAGGAAAAAGGCAGTGCTAGGACTGACACATCCCCAAGCACTGGATAACAAACACCCGCATGGGCCAGCCTGCTGGAAGCACATGAGCTGGAACAGCACTCAGATCACTTTGCAATGCTTTTAATGATGCTGCTATTATTTATACAGGTCCAACATGTACTTGAATTCCATCCTTGCTTCTGGAGTGAAAGATTTTTCATTGTCCTGGGAAATCACTACGATCCCAACCTGCTCATGCCCTCCTGCTTGTCTAACCTGAGGGATGCAGACAGAGATGAACTCCCCATATTTCTTCAACGTCTCTCTTTTTCCTTGTAGACAGATTTTCCCTTGTAGTTAGCTCTCCTTCAATGAATAAAAGATCCACTGACCACTTCAGCCTAATTGCTACCATTCCCACACTGCCTCCCTGGCAGTAGGACCCCAGCCCTTTTCACTCAAGTGCCAAGCTGTTTTGGCAAGCTGTTTTAATTGCGCACTGTAACGGCTAAAGACTCTGATACCTAAAGGGAGGGTAAAACAGGACTTAGTAGCAAAACACTAAAGAATTAAAGCAGCACATACAGAAGAGCTTAGAAAGCACCCAAAACCTTAGGGGCCAAAGGCTTCTCCCTCCGATCTGTGCTATGGCAACAGAAGTAGTATTTCCTTGTTTAGAAAACGGTTATTTTTTCCAAATTCCCATCCTTAAACTTGTGTGCTCGGAGAACAGATGGCAAACCATGTGTCATAAAAGAAAACAAGACTTTTAGACAGAGATAAGAAAACAAGATTTCTACTTTAAAACCAGGAATCATTCACTGGACTCCTGAAGCCACTGCAATCTCTTGTCAAGGGGGCCTCAAGGAAAGCAGCTCTCTCCTGAGAACTACAGTAACAAATGGGATCATCAGAAGCGTTTTAAAGACCTCAGCCACCTCTCTGTCACTGCTTACTACTTCTCTATTGCAGTGTCTGAGTTTAGGAGATACTGCTTTTAGTACTCTGATCTCTGAGCTTAGCTCTTCCCTAAGCACAGCAACCATAGGGTTTGCAGTTGCACTTTAATTCCAAATCTCAGAGGGAGCCATGCTATTCCTCTCTTAGCAGGTAGGGAGGAGGTAACAGATACACAGCCCTGCAGGGAAGTTGCAGGAAGCGGTGTCCACTGTTCTCCATGACAGTGGCAGCAGGATGCAGGCAATGCCCAGAGATGTGCCATGCAGGGGAGGTGCCCAGAGAGCCCAGGCTGGCTGTGCCAGGAGCCCATGGTGCACGGCAGCCCCGGACTGGCCCAGGCTGCTGCCCCTGCGAGCCTCCCAGCAGCAGCAGCAGCAGCAGCAGCAGCAGCCCAGGCTCTGTCCCCAGCAGCCCAGGCTCTGTCCCCAGCCCCACAGGAGCAGCCCAGGCTCTGTCCCCAGCCCTCCCAGCACACACACGTGCCTAACCTGGCAGTGTCCCCAGCAGCAGAGCCACTGAACGTGCCTGGGCCAGCCCAGGCCATTTGGGTGCAGGAGAGCAGCCCTAACAAGGACTGGTATTAGATGCACTAAGCCAGAGTTCACTCACTCAGTCTCAAATGAAACATCTCCCCTGCTGCCCAGCTGCAGGCTGCATTACTCCAGCAGGGGAGCTGCCAGCCTGGCAGCACATCACCCCATCAACCCTGCTTACACGGAAATCCCTGTGTTCTGGGGGTGGTGAATCACTTCAGCATCCATTTGTATCAAGTACAGACCAGAATTACTTATTTAGATAAATCTTTTGTGCACAAGACTGCATCTGGATTGATAATATGAGCTTCAGTAATTTTGTTATATCTGATTGAAAAAACCCAGAAACATTTTAAGACTTAGATAAATTAATTATCTAATCCAGTTGAACTTTCTTCTTCCAATTATTTCCTATATTGAGAGAGTGGATTTTTATAATAGAATTTGATGTAATGAAGTTTGTAAAATGAGAAATGGAAATGAATTAAAACCATTGATTTTTCCTCCACAGATGGATTTTCTCTTGACATCCCTTTCACTTTTTTCACTATCTCTGCAAGATCACTAAATACCACATTCAGAAGGCACCTGGCATCTCCAAAGCAAAAGAAATTGATTTCTGTACTACCACTGCAGTACAGTAGCAGAAGTACCACTTCTATTCACTCTATTGTGTTTCCTGCTGGTGGAGGAGGGAGATGGACATGGATGGAGGAGTGAGGCTGTGTCCACATGTTCTGGCCACAGTCACTTCTCTTCATGTTCATCACAGCACTGCACACAGACCATGGTACATTTTATGGTTAAAATATGGTATGACTTATGGTTCTTAATATGCACATATTTTAACAATGATTTATTCTGTACCAAAATTTTGTGCTGAAGCTTGTTTGTCATCCAGAGTATGAGGGACAATGTAAGACTCCTCTCTCAGCTTTTTAATGTATGATCTTGGGAAAGTCACTTGGCCTGAGACTTCTTATAAAGAAACACAGGTGAGGTAATTAAAATATGTAGTAATTCACTACTGTAAAGCCACTCAAAATTGATGTAAAAGCTAAGGAAAAACTGATTTTGCTACTGCAACCAGGTTTTATTTTACTGCATATGCTTAAAAGGCAACTTTCATTTTTCCTGCCTTTACACAGAAAGCACTCTTGCTCTCCACAGTTCCTTGTGAGAGTTTGCATTCACCCCACCATTGCTGGGATGACTTTGCTGTTCCCTACTGTAACCAAGCTCCAGGAAATTCTATCATCACCATGTTCATTTTTCTGACTTTCCCATAATGAAGTTTATTTGGTACCCTGTTTCACATGCACACAAACAACAGAAGCCACAGAGAACTTATTTCAGCTGAAGAACAGCAACATATAACCAACCAAACCCTCAGATGAAATCCCTCTTAAAGTGACACAAGCTTAATGTGATGTGTCAGGGCTGCACACTGCTGATTCACGGATGGCTGGAGAAAAGGGAAATGCTCTTTCAGGTAACAGTAAGTTCTCAGCAAGACGGGACAATAGATTACAATAAAAAAACTAAACTGGTCTGGATTGGAGAGGAGAAGAGAGAGGAAGGTGGCAGGAAGTCAATGTTTCTTCAGTATTTAACAAGTAAATGTGGCATTTGTTGAAGATTCCAAACAATCACTCCAGTTAATTTCTTTCATTTCCTTTAGCTAAGTGAGACACAAGGAAGGCCATGGGCTGTGCCACCTCTTGCAAAGCAAACTAGGACACAGTGCATTGGGGTAAGTTTTACAGCTAACCTGAGCCATCCATGGGACACACACTACACCTGGCAGCCCATATCCCCGGTGCAAGGCAGTATTATTCTCTACCTGTTACTCCAACCTAAATGACAGGAGAAGCTGAGTAACATTCAGCAGGAAAAACGGATTAAATTCCTGGGCAGTACAGCTCTAGGAAGTACCCCAGGAAAAACCAGTACACCCAGAGATCACTGTGCACTGAGGCAGTGTTTTACCCTGCTGGAATAAATGGTCCTGACCTGCCCACAGAGATCCAGGACCCCCAGGAGCACTAGCAGCAGCACTAAGACGATGTTCAGCTGGTCATCCAGAGCAGCAGAACTGAAGAACCCGTGGTCAGGGCTCTCAAGATGAAGCACCTCCACCAAGGGGGAATTCCAGTGCAAGGGGCTGGCTCCTCTGGGTTTCACAGAGACTTTAAATGACCCTTCCACCTGGGGACAGCTCCTGGCACTCCCAGAGCAAGTGAAAGGTAACTCGGTATGAATGAGAATCAGAACCTGCAAGTGACAGAGATCCTGCTAGAAATGGTGTTCTGCTGCCCCAGGTGCTTGGACACACTATTTTCACATTTGCTCTGCTCTATGTCAGGACACTCTAGTGTGAATATGAGACACACACTGCCTTCCTCACAGTGAACAAGAGAGGACTTAATTTTCTGCTTCAGAAATCAGAATTGCTGGTTCAGAAGGCCAGATAATACCAGTCTTCTCTATGAAGGGAAACACTGAAACAGAGTTTTGTAAAGGAAAGCTCTTCCATGGCAGCACTCCTGATCAAGCTGAATTTGGCTGCTACATACCAGAGAAGGTGGAGGCTGTACTGAAGGCAGATTTCTAACTCTACAGAAAAACTTCTTTGCAGAAATATTTTTGTATCTATTTATTCTGTTCTGCACTGATACAGTACTTGCAGCTGAGAACTCTTCCTCAGAAGTTTAAGACTGACTGTAAGAAATATTTAATAAGGCAATTTGTATGTTGAAGCCACGATTAAAAAAACAAACCACCGCAATGTTTTAATTATGAAACCAAAAAACAGACTTTTTTTCTTGCACTTTCACACATTGAAAGTGCAAGACAAGTTACTCCAAGCTGTCTTTATAAGCACAGAACTTGAATGAGAAATCTAATGTAAACCAATAACCTAAGCAAGGATAGGAACCAACACTACAAATTCTGTTTATGCTAGCCCAAAAAAAATGCAAAGACCACGAAGTGTTCTCTTTATGTCAATGTGAACTAGAAAGATGGGTGTGAAGCACAGCAGACTGATTTGACCTGCCCATGTGTCACTGGAATAGCAGCCTCCAGACCTTCCAGTGCACAGAACACAGCTCTCCCCTGATTTGCACTGACAAACACTCTGCTTTCTCAAAGCTGTCCCACAGTGAGTTCTGACAAACAAACCAACTGAACACCATGGCAGGCCATGACTTCTTATCTTTATATCTATGAGGTGTGCTCCCATTTGCAATCTGTTCCTCTGGGAGCCTGTAAATACACACATTTCACTGTGAGAAATGGAGCAGCTTCCACAGATCAGCATATTAGATGGGAGGCTCAGACAATGGAAGCATAGATTATTGCATGGATTATAAAGCAGTCATTTTTGCAAGGTCTGTAAATGGACTATACTTAGGAGATTTGCATAAGAAAAGTACTATTCTAGAACTACCTATTTAGATTTGCATACGAAAAAAGAAGTGCAACTCTAGAACCACCTAACCAGAGCCAGCCTGTAACTACCCTCTACTAAACCCCATGTCCTTCAGGCCGTATTTTTATGGTTTTTATTGAGAAAAGACTGAACAGAGAAATAGCAGCACAAGCAGAGTTTGGCAGCATTGGAGGTGATTTCAGACTGCAGACAGCAAAAGAAAAGATGGAACACTCCAGTGTCCCTGACCCTAATCTAGCCTTGCATGTCCCTGTGGGGATGAGTGTTTGTTTGAGTTGTCTGTGGAGGTGACTCCTCACCCATCAGCATCTCTTCAGAAACACTCCAGAGAAAACAAGATTTTTTTTATATCTTCCTGATCAATCACCCTTTAAATTTAACTTAAAGAAGCTCAGCAGGTCAAATAACTGAGATTTTATTTAAGAAAGGAAATGTAATTCATTTGCCTCTGGGTTACATACATCCATGACTACAGCTCCTTGCATAGCCACTCCTGATTTCCTTCATAAAGCAAGTCTCAGCAGAGGCATCTTCCCCCAGTACTCAGTGGAATACTTCAGCACTACTGATGTTCTCCTGTGACCTTACGGAATTGCAAACTGGAATGGCCAGCTACTGAGCTACATCACGCTGAGAAAGATTTGTGCTCTTTAGAAATGAAAGCAGATATTCAAGATGTTGCTAATTTTCTACTGCAGTCTCTAATTAAGAACCAAATTTTGTAACTGTAAGTGTCACTGAAATTTCTTCTAAGGCAATAAAGCAGCACAGAAATCAGAGTCTCTTACTGTATATTCAGATCAGCTCAACTGGGAAAACTTCCTTTTAAAATGTTTAAACCTAAAGAAATCTAAAAGCCAAATTACTCTTGTAGTGCTTGTAGAACAGATTAATCTATCTCAGAATGAATACATCAGAACGCTTGCATCAGGTTTTCCTGCAACATTTCATGGCCTATTAAGTAACTGGTAGCACAGAGCAAAGCAGAAATGTATTTGCAGAAAGCCAGAAATAATGCACTTAATTACATGTGCATTTGAAAAGTTCAGTGGATTGTGGAAGCACCACCCACTGAACAGAGCACATTCAATGCACCTCAAACACAGGAAATAAAAAGAGAAATCAAAGGCATGAGGTGAAAAGCGTGACTCATAAAGCCCAAGAGCAGCCTGTGTGTTGTGAGTCCTCCCAAAGGAAACATGAGGGAGAAAAGAAAGCGAAGGCCAAAGACAACCCCCTCCCCCAGCAGAGCAAAGGAGCTCAGGAGCGGGGCTGCACACCCAGTGGAGGGAGGCTCTCAGGGAATGCCTGGCAGTGCACGCACTCACCCAGCTGCAGGGAGCACTGGCCAAAGGAGCTGCAGCAAAAGAGCAGCCATCACAAACAGGACACACAGACTGACTTCTGGGCCATTGATCAGAGACCTAACAGAGGACCAACAGCAGTGACATGATTCAGGAGAATTCCCTTTCTTCTCATTCCATGAGGGAAAACAGCACTTCCAAAGGAAGGATGGAAGGGACAGAAAAGGTGAAATGAAACACTGCTCTCTGGAACAAGAAGGAACAATTACTCAAGTGCTAACCCTGAGCAGACTGCCAAGCTTCAATTTCAGCCTGGCAATCTCAGTGCTGGAGCAGAGCAGCTCAGCTGAGGCAGCATCCCCAACAGCACTGGCAGCAAGTAATGCAGTTCTGGAGAAACATTCTTTGTGCATACTCATCCTTCAGCTGGCAACAAACATCTCACCTGCAGCCACCTCTCTCTGCTTTAAATGCTTCCATGGTTCTGCCATTCCCTGTCCAGCCTGAGAATTCAATACAAATACACAACTTCACCTGAACTTTCAACCCCCACACGTGCACACAGTGCTGGCTGTTACTCTGTCTTCCCAACAAAGGTCCTAATTAATCATTTTGCCAGTATGAAATGCATTGCATAATTGCTGAGAAATCAAGTTTCATTAAGACTGGCATCAACTATTGAAAATTGGCAGAAATACCATTGGAAGATGAAGTGTCATTTAAATGAAAGCTTCATTTGTATTTTTTCCCATCAAAATTAATGCACAGGAAATGGGCATAGCAAACGTCAGAAATAATACTTCTTGTTGGTGAGGAAGAGAGTGAAAATGAATTTTCCACTTAATAAAACTCAAATTACATTTATTTTGCTACATGTAATTTTAGAAGCGGAAATAAACTGTTGGCACACTAGTTTGCAACACTAATGCAGGCACTTCTGAAACAAATTTCAGCTGTTTTCAAGATTAAATTAGATATCTAACTTTGGATATCTCTATTTGAAAAGCTCTACTTGCATTTATTATAGCATGATACAATATTTAGAAAAATATTTTGCTGTAACCTTGCCAAGTGACAGGTCCAAAATAAACAAAGTGAAGGATTCTTTTTCAGCATATAATGCTGAGGATCAAACAGGCACAGCTGAGCTGCACAGGGCACAAACAGCGGCAACTGCCCTCTGGCCTCACAACATCCCGTGCTCCCGAGGCACAGCTGCTCCTGCCCTGTCCCCTGGTGTCCCCTGGCTGGCCCTGGTGCTGCAGCAGGACACTGCTCCCAAAGCAAGTGACACTGTGCTCCCCTGGTGTGCCTGCCTGGAGACAGGGAGGCATTTACTGCAGCAAACTACCTGCTATTCCTATATTCCTAGGCAATGCATGTGGAAATGCTAATTATACTGGAGCTTCCTGAAATCTTAATAGAAAATTCAGCACCCACATCAAATAATGGTCAAATTAGTAAGTTTGTCTCAGTGTTGTCTGAGTTAAATGGAACTAATTAGATCAAAGTGTTACTACCATGACTAATCAAGCTTTTAAACACAAATGGTAACAATAAGCTAACCTTATTGTCTTGTTATATATTCAGCTAAAGAATTTAATTTGTCTTGGTCATAACTCAGCTTAGGAGCTTATTAAATGTCCTAAAACTGAAGTCTAAGTCAGGATATCAAAAGCTGTCCCTCTCGTAACTTTTCTCTCTGGCCCCACAGTCTTTCTCCCCCAGCAGAAGCCAAAAAGTGTTAAAAGAATGGTTGTAACCTTTGTGACTTCTAATGGCAGTACATACCCTAATGAGAACTTCCAGGATCCATTCCCAATGGGCACTTTTGCCGGTTTTCCCTCCCCAGTGTGAAGGCAGCTTTAAACTCCCGTGACCCTGCATCTCCCCCACACTCATGTCCATCATCACGGACTCCTGCCACAAAGCTGTAACCAAGAGAGGGCTGCACTCGCTCTCACTGTTCCCATTCCCAAAGTTCAACAAAAGAACTGACATAAGAACAGCACAAAACCTCTTCCTGAGCCACTGACCTCTACAGGCTGCTTGCCTGGGAGCACAAACCAGGGGTATCAAATCCTCCTGGCAGAGAGCTTTCTGATCAGTGTTCTTCCCATGAGGGACACAGGTCAAATACTCAGAAAATGCCTGAACATCACCACCACTTCCACCTAAGGCTGCTGTGTTTGGCAGAGTGTGAAGGTTCCCACTGTCCCTTAAGGTGTTCCACTGCTACAGAAGGCAATGGGAATTTGTCTGGTGTCCAAGCCAGCCTGCTCTCAGTGACACCAGGGGCTTCAGGGAAATCTGGTGCAATGCTATCCTGGAACCACACAGCTTGGGACCAAGCTGATCTAGTGGGCAGGCAGGCTACTGAATGTCTCAGCTGTCCCCAGAGCATGTTCATCCCTGTCTCCTTCTTCCTTACAGTCACTTCTGGCCATTGCACAAAGTGGATAGCTCATGCTGTTCAACTATTTGTTGAAAAAACTATCAAAATGAAAATAACATGGAAAATACAACCAGTGGGTCAAATTATGGAAACTCAGGTACAACTTTCAACCTTCCATGGCTCTAGCTATTAGTACAGACATTCATAAAAACTATTCCCGTCCCTGCCATTTTAAAGTAAAATTCCAAACCATAAACTATTTCCAACAAGATTCCCAAAAGGTCTGAATAGATATGGTACAAAATGAGCATTTAAAAAATCCTCTAACCATGTATTTAGGTTGTGGGAGCTATTCTGCTTTATGTCCCATTGAATAAAGAAGGAACTACCAATTAATTAAAGCAGTTTCCACCAGGGATATGAAGTTGGCAGCTGTGTGAATAGAAAAAACCCACCACTGGTCCCCTTTCTCTAACACCAAAACATTGTTTGCAGTGTCTTGTAGGTTTGAGATCAACAAAACCACTAATAATGGATTAATATTTGAATAATTACCTCCCTTCTGCCTACCCAGAGAGAGAGGGAGCTTCAACATCAGCAATTTCCACATTAGCTTCACAGAAAGGCAGACTGATCACTGAGGCTCAGCCAAGCCAAAAGTGTAACCCAATGGCTTTGTGTTTTTATAAAAATACACCATCAGTGAGAATAGAGAGGAAAAAAAGAAAAAGGCCATTTTGGAACTAACAGCCAGTATTAAATAAAAGCCATGGAAGCTCTGTTTCACCTGCTATCTCACTGAATTGAGTACATGAAGTGCAGCATTCTAACTCACTCATTTTGGAGGGGTTCAGGAGAGCACCGCACAGCTCACCAGACAGAGCAGAGGTTTGTGATCCCAGCTCCACCTTCTGCAGATAGATGTGACAGATGTGTCATTACCACACTACAGATCAGTGACTGCCGAGTTCCAAAGGACACAAACCAGGAGAAACATTTCCAGAGAAAAGGTGAAAGTGTGGGGATGCTCACCATTAGTACGAGAACTGAAAACTACAGTCTAGTACACACACATGGGAAAGGGATAAGTATAAACCATTCATACAGGACAGCAAAGAGTGAAGTGGGAGTGACTGGGCAAGCACATCCAGGAGGCTGGAATTCTGCAGGGATACATCAGTTTAAAGCTGTAAGGACACAAAAATACCAATTCTCCTTACCAGCAGTTCTGCCCAGAAAAATGCCCTGGATCCATGGGGATTTCATTGATTGCTCTATCCAAGCAATGAGATGTACTTAGGCTAGCACTCATTGAGGTTGGTGCTTGAACATGACCTGGATCTGAACTCTGTGGAACAGGCCCAAGGACACTGGAACCATATGGTAACAAGCTGCCTTTGTGCATCTGCTGCCTTCTGCATGTGCAGTGTGCCCATCGTTTTCTTTGTGTTTCTTCATCACACACAAAATGAACAGAAACTAACAGCTCCACTGGTGTAACACCACTGTCACAGGGCAAAAGCTGCTCCATGCTGAGGTGCTACAGTGCTTCTGTTTTCCATTAAATGGATCTCCACTGCAAGCACTCCTTTACATACTACTTTATAAATACATATGCAGTGCCTAACTTCATGTAATGATCCTGCAGCCATTTTAAATTGACACTGGTCACTATGGGATAGATAATAAACCCAGGTCTTCAGATTCCAGGTATGCAAAGAGGCAAAGCACTTGCTGGGATAGGAAAGGTCGCAGGCCAAACAATCAGTTTTCTGAAAACTGCAGAATAAAACAAGCCAAGAAGGAATCACTGAACACGGATTTCTCATATATGTGGCTTTGCATCCAAAACTGCACAAAAATGTGTCTTTCACTCAACGTTTTCCCCTTCTTAGAAGGCAGCACACCAGTTCCCAGCTGGAACTCACTAATGTCTTTTATTTTATGAGCCAGTAAGACTGGCTGTGTAACCACTCTAACATGCAGTTACAGGAATTCTTATTTCATAAAGCTGCATCAAGCAAAGTCTTCATGCCCTGTTATCTTATGCATGTAAGGACTGAAGCTGTTGAAGCAATGAGCTAACAAAAAGGCAGGACCCTGAGTCAGTAACAGTCTTTTTTCAAAATAAAGAAATTAAAACCATGCAGTGGTAAACATCCTACAGGCTGTGAGAGACAAACCAATCTCCTTTTTGAAAACAGGGATTTGGGATGTAAACTGCTACCCCACACATCAGTTTTTCCACATAAAAATGACTGCAATGTTTTCCCATTTTCTATTCTTGCTAGAAAGCAGAAAAACTCTTAAAGTTCGAGTTTTAGGACCTGAATGTTTTAGTGCTGAACCTCCTACAGGAGACTCCCACAAAAGCATTTCCTAAAACAGGAGCAGGCAAGGACTCAGAGGCAGCAGAATAAAGGGCTGGGAGCAGTGCATTTTTAACAAAAACAAGGCTAGAGAGTCAGGGGGCAAGCATCTAATGTGTTTTTTTAAACTGCAGGCTGCCAAATCTGATTAACAAGACTTTGCATGCCGTTTGTGTTTGCAAAGCCCTCTGCAGTCTCCCCAGGCTCTGTGCCAGGGCTGGGCTGGAAGCTGCAGGGATCAAACCTGTCCAGCCTAATGCAGAACTCAGCAATTGCACTCAGCTGCGAGGAGAAAGGAAAGCCCCAAACACAGCAAGCAATGCAGTGTGGGGTGTGTGCTGCACATCTGGAGGCTCAGCAGCAGTGCTGGGCATTGTGGTGAACTGAAAAGTGATGGAATCAACAGCTCTGGCATAGATGCTGTCCAAGTGTGGCACACATACAAACAAGAACTTGAAAGATTTCTGAGGACAATGAGAGTGATGTGGGATGCCTCCAGGTTAGCCCCAGGCTGACTGAAGGCAAATGCACGCTTCTCCCTCCAGACTGCAAGCTGCCTCAGAACTGCCATCACCATCCCTCTACTGCTGAAATTAAATTCATCTGGACTTCAAAAGCTGCTGTGAATCCTGCCCCAGCTTGATTTCTGTTACAGAACACAACCATGGGGTAGATAAAAAGCATCGGTTAGTGATACATAATTATTTAAGTGCCAGTTTTTCAACTTTCTAACTGGATATGGAGTTTTTTGGTTTTTTCTGTTGTAGGCCGAGCACATTCTGATGTACAGTGAATTCTGCATAATGCACACAGCTTCCTCCTCAGCCAGAACAAGTATTTTTTTGCTGAGTAATACCAATTTTAGTCCTTAGATCCTGGTTACAAAAGTTATTATACTGACATCAATGATTCAGTGAACAATTTTGTTGCAAATACTCTCTAAAATTAAAGCACACGAAGTAGTGGTTTAGTAAGAGAGTGGTTTAGAGAGTTTTCAGTTCTGTGGAAAGACTGCTGTGTTAAAAGAAGCATTCAAAAGCCTTTACCCAAACACGTTGCACATACAGTAATAAGGCATAAACATTTTTGTCGTATTTGACATTTCAAGGATATTCCCAAGATTTGTAATAACAGTAAACCAGGTGGAACAAATCTCTGAGGAGTGTAAGACAGAATATCCAATCTTTTCTAATTACTTGCCAAAACCTTTATGTCTACTTCACATCTGCCTCCTCCCTGCAAGGCGAGTTTGCCCCGAGGGAAGCCTGGAACAGTTGTGGCACATCTGGAAGCCAGGGCAGGCAGATGGCAGCTCCTCACTGAGGACACAGCACTTCCCTTCTCCCTGACCTGCTGCAATCCAGGGTCTCCTCCTCCTCCATCCCTTTCAGCTCTCACTTCTGTCCTTCTGCCTGGGGAGAGCCAAACCGTGCGCTGCTGCTCTGCTCCACACACAGGTGTGCTGCTCAGAGCACTGCCTCAGTTCTAGTGCACAACCGTGCTCAGCAAATAAAAGCACATTTCTGCTGTTTTAAACCTTTCACCCCTACATGACAAATGAGCATGTTTCAGGAGAAAATAATCATATTCATTAAAGGACATTTTCTTTCAGAGTAACAGGACCACCCATGCCTGTAAGGCTGCAGAATGAAGTCTAGAAAAGACTGTGAAGTCAACATGTATATACCTATTTGTATACACATACTAATTCCAACAAAGCTATCCATATGGCTTTAAAATACTTTCCATCATCTCTTCTGTGTCAAGTTGGTCTCAAAATAATTTATTTTAAACTTAATCTTCCATATACACAGCCTCAAACCAAAATATTTCATCTCAGAATGCCTGCGATTTAATTCAGAAGGTTTAAAGAGATCTGAGACTTCTAGAATATATTTTCCATTTTCATATGCTAAAGGCATCATTTTATTGCCACTGTTGCTATTAGAAAAGCTACTGCTTAAAACTTCAGTTTGTGTAACCTCCATGTAGAGCATTCTGGTGCTAAACTGAGAAGAGCCAGAAGATTATCAAAGTCCCACCATGCTGAACATGTGCAGAAAGTTGTGGTGAGACCATCAGCACCATCACTTAGGACATCCTGGGGTCACACCTTACTTCTAAAACAAACCCCAAAAGCCTCCATCCATTCTAGAGTACAACAGTGCCGGGTACATCCTCTTAATGGAGGAAAAATCCTGTCAACCAAATAGACCTATCAGTAGGAATAATAATTTCTGATTCCTCCACAGAAACAGAAGCAAGGTCTTCATCTTTTCCAGTGCCAGGGCAATTCATTTTCTGTTAGGCCAGGCTGAACTACTTTACCTGATAAACTCAAGTGTGTGCAGAAATCACTGAGACTCCTCTCAGTCCTCTCCTGCTCTCATGAGAGTAGGAAATCAGGAGGTTTATGATGGAAGATAAGGGTTAGACTCTGAGAAAAGTTTTCATGATGCAGCCACTTGGCCAAATTCAGATACAGTGGCTACTCAGTGCAAAAATCAAAATCAACAACATTTAAGAAAATGCATTTGTGGGTGTATTTTCTATGCATCTTGCATGCAATAACTGCATTACCTGTTAACTAATTACAATTAAAACCAGCAGATATTCTGGGAATTTTGGCCACAAGTCACATCAAAATAATTTGCACACTTTAGCAAAGAACACAGTGGTCTTACACCACAGCAGGGAATCACAGCCTACATGGCTACTCCTGCATTAGGAATGAATGAATGAATGATTGAAGGAGTTAAACAGCTGCATTTTCAGAGGGAGAGGCTCTCAATATTTCACCTTAATGAATACCAAAGTTGGGAAGGATGAAAGAAAAGAGTCAAGAATACAAGAAAGCTCAAACTAAAGCCTAGTCACTAGTGGAATTCTGCCAAACATGTACAGCTGACACTGCCAAACCTGGCACACATTGTGACTCATCAGCTGGACTCCACAGGCAGAAGGCAGCAGGAAAAGAAGTTCCTGATAAGCTCAGTTCCAACTTTGTGTATGGAACAGAACACAGACTGCAGATACTGAACCTTGTTTTCCAGCACTGTTCAAACTGAAAGCAAGATCCAAACAAAGTACTGGAACCAATTTTAGGAAGACATATTACCACATTTTCTTTAAAAACATGACATTGGAACATTGCTAAGAAACAGGGCTGCTTCTTAGGCTACTGAATGTTATTTGGATACCAAAATATACATAATTATAGAATAATGTATAATAATTGAACAAAGCATTGAAAAAAAGTGCAACGACGAGATCAAAAGGCATACCAATAATGAGAAGTTGACATAATATTTGACTCAAGGTGTTTTGAACAGAGTCACTGCAGTGTCACTGAACAGCTCCTGTCAGGGGTGCCCAGTGACAGGTGACAGAATGAGAAGAGAGGCAAGCAGTGGCAGCCAGGAAGGACATTGGCAGAGACTGTGGGAGGGTGAGGAACAGGTAAAGGCTCCCCTGAGCAGCTACCACAGAACCAGCACTGTCACACTGCACAGCAGCACAGGCTGCTGTGACAATGAAGAGCTCAAAGACAGCATGATGCACCAGTACAGCTTCCTGAACAGCAACAAAGCTGAGTTCTGTGGTCATGAAGCTGGGAGAAACTGGAGGGCAGCCAGGTTCCTGGAAAAGATCCATGTACATTCCAGGGCCTGAGAAAGAGCACTAAAAGAAATGTATAACTACAAATCAGTCTCATTGATACTGCACGAAAGCGAGGTCATTATTCTGAAAAGGATGCAAAGATTAAAAAACACAACTCCAAATATCAGTGTGGATTAATATGACATGCACTTGAATAAGGCACAAGGAACAGCCCGCAAGAGCTCCATCGCTCATGTTCAAGTATTTCAGTAATCATCTCTTGTTTGTTGACTCCACTAAAGCCTTTGACTCGTGATTGGCTAAGGCTGACAATGCTTGAAATGAGTTTTCTATCACTCTTAGACAAGCTATGGTTAGAACTTAATCAAAGTTATTGTTCTGGAAGTGAGAGTAACCTGAGCGTCTCTCCAACAAGAAAGGTACCAAGGAAATGGGGAGCTGGTACATCCTGTCCCCTGTGTGTGGGGACAGCACAGGTAAGAGCATCAGAGGGTCCCAGAGGAGGCCTGTGACCTCACCCACCCATGAACACACAGCATGGACGTGCACTACCTGTGCACACTCCCAGAGGAGCTCTGACGAGCCTGGGGGGCACAGGGAGCTGGGAGGGGACACAGCAGGACAGCTGACCCAAGGGATATCCCAGACCAGTCCACATTTCCTCCATTACTAGTGGCCTTCCAAGGTTGTTTTTAATTCATTACATCCATCTGTATCAGAATTGTCTGAGGTACTCAGAACAAGCGCAGTCCCAGCTGTGCTATGGACAGAATTCCTGTTCATGTTTATGGACAACCTTCTGCTAGACTACTCATTTGGCTGAGTTTTAGCTATTCTTAGCATGGCTTTCCATTTACTGACACTGGACAAATAAATTCTAACCTCATTTCCATCAGGATCTGGCACAGCTCCAGGGAAGCCAAATTAAACACCTTGTTTACGTGCCAGTGTAACAATGGAGGCAGAAGAGGACATCACATGCAGCAAGAGTCCCAAGAGAAGCTATAAGTAATTAATAACATGTTGTCACAATCATAGGCCTGGAGGTGAGAGGAAAAAACAGTAAATTAATTGCCTCTTAATAATCTATTAATGCAGTCCTTTGTTTTGTTAGGTATGCATCCAGCAATGTATTTAAGCAATTAGCTCGACTCACGCTCCTTCACAGCCTCAGTACATTCTGTGGGCCTCCTCTCTTAGGCCACTGAAACCCACTCTTGATTTGGGACTGGGGACAAGCAGAGCTGAAGAAGTCAGCAGGGAGGTTATGGAACTGCAGCACCTGAAGAATGCTCTGATGATGTGTTGAATGCAAGCCATTCAGCAATGTGAGGCAGAGTGAAGCTCTGCTGGATCCCAGCTACGTTCTGGGAAGCACAGCTGTGTCAACTGCAACACAAAACATCTAAGGCAGGGAGTATTCAGCAAAGACATCTCTGCACTACAAAATATCACATAATATAAACATGCATCACTTCCTTTCTCCCTCCACCACAAACTGATGCAATCTGCCAGCTATTGCAGATAAAGTCTCATTCCTTAAGTATCCTGCAGCAACAATCTGAGAGGCTGATCGGATAAGAAAGCAGACAAAAGAAAGAGCATCTTCAACCCCCAAAATTAGAATGAGTGTGACAAGGCAAGTGTGAGACAAAAGAGCGAACATCAAGAGAATGAAAAACTGTTATTTATAAAAAGCAACACAACTGAACGAAGAGAAGGATGATTTAATTACATTTTCAGAATGAATGAGGGGATGAATGTGTGGTAGTAGCCCACTGCAAGAATTGCATTTTTTACCTATTCTTCTAAAATAAATTCACTCTCCTCTCCCTTACTGGAACACTCCTACTTCTGAGAATGCAGAAATTGTCCATATTGTTTTGCAGGAAATGCTTAATCTGGTCGTGCAGTTCAGTGCAGCAGCCTCTGAGCCTGCTCAGCTGGGTGGCCTTTCTGCTCTGGAAACAAAGAGGTTGAGCCTGTCCCAAAATGGCTTTGTCCTACACAGATGGGAATGGAAAGCACCAAACACACTGGGATTCTCTGACTTTTTGAAACTCCTACAGTACAAGGTTCAGAGATTTAGCAAACTGAATAGGTTTTTTTACTTCTGCTGAGTGGGAGTTCAACAAATGATCTGTGGATAGGAGAAAAAGAACAGGCAATGATGATGCCTTGTTAGGATGTCCTTCAGCATCCCTACCTACAGTGTTTTGGGCAGAGTAAATATGGGGTGTAGAAAGCATCTCTGCTTTCTCCTTCATAGGTTTAATTTTAAAATAGAAACAGGCACACAACCATTTTTTGTTTGTTCTGGATATTAAGGAGCCTTTGTCCCTATTGGCTTGTTTGGAGTATCTATCTGGGAGATCTCGTATTTTGAATCAGAACAGGTTTAGGTAAGTCACTTGCATTCTGTAACATTGATGTACACGATGCTCAGCACTGAATGTAGAACTCTGCAGTTCCCCTGGGAATCCAAAGCTCCCAGACCTGCCCAGAAGTGCTGTGTGACTGTTTAACCTGCATGTCCTGAGGCTCACTCAGAATGGACAGCTCTTTAGTGCGAGCAGATTTCATGAACCTCTAAGAGGAGCACTCCATCACCCTGGAGACAGAGCCAAGGATGCTCCTGAACAAGCCCAGTGTGAGAGCAGGACATGCTCTGTTTGCTCACCCCCTAAACCACATATGCACAGACCTCCAAAGCCATCCAGCTTCTAAAGCAAACTGCTTGTGAGACACAAACCAAACTCAGATCAGAGCACCTATGGGTGACCTGCTGGTAACATCAAACTTGACAAAGGGCCCAACGGGACGGAAATAAAGCAGCGAAAGCAATGCCTAAGAAAAACTACAGATTCTGAAGCATATTCTTGGGAAGAATGTTCAGGTCAGAGATGCAACTTGACCTTTGCAGAAAAGACTTAATATAGTCCTGCAATTCAGAGCAATTTCTGCAGTACAAAAGCACAGACTTCTAATTTCCACTTAACTGTGTGAAAATATTGTGAGTTCTGTCAAGATATTCTGAGTTCCTACAGCTCAACAAACTCAGTGTGTATTTTAACAGGTCAGCTGAGTGGGTAAGGCTGCAAGATGCCAACAAATCACAGTTAGGAAATAAGCAAGATCACAACACATCTGTTTAAAAATAACATTGTAGTGAGTTCCCTCCTTTTCGGATTGGTATTTCAAGCCCTGGAGCCCCTGAGTGAATTGCTTCTGTAATAAATCTTACATAAGCTGGGCTACAGACGTGCCTCAAACTCCTCTGACAGTACAGGCTGCAAAGTGAGAATAGAACTTTACCACCAGAAAAGCAGTACTCTATCAGCTGAAGGTCATCCTGCCTCCAAGAGTGGCAATAAGCACTTCTAAGGTAAAACCGTTCTGTCAATTATTTTTGGCCTAGGGACATCATGACTTGGATGGTATCACAGCCATCTCTTCCATTAACTAATTTCTTGATTTATCCAACTGTAGCACCCACAGCTTCTGTGATGGGGGTTCCACCACTCACTGACACTGCAGGGGAGATCCGGCCACCTCTAGGTGCTGAAACTGCCTCAGCTGCACATCTGCATTCCCTTGTGTACTTGGGAGCTTTGATCGAAGGACGCATTTACACCAAACAATGTATGCAAGTCCTTCAGTGTTTTATCATTTACTGGGAAAACTTGCAACCCCCTCCCTGCAAAAGAACAAAATGCACTGAACTTTTGCTGCAGCTCTGTAGCACAAATGAGACACAAGCACTCTGGCCAGTTCCTCAAGCACTGATCAGAAAATTGCTTTTTAGGCTGCTCAAGGCAAAGCTCTCATCTGTGTCAGCCCCTGTCTATTAGAGCATCACAGACACTGAGCTGATGATGTGGAAAAAGGGCAACTCCCTGGAATTCCTGGTGTCAAAGATATGCCGATGCACTAAGTGTTGTTTTAGCAACACACAGCACTCAGCAATGCTGTTCCCAGCCGGGTTTAACATGTGGGAAGATGGTTCTAAGGACAGGGCAGAGGGCAATTTCCACAATGAATTACAGCTGTACTGATGGCCAGAAGTGGAGACAGCTTTGCTTGCCCAGTGAGGATGGGGCTATAAAGGAGTGGCTAGCTGGCCACAAGTCCCAGTTGGAGCCAGAGTGTGCTGCAGTGTAGGATGGAGCCTGCTGCTGTGCTGGGAGGAGTGAGGACATGTGGCAGTGCAAGGGACAGACAAGGTAAGGAGCTGCTGTGTGAGGGACAGACATGATCCGGTGGCTGGGGAAGGGACGCATTTGACCAGTCATGCAGAAGGAAACTTGTGGAGAGGAGTGAAGGAGCCTGTGCTGTGGGGAGCTGCTTGTGAGGAAAGGAGTCAGAGTGGCCTGAAAGCATGAGTCTTTTTATATAAAGCTGGTGTTGGTGCCAATTGTATCTGTCTTGGATGTAATTACTACATTAAAATATCTAGTTTGATTACAGTAAATTCTCCAATTCTGTGGGGTAATGCATCCTATAACTGAAAACAGATTTTAAAAAATGCGGTTAAGATTATCATTCTATTTCTATT
The DNA here is from genome assembly GCA_009812075.1 of Sialia sialis. NCBI lineage: Eukaryota > Metazoa > Chordata > Aves > Passeriformes > Turdidae > Sialia > Sialia sialis. Next base: position 25,916,042 of record VRYO01001366.1, read on the forward strand.
AAAATGCTCTCCTATGTAATTCTCCAATAAATAACTGATGAATTCAGAAGAAGCTGATGCAAAAGTAAGTTTTACATGCCTGCTAGTGGCCTTGCAAATACACGAGCTATTTTTTCTTATTTGTGTATACCATTGAAATGGTTGCAACTCATTTAACTGCTTACTCAGAAAAACAAGTCCTGCCCACCTACTGCCACTGCACTTGCAACCCAAACACATTTCATGACACAAGAGTATAAATTTAACAATTATTGTTAATGGGGAACAGAAATAAATCTCCAACTGGGCTGTGTACCCACGGAAATAACCTATCCCCCTGTGACAGTCTGTTCCTTAAGTTCAGGGCATGCTTAACAACCAGACTTATATTTTTCAAGAGGAGGATATTCATTGTCTCCCATTTGTGATTCTGCTGGCTGGTTGTTAAGCAATAAAATACCATGATAACATGACTACAGCAGATACTATTATTATCTACAATTAAGAGAAGTTGTGACTAAAACTGAACACTCCATGAACAATTCTCCCCAACACTGCCTGCTTTTCTCAACTGTCTGCTCATCACTGCAGCTGCTACAACTCAACTTTCTCATGACTTCTTGGCAGGAGCCATACTGACAGGCCAGGATCTAACAATTTCTTTGGTTTCAGGACCCACAAGGAAGTTCCAGATTCCTACAGGCCAAAACTAACTGAAAACTCTGAAAGCACTTGTTCACTCAAATGACCGTTTGCTTGTCTTCAGTGGAAATGAAAATTGCAATGTGGCTAAAGCTATGAACTTAGCCAAATACACCATGAATGCTCTCAAGCATTCAAAGTTCAGCTTCAGACTGCCAGATTTTAGGAATACCCAAGAAAATGGGTAAGAAGAGGGAAGACTGAGAATAAGACTGAAATGACAGAGTGGTAGGTCCAGTAAAGGCTGTTTTAATACACCAGGTATTTTCTCTGTTAGATGCAATTTAGAAGGTACTAATAGAATCCTGCTTCTGGCCTGCAATTTTGTGATAATTATGGGGAGAGGAGGATTTAAGTAGTAAATTGGTAGAGGTGTGACAGGTGATATTATTCACTGGCTGAATACTTTTGCCTGTTAGAGAGAAAGCTGCTTTTGCTGCCTTTCATCAAACACTGGCCAGGGAAGGGGAGTTGGAACTGCAGCTGAATGCTTTGCAGCAGCCCTGCCAAGTACCAAAGAAAGAACTGTGAGATGGCACACTGGCACAACTGCTTTCCTGCTGTTTTTTAATGTTAATGTGTTTGACCCTAACTACTGAAGTAGCTGAAGGCAACTTACGTTACACGGAAGAATAAAATATATCTGGAAATCTAGCATGTTCTAGCAATGATCAGTATTTAATATTCTTGCCTAAACCAGAACTTTTCTAATGCTGTTCTAGGGAGTTGGGAGGACACAATGACTATGAAGGCACACTACTGATGGAACAAATGTTTCTTTTAAAAAAACATAAACCGATAATCTTTTACTCTACAATAAGACACCCACATGCATTATTAGCAAGTTATAAAGTGATGATGTCCTGTTGCTGCTGAAATTTACACAAACCTGTAAATCCTTTAATAAATCTCTTACAGATTATTAAAAAGAGGCTGAGGCTTTACCCAAAATTAAATTACCTGACACTTTATGTATTGCAAATAAGTCTCGATTCAGTCCTGCAGTAGCAACTGAGGCAATGAACGCACTTTGTATGAAACCTTAACTTACTGATTCTAAGCTGTTAAGACTTTTAAATCTATTTCCCCCTCCCATCCTAGTTACACCCAGGCCAGGACATTTTCTTGACTCTAATGCTTCAATTCTCAGATGTCACCTTCAAGTTTTATTTTTGAGAAAAGTATAAAAGCATTTCCATGCTGGCTTTTTTTTTTTTTTTTTTTTTTACTGATTCTTCCTGAAGTAGCCTCTCTCCTCACCAACCCTACTTGGTTTCAACACAGGAAAACATCACCTCTCCTGGTGACTTCCCCTTGCTCATTATTAACTATTAGCCTTGAGATTCTAGCAGTTGTCATATGCCACAAGGCCACATAAACTATGATAAATCTGGGTCTCCAAAAGCATTTGCTTTGCCTTACCTGGCTGACACGCCTCAATGCTGACAGTAATGAGCTATTGTGGAATGTGCATTTATTTTTAAAGTGCAAGGGGCACTTTTATTGAGGTAACCTATATGAAAAGTACTTTCTCCTGTATTGTGCCCATAATTGAGATAATTTCAGTTAGTATTTGAGCTTTGCATTATCTGGCAGTTCTAGACACATTAAAAATTTGAAACTTCCTATACTGAGAACATCAAAAATACAAAGAAAGTACCAGAAAATTCAAAGTTTGAACATACATATGGGGAGTGGGCATAGAAATACACAGAGCAGCAGTTTTTACAGCAGAAATGTAGGTACTTCAAAGTCAAGACATGCTTCTGACTGTCATATTACTCCAACACAACCCCGACTTACTATTCCAACACAGACATTTTGCAAAGTCTAATCATCAATCCAGGAGTCTGCTTTCATAGTTTTACCCATTCTTCTCTACCCAGTTTTCCAATTGGTCCCTACCTTTCTCCAGGAGGTTTTCAGGAGTGAGCACAGGGCAGAGTCACTGGTGCTGCTCTAACATTAGAGGCACTTCCAGGGCAAAGTCTTTCCAGAGGCAAAGAGGTTGAGCAGCCCCAGCCAGAGAGGCCAGAATACACCACCCTTGCATAAGCACAGCTGTACACATTTTCTGAGCAGGCACACCACTGCCCTGCAGGATCTATGTGCTTAGTGCAGCCCACATGAGACATTCCCACATCCTGATTCCCTGTGAGCTCACCCTAGGAGCCAGCAGGCCTCTCTGCCCAGGTATCAGCACTTACTAAAGCTCCTAGTTCTTGCTAGCCCAATCAGATGTGCAGTGAGGCACAACGTGTACCTGCCACAGCAGCATCAGCAAGAATCCTCACTGTGAACAGTCACAGTAACAAAGCTTTCTACTATGGGTTCATTTCAACCCTGGATAATCCTACACCTGGAAACACACACTACAGCTTTCCAACATGTCTTCACCAAAATTCAGGGAAGTGCTGTGCTACTTCATGCCCCTGTGCCCATCTGCTTGCGTAATTTTATTTCTGGTTATCTTACCTTGTTTTCTCAAGGCTTGCAGCTGCTCTTCCAGATCCCAGTCCAGAACACCTGTATTCACAACAGGGGTTGCTCCTTCCTTTCCCTCACTGTGAGGCACTGCTAAAAGCAGCCCAAGCAGCACTTTGAAGCAGAGTTCTCAGAGTTCTTCTCCTGTACAGCATGCTTTCAAAGGCAGCACCTAAAACAAAGCTGTACCTTGTGCTTTGTTCCTCCTTTGTCCCCAGCCCAGCTCCCTCTGAGACACTGCCACTGTGGCTGGGTGGGCTGTGCTGTCCCACAGGGGCATCTGGTTTGCTACTCAGGCACAGCAGCTCTGGGGGAGGGAGGTGCCTGCCCCTCCTCAGGTGTTTCACATTAGCTGCTCCTCACACTGGCATCTCAGGAGCTGCAGCTTTTGCAATCTGCAGATATTGAATATCTGATACTTCAAACACTGTGCAGCCATTTACCTTCAAAGTCAGTGCTACATTAAATAATACTGGCATGTTTTTGTTTTGTTTCAATATTCACTTTCTGTTAATTTCATTTCAGAGCAGAAGCTTGATATGAAAGCACTGAGAAGCACTTTGTGTATGTAGATGAAGTGGAGGAACTTCTGGCAAGTGCCAGGTCCAGGAAGGGCAACTTCCCTTCTCTTCCAGCCCAGGGAGAGCTGAGGCACAGCCACATTCTGGGGCAAGCCAGAGCAGCTTCAGTAAAGCCAGTCCATTGCTACAGGCAGAGGACATGACTCACTGGATCCTCTGAAGAAGCCTTTCCCTGTTCAGAGTTTGTTTATTGATGGCTCTTTGAGGGAGACACTTCTATGTATGATGAGCTCTTGTGTTGTTATGGAATATTGAGAAATTTTAATCCAGTAACTTTTCCTGGAAAAAGAGAAAGAAAAATACATCAGCTGGGATCTACAGAGCTCTACATTATATGCTCTTACTCTGAGCTGTCTGGGCTTTTTTACAGGCTGTACTGTCATATGGCAGAGTCCTCACTGAGGAGAGCACTGCTAAATTCTGGGTGTAGCAGTTGGCAAAGCACCAGAATGTGGTTTAATCCAACTACATCTCAATTTTACAGTCATTTCCATGCTGTGTATCAAGTAAAACAGCCTGGCTTTGCATTGCTGCTCCTAGTAACTCAGTAACAATGCCACACTATGAGTAGGAAGTTGTATTGGAGTGACCAAGCTCAGTCAAACAACAATGGTTATAAACAACAGTTTATAACCCTTCTCCTAAGCTGCTGAAATGCTCTGGATATCCTTTGGTGAGCAAGTAATCTGGGGGGACTGAAAGGACTGCATGAGAAAGCTGTCTACAAAAACTGAAGTGTCTTACTAATGTCCTGCACATGCATTTCTAACCTTTGAAATCTTACCTGCTTGTACTGCTGGTATTTCTCTCAAACTGCTACACTCAGCACTTTCTCTGCCAAACTTACATAGGCCAGGCTTTCATACTAAGGACAACTTTCAGTATTATCTAGACTAATTTAATACAATAAATGCTTATGATCTCTCTGGTTCCAGTTTCCCTAGTTCTGCACAATTGTACAGAGCATTTTAGATGTGAAATATTTCTGTGACATGTCTTGCAACAAGACCACCACCAAGCCCATGGAAGGGATGGAGAAAGACTGGAGCAGGGTGCTCCTGAGGGACTGCAGCCCATGGAAGGGATGGAGAAAGACTGGAGCAGGCTGTTCCTGAGGGACTGGACCCTGTGGACCCATGATGGAGCAGGGGAAGAATGTGAGGAATCCTCCCCCTGAGGAGGAAGGAGCAGCAGAAACATTTGAAGAACTGACCATGTCTGCATTCCTGTCTCCTTGTGCCACTGTGGGGAAGCAGGTAGAGAATTCAGAAATAAAGTTGAGCCCAGGAAGAAGGGTGGGGTGAACAAAAGGTATTTTAAGACTTCCTTTGACTTCTCGTTCCTACTCTGAGGTTCACTAACTGTCCCAAGCTGAGTCTGTTTTGCACAGGATGGTAGCAGGAGCCTTGGATTGCATTTTCTTCTCCTGTCCAGCTGAGGAGAACAGTGACAGAGGAGTTCTGGGGCACTGGTGTCCAGCCTGGGTCAACCCCCCAGAAATGGTAACACTGAGTTACTGCATCCTGGAGGAAGGAAACGTAAATGTATTGCTGCAGTAAGTTCACACATAACAGGAAGCTTGCCAGAAGTCAAAACCTTATTTATGTAATCCTTCTCTTCAAGTCTGAGTCTCATTCAAGAAAAAGAAAGGAAAATCTATTTAAGGCCACCAGCTAGATGATAAAATACATCCTTCCATAGAAGTCATTAAAGAGAGATTAAGAAGTTACTGTTTTATATGGCCAGAAAATAATTTTCAGTTTGTTTAGAACCAAAGACTATTAAGCCTACTGATAACATACTGCCAACAAGGAGCAAGAAACACATCCTACTTATCAAATTAATTACTAATATAGCCTTCAATATGGAGCCTTGACAGTGATTTACTAAATCTTCCTAATCAGAGTGTAGTTCTGTACTGGTAATTAACACTGGAGGCAAACTCCATTTTTGCATATGTCTTATCTGCTCCTTTTCTAGTCACAGTTTTCTCCCAGAGTGTTTTTTGGTGTCAGTCTGACAAAAAGAATAAATAAAGCAAAAAGCAGAAGCAGTGTCAGGTAGAACCCTCCATTAAATAGCATATTCTAAAAGCCAAGTCAGTGTCTTGAAAAAACAACAAAACCCACAGCCCTTTCAAACTGCAGAATCCCAGAATACCTTTGTGTTCAGGCATTTGTGTTCCTCCCAGCCTGGAGAAGGCATATGCAGGAGCCACAGTGACATCCAAGAGCTACTGCCTGTTTGAGCAACATGCCACACACAGTGATTCCTCACAGGACAAACAAACAGCTCCAACTGCATGGAACCAAGCTGCAATTGCTATTTTTGGGTAGACAAGCATGTTTAGCATATGCCTACTAAAATCTTTCTGGGACAGTCTCAATATAAAGGATAAGAACAGTAATTATCACCAGTTATATAGCAGTAAAATATGTGACAATTCTTAATAAGAAATGGAGCTGAGACGCTCTCAAATTTCAAAGTTTGTTGATTGGGTACAGTAGTTTCACGAATATAAGCCACACCTTTTTCACTGAAGAATGCAGCCTTCCCCACTGGTGCAGCTAATCATCAGGTGCGGCTTATTTGTGGACAAATTCCGGCAAAACGCTGACCCGGAAGTGTGAGCCGGCCGGCGGGGAAGCTGCCGTGCAGCCGCGGCCAAGTGGGCGGGGGCAGGTGGGGAGCGGGCTTCGCGGGGCGGCAGAGCCGTGAGCGGGGCGAGGGGGTGGCGCTGCTCTGGGAGGAGCCGGGAGAGCGGGGACGCTACGGGCGGAGCGGGGGGAGCAAAGCGGGGCTGCTACGGGAGGAGCGGGGCCACTTGGGAGGAGCCAGCAGAGCGGGGACGCTCCGGGCAGAGTGGGGGGAGCAAAGCGAGGCTGCTGTGGGCAGAGCGGGGCCGCTACGGGCGGAGTGGGGCCGCTAGCGGCGGCGGAGGGAGTGGTGTTGTTCCGGCGGCAGGGCTGCGTTTAATGGCTCCTCTGGTCTGTGAAAACTGTTGCAATTTGAGCACCTGACACCAAACCCCCCACTGGCGCGATTCTGTTACTAACTCATTACTTTGTCACACATGGATCCTCACTAAAAAAAAAAAAAAAAAAAAGAAAGAAAAAAAAAGTGCGGCTTATATTCAGGTGCGGCTTATATATGGACAAATCCTGTGGTCTGCCCGGCTGCCCACAGGTGCGGCTTATAATAGTGAAATTACTGTACATACTTTTTATTTGTAAAAGCAGTGAATTCCAGCAAAAAATGCATACTTAGCAGTAGCACAACACTGTATCTGTAATCCTAAATCCCACCAAACTGAAGCCAGCTAGCAAGTCTGTGATGAACAGGAAAGCACTGGCACCTATAGAAATAAGAGCACAGAGCAGCAGCACAAAGCAGAGCTGTCTCAGCAGCAAGAGGGAGGCTGTAGGAGGCAGCTCCCCCAGCACACAGCATGAGGCAGACTCACACACACACTACAGGCCTGTTTATCACACTGCCTCCTAAGTCTACTGCCAGTGGAGCACACTCCTTCCCATCTATTTCCTTCCATTTACAGATGCACCTGCAGCAAAAGCAGGAGTACTAAAAATTATTTTCTGAGAGTGTATTTTTAACTGTTTACTTACTTGAATGTTGATTGAAGAGGTAAATTACAGCCTTCTCTAAGTGACAATGAATTCAAAAAAGCTCTTCATGAAACCTTATAAAGAAATCCTTAATGCTTGCTCTTAGCCAGCTAACTCCTACTGCTGTGCTTTTAACCAGTCAGAAAAGGTGCAGAGTTAGGTTTTGCAGTCCTTGTTTTATACCTCCAAGGTTCTGCATATAAAAAAATCTATGTCCAGATGCTGATGTGAGGTAGAAGAGAGATTAAACTCCACAGAGTGGAACTGTGGAATAAATACTTCTGTTTAAAAAACATGAGAAATTGAGAAGGAGAAAGAAGAACAGGGAAGAACTGTCAGGTAAATATTCTGTGCAGATATCCCAGTGTTTTTGTCCCGGTATCAGCAGTGACTGACAGAGATGCTGGTGCACTGGGTCAGTCCTGATGGACTGCTGAACTTGCACCAGGTCTCTGCATTTGGTCCTCCTGAATTCCACAAGATTTCCAGCAGCCCAGCTACAGTTCCTGAACTCCATCTATGCATGAAACACCAAGAAATTCCATGAAGCTTCTCTTCATTACCAAGCTCTGCTCTGTAAGGTGACTATAGCAAGCTGTGCACAGACAGAGCTGACATGAGACAGTACAAGAGTCAAAAGCTGATTAAAGAATTACAACTTGGCTTCAAAGGTAGAAGCAGCTGATCTGCTGTCAGTGCCACAAACGGCAGCTCTAGAGCTGGCCCCAACACTCTGGTATCACCACCTGGAGGTCCTGCTCTGCACTGACAGACATGCATCCAAGGGTTAGCCCTATGTTGTATGTATGTACATTTGCATGCTCTCATTATTTTCTTTATCACTGCCTGTTTGCTACCATCCTTCAAAAGCAATTGTTTTCTTAACTCCAAATCATAATAAATTTTGTAATTTACTGCTACAGTGAACACGCAGGGAGCATTAACGTAATTTGGAATTCTAGAAGTGTTTTACTTTAAGTAGCAGCTTCCTGAACAAATTTAAAAAACACTTTGTTGAGGCTGTTTTATTCAACAATTCACCTCAAGCCTGCTTTCTGTATTTTTACATAATGGTGGTCATTTCCTTAAAATTATTAATCCTATTTCATGTAATGGTGTATAACCCCCCCTGTATTTCTCATGACACCTCATTAAATTCTCATTTCTTACTGAAATTCTGTATGTAATGTACCAAACTGTTTCCCCTTTTGGATAGAAGTCAAAGAATATTTCAGTGGAGCAGATCAGACAGTTACTGAGCAAAGTCCTTCCTAATGAACTTAGGGGGTCAGCTTAACACTGCTCAAGTACATAATAATAATAAGATTATTCTTTCATTTAAAACCATACAACTTAAAAAAATTATTTGAGAGGTTTGGTAATCTAAGTTCCCACTGACTTCCTAATAGGGTTCAACATTCTTAAATGTGAAGATGTGTTAAGAAAGCACCAACTATAAATTACACTGTTTTTACCAGCTCTGGGGAAATAGTTTGTTCATACTTTAGTATGTTGTTTAAAATGATTTTTTTCTCAAGTGGTAACAAGAATGATCTGGAAAACAGAGGTGCTGTGCTATGCCTTAATGACCACAGAATAAAAGAATGGCTCTGATCTGAGGACTGTAACACAGCTTGTAGTGGAGTGGTGAAGTCCATGTTACACAGGGGAGACTGAGGTCCAGGTTCTAGTCTGTGGCCTTAGCAGCAGATTTTGTTAACATTGTCCCAATTCTTACTGGAACTGTTAGAAATTGAAGCAGTAATTTAATAAATGTGGTAAAATTCTCATCTAGTGAAAAACTACTGAGTAGATTTACTAATCAATGTTAATTTGCCTAACACATTCAGAAATTATCTTCACAAAGACATTCCTTAAAATCACTTGTGAAATTAAATGGTATTCTGTTCCTCACTGAATAGTTTAGATAACAAGAGCAGTGGGAATTTTGATACACATATTTTATAGTTCACAGTCAGATCCTGCTCAGGCTATTTGTGAGAATTCACATGAGAAAATAATTCCCCCGATACACATGAACAGTAAATACAGAATTATTTCAAAGCACTGCAGATGAATTAGTTTAAAAATACAAATGAATATTCACAGAAATAAACAGAGTGCTTTGTTCCCAAAGACTCTGCACACAGATAACTCTAACTAATGTCTGTGTGCTGGCACAGAAAGTCAGTCCCTTCCTGCATGGGCTGAGGGCAGGCTGTGCCATGTTCCCATCTTACACAGTGCCTGCACGTGTGATCTTGAGTTAGCTTTCACTGGTGCTCTGGCAAATCTCCCTGGAGGACTTGGGAGGCCTGGAAATGGCCCTGGGAAGTGCCCGCTGCTCTAAGTTACAGCATTGTCTTAGTGTGCTGTGCAAAGGGCCAATGACTTCCTTCACCTCCACGAACTGACTGCTTCTCACTTGCTGAGAACTGATGCAGTGACCTGGTGCACATGGGGGTGCCTGAGAAGTGAAAACTCCTCAGCAGAGTACTGCCAGAGAGGCACCATTCCAAATAACAAGTTTTGGATCAAAACATTCTAAACATTTTCTAGTCTTCATTCTTTTAAATGGGGAGAAGTTTCTGAAAAACTCATTTGCATCTAGTGTCTAAGAGATTCATTTTATAGCACCTGGATAAAATGATGATAGGATTTCAAGACCCTGTGATAGTTTCTTAGAAGGGGGATGAGGAAGTAGGAATAGATTGAATATTCTCAAGAATTAGAACGTATAGCCATAGACTAGGATATTAAAAGCCAGTCTTGCAGAATTTATAGACTGCCAATAGGATTTAAATCTGTCAGTCTATCCTTGAAAAGACATTTGACTGAAATGCTGGGTGGTGGATCTGTGTGTAGGATTAAAAGCCTTCAGCTCTCTGGCAGCTCTGTCTCACTGCTGAGGTATTTGATGCTGAGGACTGATGACAGCAGACCATTATTTACTCCATGACAATTTCTGGAGCATGTGCTAGGAAGGTGCTGGGGCAGAGAAACTGAAGAGTTTGCAAGAACGCAAAACTGTAGGGAGGCTTTTCCCCTGGAAATCTCTTGGTCTCACCACAGGCAGAGAATGCTCATGTCACATACAGGGGACACAGGCTGGTACTGCAGAGGTCTCACTAGTGCTGCCATTTTCTCCTCTCAAATTCCAGATGTTACTGTCAGCTGAGAGCAGCTCCAGGGGCCATGACTGAACCTACCACAGCTGATCACAAGAAGATGATATGGCTGAGTTGCAGGAAATACATGATGATGTAAATGAACAGAAAACCAGGAAAAAACACCCAACTAGTTTCAAAGACCTGAGCAGAGAGTTCAAATGTAAGACAAATGTATTCAGACATACAAGTGACAATCCCTGTCTCCTTTTCACTGACCCCTGTCCCTGCTGTCCCAATTTCTATGAAAATGAGCTAGTCTCCAGTAATAATCAGTATGCCATGATGACTTTGGAGATCCTCTGTGTATCTCTGATAGATTTCTTGAAGTGACACCTCTGTAACACCTAACTTGTGCAGACTTCCAGCAAACAGACTTTGGATTTTGATATACACCAGGTCACAATTCACAGTTTCAGAGCAAACTAGGTCTTATGTGAGGATTCCCAAGTATCTAAGTATCTTGCTATATGCATAAAACACAAGGCAAAGGCAATTCAAATAAAAGCAGCCTGATGAAAGGCTTACCCAAAGTACAGCTGAATACATCTTGTCCTTCTTGAGACACCACTGATGCATGAGTCCAGATACAGCTCAAACCTCACAGGAACAAATGAAGCATTGACAAAAAGTGTCAACATCTCAAATTACAGAAAGCACAGAATGAGCATAAGCTTCAAATGCTGAGCTAATGGTTATCTTTAGGTTCAACATACTCGCTTTACTTCTTTTTCCCCTTGCAGTATTTCAGGAGACATTATATGTATGCAGGCTAAGGCCACTGCAGCAGTAGCTGAGAGGGAAATTGAAATGGAAACTGCTCAGCAGTGTGACTGGGTGACCACGGAGATTACCTGGCACGGCAGCCAGAAAGGGCCAGCTGCAGCAGGGGAGAGCTGGCTGCAGGCAGCAGGGCCAGAGGCAGAGGGACTCCCTGCAACAGAGTGAGGTTTCCCTTGCTGCTCAGCTAAGGCAAATGCACAGCACTGCTCTGCAGCAATCCTGGGAAGCCATGTCCAGGGGACACCTCGGGCCAGCAGAGCTGGCACTGGGGATGAAGCCCCGCTGGGCTGAGGCAGCCTGAGCCACTGCCCCCTGTATGGCACTGCCCCACGTGTTCCAAAGCAACCAGACTGGCATGTGGCTTGGCAGACTGTGTGCAGCCACTCATGGTGGGAGCACCCTGGCCAATGCACTTTCAAAATATATTTTAACACAAATACTTGTTTAATCTGCCTCTAGGTTTTCTGTCATATTACTGAAATTAGGTTCCCACTGTGAGAGATTATTTTCAGATTGTAAATCTATTTGAACTTGGTTTGTTCTAACAAGAGATCTTAAATTACATACAGTATTTTTAAAAACTCAAATGACTGTCCCTTCTCCATCCCACAGTCACTCTCACCCAAGGCTGAACTGCTGCATATACAAACTGGCAGCAAACTGGGAGCCAGATCTCTGTGATACAAAGCATTCCTCCTGCATTAAGTGCTGGAATAAATTATGATGGGCAGTGTTTAGTTATTAATACCTCCTTTTAAAGGCTGCTGTAATAGCATGTGCCATATTTCCTGGACATGGAACAAATGTTTCTGTGTGATTTGTTTACACCACTGCAAGCCTGGCATCAATAAGCTCCATTCCCCCAGGAACAGTTCAAGTTGAAACATGAGTGATGTGTAGGGAGCACTGTAAAGTACTGCACTGACTTTACAGACCCCCAGGAAAATGAAATTACTATAAAATAAGCACTGGTCTCTATCTGAATTATCCTCCTAAAATATCACCTTTAATCTATGAGGAACGTGCAGAGTCAGGAGCTGGATGAACAAATTCCCTGCTGCAGTTTCCCAAGGACTGTGAGCTGTGGGAGCAGGCACCACCTGCCATCCTCTTCCCCAGTTGAATTTTGACACTCCTTCTCCCCACAATGTCAGTGATTTGGTTTTGAACAATCCTTTCTTTTCCCTACAGCTCTAGCTCTCCTGTGTTTTACTGTTGTGAGAGTCTCACTGATAAAAGTCTTGTCAGAAAGCTCCACAGAATTTTTTCTACTTTTATTCATTATGACTAATAAATAAATTACGGATTCTGATCTTGAGGAGAATAAACAAAGAGTAAGTCCCTTGTTTTCCTTCTCCCTCAAACACCACTTCCAATCAATCCTCCTTGCACTATCATGAATTTCAGTGCTCCTCAAAGAGAGGGATTCAGACTGAAGCTGAGGGGTTGGCAAGAGCTTTATTTAAACTCAGCCAGGCCACAGCCCTTGCACAACAGCTTCAAAAGCACACCTGCAAGCTGCTGGATAAGGCACAGCACATGTGTCCAGGAGCTACAACTGGACTCAGGCCCTGCAGCTGCAGCAGCATTTGCTCTTTCCTGGCTTTTTGGGTTTGTTCTAGCAGTGTAGCTGTGTTTGGCACTGAGACACCAGAGCAGGCAAGGACTGTGCTCAGCAACTCTCCTGGTCCAACTGCCCCGGTTTGGGAACATCATTTATTCAATTTTAAATGCAGAAATAACTCACAGAAAGAGAGTGTGGCACTCACTGTAAGTCACCTCCAAATGGGAAATGTTTGCTAGCAGCCTTATGTAATTCTCACTAAGAATGATAATGCAGGCAGTGGAAGAGTGTGTAAAGTGATTTTCTAAAAGCCAAACTTTCTAATTAATCCTGCATTGTGTCTTCTGATGCCATTTTATCAATGTCAATGCTGATTTTATGTCTGGTGATGGTCACTTAGCAAACACAATATTCTGAAGAGGTGGAAGGCCACCAGCATACAAACTGCTTGAGTTTAAAAATTACAGGAAAAATAAAGTTATTCCTGAAAATAACTTAAATCTGGAAGTCTTACTTGATTAATAAGAAGTGGGAGAGCTGTTTCCTCTGTGTGAAATAAAAAAGAATGCATATGGAACAAATGCTGAGTTAGGGAATTCCCTGTTATTTCAGCCATGGAAACACACAGTACAGAATCCATCTGTCTATCAATCTATAAAGGCCATATATACTATACAGCCAGCAAGGCACTTCCACAAGTCCAGCTTTATTTGCTTTTAGGAAGTCTGGGGAGGTACAGAAGAATGATGCTCCAGCAAGTCAGCCTCCTCTGTTTCCTTAGGTGGCACTGCCAGGTTCAGCAGTGACACCATCCTGTGTGGCTGTTGGAATGGATGTGCTCTTAGCATGGAGGTTTGGGGTACTGCAGCTACTGCAAGATAAAATACTCTTTCTCAGCCAAAACTGGCTTGCCCTGCATAGATTTTATGAGCCAGAACTTGTTTTCCAAGAATTCGTAGTACAGGAATTATTTGGCATATTACCTATCATAACAAACCTTGAGAGTGGCATGCATTTTTAAAGCCTTCAGCAGGTATTTGAATAATGAACTTTAACAGTCAGACTTTCTGCTTGCTATCATTAGACTTTGACCAGAAGCAGCCACTTAATTCTCTCACCATTCCATTTTTCCACTTATGTAAACACAGAACGAGTGAGCACATAGCTAACAACCAAACTACTGCTCCAGAGTTTACCAGGTCCTGGAGGAAGTGGAATGTGCTGTTTTGACACAGCAAAGCCCTGCTCTACAAGCACAACTCCTTTCTTTGGGACAAAGCAAGAGGTGTCAGTGCAGAGTGTGACCTCCAAGCTCTGACAGCAACACCTCCTCTCCTGCTGGGCTGGGAGAAGGAGCAGTGAGACTGCGGGCTCAGAGTGACTCGTGCTGTCACACTGAGCAAGGCTGTGTCACCTCTCTGCACCTTCTCCTCACCTGCACAGACACAACCCCCACACAGCAGAAAGACTCTCTAAAATCTAGCAGTAAAAACAATGCTGTGATTTCATTTATTTATAAGCAGCTATCACACTTAGAGCACAGGGAAGCTCTATGAGAAGCACATAAGATCATCACACCACACAGGTTTACTGCCACAGACTAAATCTGAACAAGTTTAGGAAGACAACTGTGAGCATTCAGACATTTTTGGATTGGCTACCTATTTTTAAACAGTTGTGACTAAACAGAAAACACCTTTACTTCAATTAGTTTCTAAATAATATCTATAATATTTTCCTCCTCTGGAATTATGCTTTCTTTGTAGAAATAAAGGATATATAAAACCAAGGCAACCCCACAATCCTTTCTTCACCTGCATTCTCACCTTTGAAACAAATCCCTCAGGTAAGGATGAAAAATATGAATCAAAATGCACTTGGAATAAATTCACTTCAGTTATACATTTGGAAGACCCTGGAAAGTACTATTGTATTGATCAAATTGTTGGAGGCAATGACACAGAAATTCTCTTGGCACCCATGGCACTAACAAAGCCTTTAGAAAATGTAGCTCAGTTCTTCATAAAACTTCATAACCCAAGACAAAAAGAGACTGAGAAAGAAAAAGAGGAGAAGGAGACTACTTGCATTAACTGCAGGTACTGTGTCCTTGCTCTTAGAAGGTTTCCTGCTCTCATTCCTCAGCAAGATCCCTCAAATCTCCTGCACTGACACACATGACTTCTGAGATGTGCCTGATCCATGCAGCGTTACTCCATCATCACTATACATCATCACTGTACAAATATCATGCCATTAATTACCCTCCATCACTTCTAGGGGCTTTTTTCTGCTTTGTTCCTTTTTCCATGATTCACTTCTTTTAAAGTTGCCTTTAACATCCCAACCCATATTGCTCAGCAATGCTACTGCTTAGCAGAGGTTTACTGCTAAGTATTTTTAGCAAGTACCTATCATTAAACAAGTGTTAAGATGGACTTGAAGTTGTTGGAATTAACTGCTGGATAAATACTCAGACAACATAACTAAATCCACAACAAACTGCCCTTTAGTACCTTACATGAACAACATCAATAAACCACAAGCACCTTCTGTTAACTCAGGAGTCATGCACGATCCCGAGCTATCTACATTTCATCAATTCATGGCCACAGATCACATTAAAGGCAAAAAACTGTAGGAAAGCACAAGAATGCAATACAGCATGAAAAACCCAAACTCCTAAAAAACCAGCTGGTTTGATGTATAATATAAACCAACACAGAAGGCTCGAGGTGGGAATGAAAGGTGAGGCAACACTGTGGAGTTATTATGGGCTAACAGCTATAGCTGTGCAACCTGGAATCCAACAGCAGCATCCCCTTGCCTGCAAGAACCCAGCAAGGTCTAGGAGACACTCATAAAGGACAGGAATCATCTACCACTCTGGTTTTGTAAAACTTCACTGAGTATTTCGGTCAGCTTTCTTTAACAAAAGAATGACATCCTGACAGCCTGAGAAAACCCATTCATCTCCTGGTTTCCAATGTCCTTTCCACAAACAGTCCTTACAACTCTGACTGTACAGGTAACAAAACAAATGAGTTCTTTTCTGGTTTCAGCAGCAGACAGGCTTAGAACATATTCTTCACCTAATAAAACCAGTTAAGAACAGAAACAAAAAGGGAAACGCCTGACTGCAACCCCCTTACAGCTTCTCCCCGGACTCACACCCATTGTTAGTGCTGGGTCTAAGAAGGTCATGTTTAGAGATCCGAGATGAGCTGAGAACACTGACTTAGACACCTTTGTTTCTGACAGGGAGCAGCCCCCCAACCATCTGGGAATGGAAAAGTTGGAGACTTCTAAACGTGGTGTTTGGAAGGCTCAGTGATGGGCTTAGGTACTTTATGAGTTTTACAGGACTGACCTGCACTTATTTAAAGCTAAACTAATGACAAAATATCACTCTATCAATATATAAAATACCAAATCAAGTATCCAAATACCAGTAAGTTAGCTCAGGCTCAATCTTCAGGTATTTGCACAAGGTAATCTTTAAGGAGTACCATCACCAACTGTGAGACTTGTGTCTTATGCTGAACATCATTCTGACACAGCATGCTTTGAAGTCAGTAAAAAACCCTGTGTCTTTGAAGGATCAGGAGTTTTACTTACTTGTGGCTGCCTGAGTTGTCTACTTGATTTTTCATCTCTTTCCTCTACTGTGAACAACACAGAAGAAAAAAAAGCCATTAAACTTGCCTCACAGGTTCAGTTTCTCAGACCTGTGATTTATACAGGAGATGATAGATAGGAACCAATAAGCAAACCCATAATGAAGTAAACATGCAGAATGCATATGACATGAGAAGAGGGGAGCTCTTCCCTTGCTGGATGCTGCTGTTTAATGCAGTTTTAAATTAACAGCCTGTTACTTAAGTAGTTTAAAGCTGCAAGTCAGTCCCTTCTATTATGTTTCTCCAAGGATTTAAACTAATTGAAGAAATCAATTGCACAGTTTCTGAAGTTCAGCAGAGCAAAGGAGACAGGGTGGTTTCATAACCAGGCTGTGTCAGTACTATAGCTGGTAATTTCACTTGAAACATCTTCCTCACCTTTCTGTTTTCACTCTACTCCTATCCTTGCAGCACCAAGAACTAGAGCAGCAATGAAATACAAAGCTCCCCCTTACCAACAACACACTGAGCTGACCTCAAAAGAGAGAATTCATCTCATCTCAGCCCCAGGGCTGGAGCACATGTCCTATCTGGGTTTGGTCTCCAGGAGGAGAGGTGCCTTCAGCTCCCAGCACCTCCCAGCACCCCCTCCAGCTCAGAGCAAGGGGGAAACAGCAGGAGGAAGGGGCCTGAAAACGTGCTGGGCTCAACCTGAGCCTGGGGAGAGCGGAGGGGCCGTATTTCTCTACAGGATTAATTGCTTGGCTTTTTCTCTCAATATATGGTCACTAATGAAGTTTGTGTTAGTTGCTAATAAATAAAGGAGAATTCCCTTAGTGATGCCAGCTTTGCCCCTGACAAATATGCTATTTGATGAAATACATGCTTACCCTTATATTAAATTCAGATTAATTTGACAAGAACTACTGCTGCATGAAAATAATTTCTCTCAATGCCAAGGTGCATTTCCTCCCAAGCCAAAAAAAAAAAAAAAAAGGGTATAATAGAAACCACATCTGAGAGGTCTGAAGGTAATAACAAATTCCCTCCTGCCAGTAAAATGCCAAGAGCTGACTCTTATCAACTATTAGCAAGCTCACACTTAGAGGAAATGAAACAATGCTGTACTCAGCACAGTCAGACATCAAGTGACAGCCAAAGAAAGGGTTCCAGTGCTTCAGCCCTGCTGTGCCTGGTTCAGACATCAACCAAGACAAGGCCCATGTTTTGTCTTACTCTGATGGGTTCTGAGAATTCCAGTTTCTGGCTTTTACAAACAGAATGTGGGTTTCAGGTGGACCCCAGGTGCCTGATGTGGTATTTCTGATCCCTTTGCCAGGACCCAAGGCTTGGCAGTGCTGTGGCTGCTGTGACATGACGAGCAGAACAGGCTCCAGCTCACACCCCGTCCCTGAAGCCAGACCTGTGTCCCTGCCTGAGAGCCTGGCAATGTTCAGCTGCCTTGCATGAGACCTCACCTGGGCAGCTAGGGCAGAACTTGTGTCTTTCAGCACCACACGGCCACTCCTGGTCAGGACACACCGACAGTGCTGATAATGCACATCTCCCACTGGAGCCACTTCTGAACAACAGAAACCTTCCATCTTCCAGGATGACTGACAAAAACCAGCCAAGTCAATCCCTCCGGGTGCCACATTCAGACACACTCTGCATATTGTAAAAACTATCAAACCAGTGCCATGTAATTGCAAACCAAAGATGCACAATCTGCAGCTGGAGCAGGTGCAGGCACACGGAGCAGTGCCAGGAGAGGCAAAGTGAGTGACCACACACACTCTGCTACTCTGACACTGCATTCAGAAGTAATTAAAAGTATCCATGCATGTTTATTAGCTGTTCTCCAGTTCATGGTCATTGACACACTCTCCTTCAAGAAGTAAACTGCAACTCTTAGGGCTTCTGAATTCAATTAAAAAGGAAAAAGAAAGAAGAAATATTTTCTAGGGAACTGTTGGACATGTTGTTTAGCTAACATTCTTTAATCATTGCCTTTGTTTAAAAACAGTGCTGTAAAATCATTATTAACACAAGTACTGGTGATCTACATTCCATTAGTCCATAAAACTTGATAAACTATCAATAGATCAACTGCCATCAGCATTTTTGACTGCTTTATGGTACAGATAAATTGAGCAGGCTGAGCTTTAATTCCAGTTTTATAATAATGCCCCTGGTAAACTTGATCTGGCTTTCAAATCACGGCAGCAATGCAGCTGAAAAAAATTAAAACATATTTTACTATGAAAGAGCATAAACAAATCATTTTCATTTCAAGATACTAGCACGCATTTTATTTTTCTTTATGCAGGGTACTCTTTCTGTACCTTTAAATATTTCACTGATGATCTGCCTGCCAGAAAGTTAGGTGAGAAATCACTGTCTATGAACATACATAACTGACAGTCTAAGGACTGCCTGCATGCTACGGACAAGCCCATCTTCCAGTACTTTTTCTGGGGGGAGCTCTAAGCATCTTTACTTTCTCTGCTTCTGAAAATGACCACCATTAAATATTCCCCTGAGAAAGGGCCATCCATTTCCCAGGGCACAAAGGCTGCAGAAGGGGAAACAGGTGGAATAATTCAGGAGACAATAAGCTCAGCTGAGCAATGGCAAGTTGATTTACATACAAAATCCCTAAGTCTTATCAGCTCCAACTCAAATAAAAGCCCAGTGTAGTAGCCAAAGGAAAAAGATTTTCCAAATGAGAAGAGCAATCATGAAGAAATGTCTGAAGGGGTTTATTAGAGCACCCAGAGGAGAATCCCTTCCTGACAATGAGCAGCTGGCCCAAGAGCTGCACAGAGGGAGACAACTTGTTCTTTTGGTCAGTGTGACAGCAGCACCCAAGGAGTGCACAGTGCTGAACAGGCAAACCCAGGGGAGACACCCAGAGCCCCAAGGGCAGGCTTTGCACCAAGGAAGGAGTTACTGCCCTTGTTTTAGTGCTGGGGAGCTGAGGCATGGAGCAGCAGTGCAGGCCAGGGCTAATGCTTTAACACCACTATGAGCCATCAGAAATTAGTAACTGAAGACAACGCAGTGAATAACTCCACACCATGCACTCCTCATCTGCATTTTCACACAATCTAAACTGCACCTATATTGATGCAATATTGCGTCCAGTGCTTCTTATTTGTGCAGCTACACATCTTTCATTAAATGCATTATATACAATGAAAACAACCAATCAAAGAAGCATATTCTTCTTTCTTTGATTTTAATTAAGAAACTGTGGTGAACATCTTCCTTCAAAAATACCACTCTAACTAGTAAGTGGGTGGTGACAGAAGGCTAATTTAAGTAAAAACAATAATGTGAGACAACTGTGTAAATGCAATGCCCAAAAAATGCCTCTTCTTTATTTTAGCATTTAAGTAAGAACTGAGTCTTACTAAAACCACCATTTTTCTCTGCAGGAGAAAAAGGTTTATTGTAAGATCAGAGGCATATGCTTTTTTCTTTTCATCACTGCTTTCCAGCACAGTATTATTAAAGATTTCATAAATTCAGATTAGAAATTGAGCAGCTTATTGAAGGTACTTAAGGTCAATTATTAATAATAACCTAAACTGCTCAAATATTACCAACATTAAAACTTAAGAAATAATTTCCAAGTACAGCAGCAAGTTGCACTGAAAGAAATCATGGTATTACAAGTTGCTTCCCTTTTTGAACTTCTGTTGTTTGGCAGAGCAGACTGGAAGCACAAATCATCATTCCAGTCCTCCAGGAAGTCTTCCATTGTAAGGATTTAAAATATTACCACTTGACTAAATGAAGTGCATGAAAAGTCTGTCTCCTGGATCACTGCGAAGGGAAAAGCAGGGGAGTTCATTCAGGTGTCTATTAGTGCTCGTTTAAATCACGCGGCTCCACTGAACACAATGGAACCATGGCACTGGGAAAGCAGAGCTAGGCAGCAGCAGCTCCTCTTGCTGAGAGCACCAGACAGTGTTAGCACAAGGCTCAAAGGTCAGATCTCAATAAACA
Organism: Sialia sialis; assembly: GCA_009812075.1. Taxonomy (NCBI): domain Eukaryota; kingdom Metazoa; phylum Chordata; class Aves; order Passeriformes; family Turdidae; genus Sialia; species Sialia sialis. The sequence continues at coordinate 25,936,559 of VRYO01001366.1, forward strand.
CTCAGCTGGGAGCAGTGGTGCTGGCTGCCTGGAGCTCGAGGATTGTTCCCTGGGTGTAACTGGAGGCATGGTCCTGTTCCCCAGCACACACAGCAAACTGAGAACTACACAAAACCTTCCTTCTGCTGCAGCGTTCTGATGGCTTGCAAACCCAGCACAGCCACCAGGACTCTGCTGTGCCTGTGCCACATCTGGCCCGTGCTTTGAGCAGCACATCTCACTGCCAGCCTGTCCCAAGCTCTGCTGACACACACAGTTCCCCTGCCTCTGCCCTTTGCTCTCAGGCCTTTACAAAGGCAGTGGTTTCTGTAGGCTACTTGTGAGGCAGCAAAACCACTTCTGAGAGCAAACCCAGAGCACTATTTCCTAACAGACCCAAGCACTGCATCAGTGACACCTTCTGCACTCCCTCCTTGACCAAAGTCCAACTCTTTAGATCCACTGCCTTTTCCTCTGGAAATCTTAAAGGTGTCCAGACCATTTTGTATCTGCCTTTCTTTGCAAACACTGTGAAAAGACAATTTCCATCACTAAGTCTTACAACAGTATTGACTGGAAATCATTAGCAGATGATTAGAATACCAGTTTTCCTCAGGTTACTTCTCATACCTTGTTTATCAAAAGGAATTTTTAAAACATCTCTAACTTTTTATAGGGAGAATCACACAGTTGGCTTCTCTAAGGAAGTAGTAAGAATAAAGCCTACTAAAACCTGTTTTCTAAGACAGTAATGTCACATCAGTGCTACAATATAACTTTCAACCATGACATTATTCCTAGGAGAAAAGCAGATGGACTGTTTTTCTACTATGTAATTGCAGATTGTAGTTTCCATCTCTTTCTATTACAATTTTCCACATCCAACAACCTACTGTCTGTAGTGCAAAAACTTCTAATGCCCTGAAAATCTAGGAAATAAATTTGAAAAAGCTGTTATTGACATTTGGGGGGAAATAATGCTGTGTGTTTAACCAGTGTTTCTCCCTCCTCCTCCTCCCACTCTCCTGGCAACTCTTCATTTTCAGGGTGCTAAAATGGAACACATATTAGTTGCAAGTAATTTGTTTTCCCTTTTCTTTACAGAATTATCTAACTGCAATGGCTAGTCTTAATAAGCAATTAAAACTTAAATTGTGTACTTTAAGGACACAGTCACATTAAAATGGAATAGAAAATAATGCCTGGTTGCAAATCCTTTGTTTACTGTGCAGCTAATCATCCTGCAGAGCTGGGATAAGAAGGGTCTGCACACTGTCCTGCAAGGAGAAAGTAAGTCCAAGAACAAAGGGGCTGAGCGCTCCAAGCTCTTGCTGACACCACAGAAGTCTCATTCCAACAGAATATTGGTCTGAGAGCAGGAGAACCAACTGCAGAACACTACCTCACCCTGTGCCACACTGTCAGACTGCAGACAGACAAATCCCTGTGGCCCTCACACAAGAGGAGGTCTGACTGAGTCTGAGCTAACTCTGCCTGGACGGCAGGAGACTCAGGAGATGTTTGCTGCTGTCTGAGCAAGAGATCCATTACATTTCTGGATGACCACGATGCTGAGGAGATGGTGTCTTGAGGGATGTGTCAGAGATCTCTCGCTGCAATCTTACAAGTGCAATTCCCTGAGACATTCTTTTCATGTGCATTCCGTGGGCCTGGATGCAGAAATGACTGGCAGATGCACCATGTAAAAATTACCTCTCACGTGGGAGGAAGAATTCCACAAGAGCAGATTAAAAGTATTTCGTAAGAATGTAAGAAAGTCATTGTACAAGAACAGGGGGATTTTTATTCTAATTTACTTTCTCACAGGACCAGATGATACAGGTGCAAAAATAATCTCAGTTCTGGCATTTGGCATCTCTGCAAACATAATCCATTCCCTTGTGCTTGAGCTATAATCATCTATCATTACATAATCACAACTCTTTTTCCCAAAGAACTCCAGCCTCAGTTATAGCTCAAAGTGAATGCTGGTCAATTAAGCACCCAGCAGGTATTATTCTGTTTAATTCCTATTGCTCCTTATAATGCACAGTAGCATGTCAAAGTATTTACTGCATGCTATTCAACCCTTACTTTAAAAAGAGATTAATGCTGGATAAAATCTTCTACATTTCTCATCTGGGAGGTTTTTCCTGGAAATCTGGAAAATTTTCTTTTATTCTTTTGGTAAATTTTCATTTGCTCCTTGCCAGCTGGAGGAGAGAAAACCTGACCTCTGGTGCCAGAGCTCCTGGCTCTCTTCCAAGGTGCCACTGGATTCTGTGCACATACTGTGTTCCAAGGTGAGCTGTCCTGCTTTGACCCTGCCCTGGCTCTGCCAGCCCAGGCTCAATGATGTCCCCTGGCCCCACAGTCCCAGCAGGGCTGTGATGGGAGCTTTCAGCACTGTGTGTGTGTGACAACACACCTGCCTCCTGCATGGAGAGCAGGTGAGATCAGCAGCAGCACACACTGCTCCAGAGCCACTGGAACACCATCTCTCCCACTGCACAGGACAAGTGTCCCCTCAACCCCCTCCTCCTCCTCACAGCCACCTCACTCAAGGTCATTCTCACACAGCTCAAGCACCACCACCACCTTTAGCTCTGAGCAAACAAAACCTGCTCCTGGTGAGCATCAGGAATTGGAGACTGAAAGGAGAACTTACAAGTCAGTAACTTTCCAACAGAGATTCTGTTTCATCACATTTGCAGATTCTGAAATAAATGCAGTATTCCCATAAAACATAGCTGACACCTTCCCAGGTCTAGCTTTGGGCCCTTGCAATGATGCACTTAGGTCACAATGCTGCTCTCTCCCCTGGCAATCTCCATTATCCCATCAAATTGTGCAGGCAGCTCCTGCAGCACCTCTGCACTTCATGTGAAAGCAGCTCCTTCTAGGAAGCAAACACCTGCATGAATTAAAACAACAAACCCCCTATTCATTTAATTTCCACCGCCCTTATGCATTTCACAAGACTCTTCCCTGATGTGGTCTCTGTAAGCCCAAGGTAAGAAAAATCCCAATTCTTCCTGAATCTAAGAAATAAATTCATGAGATGTATGGTAATACCTTTCTATAAAAAATACAAATTGCATAGTGTTGGTAGTTACAGGAGGTTCTACCTTACAAAGTCACAGTATTTTGCTAGTCACCCACAGTACCTCGAGCACAGAAACAGCCAAAAGGTTACTTCTGTGCCTTTGTCTTGAAAAGATGTTCTTCTTCAGTAAGAAGTGTCTTTCATTTACTGCTATTATGTCCTGTGACACTGTTTTGCTTTCCTCCTCTTTTAAAAAAGAACAGATGAATTAAGAAACATCTGCTGTTCACATGAAGACTGATTCCTGCCTAAATCTGGTGCTCTGTTCATGACTCCAAGATAACCAAGATCTTTATTTTGTAAGCGTAACGCCTTGATATGTTTTATTCAAACTAGCAAAGAAACAGGGAACCAACTTCAGAGAGAATTTTGCAGGGCAAGTGAGACCAGTTTAGTGTTTCAGAGCACAAATCACAATCATGTTCATAGTTCAGACTAGTCTGTGAGACCTCCAGGAAGGGAGACAAGAAAGAAAATCTATCTCCAGACCCTAGAGCCTGTACTTGCACCCTTCCTCCCAGCTGCTGCTGGCAGCTGTGCTGCTCACACCTGGGCCAAGGTGACTTTCCACTGCTGGCAGCTGATGGAGGTGCCTGGTTGATGGCACATGGAGTGCTGGGGTCCCTCCCCAGTCAGCAACCACAGACCCCTGCAGGGAGACTTTCAAAGCTCCTGCTCCAGCTCCTGTGCGCTTCTCAAGATGTCCTCAATTATCCAACAGGAATGCCCATCTCCCCTGCTAACAGAAAGGGAATTCTCACAAACTGCACCTTGCACTGTAGCTTTCACAGGGTTATTATGTCACAGATGAGTCCACAGTGAGGCCATAAAAGAAAAAGGCTTTGGGAGTTGTTGTTTACCCCCATCTGCACAAGGTCTAGGAACAGAGAAATAACACAGCACACAAGGAGCAAGGGGAGACAGCTGAGAAAGAAGCTTTCCAGATGGGCTGGCACCATGCTATTTTCAAGAATACCATAACACACAATTTGATTTCAAACACATTAAACCTGTGGCAGAGAAGAAAATTTACTGGCAGGAGAGATAACAGGGCAATACCTGTAAATAAACAGAAATGAAGGGGGTGTTGAGGCCAGGAAATGTGTTGTGCACACCAAGAAGAAAAAACTGCCTTTAGGACAGTTTGTTTAGACTGAAAAGAATAAAAACAAACCCAGAGGAGATCAAAGGGAAGAGATGAAGTTTAGTGAGAGAAAACACAAAGATCTAGAAGAGAAAAGGTCCAGCAGTCAGGCAGTGATTTGGTGAGATCTTACACTTTGTGTGGATCAAAGGGTGAGCTTCAGAGGAGAGAGCTTCTGAGGCAGATTGCAGAGCAGAACAGCACAAACACCAGAGAGTGGAGAACACTAACACAGGCAAAGAACAGAACATCTCAAAAGCTGGGCTCAAACCAGCACAGGCAACTCTGGATGCAGCAGCAGAGTGCCAAGACCTGGAAAACTTGCTGACATTGCTAGATGGTGTCAATTGAACCTTAAGGAAACACAAGACAATCCTGAGCTCTGGAGCAGGACTTAATTTGCTCATTCTCTTTAAGAAGCAAGAGATTTCCTGCACTCAGATCTCACTGTACATATAAAAATGCTTATCAAACTGGGGCAGCAATGTGTCAAACACAAACACAGAGGTTCTCCCCTCGTGTTACTGAGTGCTCCATTTTTCTCAGCTATATTTGTTGGTTTAATACAGCTTACTATCTCCACAGTCAAATTTAAATCTTAAGAATAACTTGCCAATTTAGAACTTCAAAATATGCAAATCCCCACTACAAAATGTGTTTTCAGCTAGAGTGATCAATGATTAAAGGGCAAGCAGATAAATTCCACTTCTAAGGTCCCTTTCTGCTAGAACAGTGTATTTGTTGCTAAGAACTGTGCCAAGCCAGGAAAAGAGTAACCTGAAAAGTCATATTCCAAGTGTAATTCCTCATTCCCTCTTGATGTGTTTTAATTTTCACATTCAAGTTGAAACTGTGACTTTGTAGTTCTAATTTGTAGTCTAAATCTTACATTCTTTCTATTAGCTCACGTTTTAATACAGTAGTACTCCATGCCAGCCCTCATCAAATTTGGTATCCTTACTTTTTAGAGTGATGAGTTATTATGAGATTATTTATTATCATGGAGTATTCTTTAGAATCACATTACATCAACTACCACTGCTGTTAGCCCTTTACATTAATGCTTAAACAAGCACCAGTGCCTCCTTCATCAGCACTCAGGTTTAATGAAGACTTCCAACTAACTGTTTCTTTTAAATAACATGATAGAGTAATTTATAAGATTACAGAAGAGAATTGTGTACATTTTTCTTCTCTTCAAGACATTTGAACCTTCTGGAGTAAAAAGGGATTGAAGCCCAATAAACTAACAACTGAAGACTTCACACTGCAAGATATACATGTATTTTTGCATTATTATTAGCAAATGATCTTTAGGTACAATCCAGTACAAGCACACTGTAGGTGCAGTTTAGGCTAGAAATAAACTGTAATTGCCAGCATGGTCTTCTTACACTGCTTCTTCCAGACAAACTGTGCTTTGCTAACATGTGTAAGTAGAGAAAGCACGTTCAGATAATAGTGAGCTGAGAATGAATCACTAAACAGAGGCAATCTGGGGATTTTTGCAGAATGCCTGTTGAAGCGTGGCACTCTTGTGTTGAGCTGCAGAGAGCAAGGGGCAATGTGGATTCTCTGCAGGAGGCAGTGATCCCTGCTTTGTGTGCAGCCTGAGCTGGTGCCCTGTGCCATTCAGGATGACCAAAGCCCAAGTTTAAAAACCCTGCAGGCAGCCAAGGAGCCAGGCCTGCCCAAGCCCTGCACAGCCCAAGTGTGAAGAAATACCTACATGAAGCCAAGGAAGTACCTGAGGTGAAGTGTCCAGTGTCACACAGCAGATCCCTCCCACAGCCAAACACCACAGGGCCCTTTCTGGTACTTTGTTCCCATTTCTGTGACTCCTGTTCAGTGCTTCACTGAAGCTGGATTTGACTTCCCCTGAAGTCACTGGCAAGTACACCAACACATACCATGTTCCTCATGCCTAAGTGTCTTCAGCATTCTGTCTTGTGAGAACTCTGTGGGTTCAGACCTTCCCCTGCTGAATCATCATTAAATCAAAAGATCACAACATCCCTGTTGTCACACACTAGGACACTGATCTATTAGGAATGTGATTGTTTTTTTTCCAAATCATGTATTTCCTGATCCCTTATTATTTCTTTGTGATTTAATGGAAGTTTAATGTCCAGTTTAATGGAAGAAGCTGCTCTATGTGTAAATGATACAGCCAAGGCCATGAGGAAGGAGTCCCTTTGTCCATCACAGTCTCTTTACAGCTAAACTTCCAGATGGCAAATTTCCCTATATTTATTGTTCTTGTTTCACACCTCATCTACACTGAATTGCAAAGACCAGTGAAGTAAGATCCTTACAGCTTTGTTATACAAAAAAAGCAACCCAATTGTTACATGAGTTTCTTGTCGCCCTGCTTTGGTAGACTAACTGAGGTCCCTTGTCCATTTTCCTTTGCTCAGCTCAAACATTTAGAACTGGATGCTCCCAGAAGGAAATGCACAGTTCCTGACAGCACATTTGCTCTGACTGTGCTCTGGCACAAGGGCTGCCATCTTTGTCAGCTGTTCAAGAACTATCTGTGTCTCTGAGAGACTCCTTCATCCTCTTGTCTGACTCCAGCATTTTGAAAAATCTTTCTTCATTTCTGTGACCACAGCTGTTATCAGTAAGGGGAGTGACTTCTGATTTATCTGTCCTTTTTTTCTCAGCACTTCTAACATCATCTGTTACGCCAGAAGCTTACCATGTGTCTGATGGATTCGCAGAGAAAATACAACCCTACCTATTTTTCATTACTGCAGAACAAGTAAGAACTTCCAAATTCCTTTCAAGGTAACTAAACTAATCTCACTCTCCAACAGCCTAGATAATGTTCAAGTAAAAGTGAATATGGTATTGCATACAGACAGAATTTTAAAAGTAATTCAAAGTACAAGAATAGTTTTGTTTCTTTTGAACAGCAACAACATCAGCCTACCATAGAACTCCTGTGGCACCTGCATTAGGAGCTGCTAATAAGAGTGTTCAGTGAAATATGTGGTGCTCAGGACAACACATCATGATCAGACAGCTTCACAGGAAGAACAGCTTCTAACTGCTTCAAACAGAGCAATTGTTTATGTGGTGAAGAATTTTATGTGTCTAGTTCACAACTCTGAAGCTAAAATTGCATATGGCTCTGCATTATTAGACCAAAAGGGAATAATATGAAAATGCAATCCAGAATACACAACAGCAGAGCAAATGTACAATGTGAAACTAACAGCCATAGCTTGCAGCAAGTTAAAACCAGAAGCATCTGTCAAAAGCCATACAAAGTAGGATTCTGATGGGAACAGAGGCAATAAATCATCAGAATGTTAAAAAGAAAATTAAGCAAAGAAGCCTCTGAAAGATCTCTGCAAGAGACCACTTACAAAGCATGAGTCACATGAAAGTTGTTGGAAGTAGAAATAACTGTAATAGAAGTGAAAACATCCAGCCTTTTCCTCCTTTGCATTCCAATTTACACAGCCCTCCAGAACTGGCTTTATTTTAATTTAGTAGTAATGAAAAAGCTGATGATTAACCTAAGGAGAGCACAAAAACCTTTGTCCTAAAAGAAGTTCTCCTCTATTCCTTGTAGCATAATTAGTTTTCAGCTGCCAAGGCTATGCACAAAAGGTCAGCCGAACAAGGCAGCAGCACAGGGAATTGCTGGAATAACAGCTGCTGGAGGAGCACTTGTTCTAGGCTGCTCCTCAGCTGGAGGCTCAACACTCAGTGGGGAGATGCAACAATAAACAGGTTACACAGAATAAAGCAGCAGTTCTAATTGTTCTCTGCAGAAGAGGAGTAGTGCTCTGCAGGCAGCACAAAGACAGAAAGGCTGTAAGGGACAATTTCTCTGATGCCATGAGGGAATGATCATAATTTCACCTACAAAGCCTTTTAAACGTCAGTTTGGAAGAGAGAAAGATTTACTGGAGTGGGTCAGTGTCAGTCTGAATCGGTGACAAAGCAAAACATTTTCCCTAACAATTCTGATACTGCCTCAGCCACAGAATGTTCTTTAAGGAAACTCATTCCTCTTAGTCCAAAGAAAGAGAAGTCCCCTTTCCGTTGTATCCCCATATTTGCATTTTTGTAGCAGCACCATACCGCTTATGTTATTTAGAACTCCCATGACCCTGTTTCTCCAATACTGTTTCTTAGTCAGCATTCCCACGTTTTATGTTTTCCATTGTTGGCTTTCACAGAGTGAGAACCTCTTAATATTCATCTTGATTGCATTTTGGTCTGTTAACATCTGCCTCTCTGTTAACTACTGTACTTCCTACAGCCTTTTATGTCCAACTTCACAAATGTTAGCAAGCCCTCCTAGATTCATTTTTGTCAATAAAAATGATTGCTGCAGTCTTCATCCCTTCCTCCTTTTGCTTTTTCTCCAGACAATTTTATTCTCTGAGTTTTTAAATGCATGCTTCTCTTCAAAACCCAGTTAAAGTAATGTAACCTACTGAATTTAAATCAGTTGAATGTCCTGTTTTCACTAATTTCTAAGTGAAAACATTCAGGTAAGCAGGGGTGCACACAAGCAGATCTCACTGAGTGAGCTCTATCACAATCAGAGGATACTCCAATACTGAGGCAGGCAAATGCTAAACAGCATGTCCTGAAATGTAATTTACATCTATTTAATCAGTAATTTGAGGCCTCTTTTTTTTCCTCCACCTTGAAAAGTGCAGAGTTTATTTACTACTTACTTTACAAGCTGTACACAGTTGTGATTGCAGAGTATCACACTGCTCTGTAAGGCCTCTTCCATTCTTTTACACTTCCTGATGTTCTTACTCAACGTAGAAGGTGACTGCCAACAATTCTGAATTCCTTTAGCTAGTTCTTTATGAGTTTTGCTGTCTCCTACTGCTGCCTTTACACATTAAAACTACAAAAGGCAGTGAAGCACCAAAGTCACAGCTGCCTAACATAAGACTCATTCCTGCTCTCCAAAGCTTTGGGAAAGGTACTTACCCTAGGGGAAGTCTCTGCAAACTCTCTGCAAACATGGTCTGTATGTAAGCAATTAAAAAAAATTTAAAAGCAAAAGGTACTACAAAGATTGTCACATCAGTCTGTGGGCTCCTGCAGGAAAGAAAAGTTTCTTCTTTATGGAGGAAAGTGAATTATCAGAATGAAGGAAAGAAAAGAGTAACATTTTACTTTTACTACATCACACTTTGGTATCTAAAAAAACCTGCCATGGACAAGAGAAAGAAAAGGTTTAGACAAAGGAAGCTATTAAAGACAGTTTAGCTTCAGAAATTTTTATTGCCTTCTATAGTGGATGGGGGTCGGTAGTGATGCAGAGTCCCCAGAATGTGCAGATTCGTTACCTTCCCTTCCTCTGCCTGGGGAAGTTTATATTTAACACAATTTGCACTATTTCCTTGCAATGAATCATACCTAGTGCTCTTTTCACAAATCCATTTTTTCAAATGTTAAGAAAAATTCAAAAGTGCAAATTTACAAGTCCTACTTCCAGAAGCTTTTCTTTTCTTTTCTCAGATTCATTTGTCTAGTAGTTAGCTTTCCAAAGACATGAATCTGACTAGGATACTGAATTCTATTTAAAAAGCAATTTAAAATTCAAAAATCTCAATGCCTTTTGTATCAAACAGCTTTACACCTCCTAACAAAGGGGTTTAACATTAGACATGTGGAGCCCAAGTGCTGAGGTTCACATATGGCTCAAAAATACAATGCATATCACATTTTGAAAGTTGAGTTTGGGTGAAAACTCAAGCATACAGAGTTCATAGGAAAAAAATTGTTTTGTTCAGATTAGATTAAGTGCAATGTTGGACAATTTTACAGCATTTCCAGCATTTTAGGAATTGATAATCTTATCATACTGATTGCTCTTCTGCCACCAGTCTACCTAAACCACAAGAAAACTGCCCCTTCATTTCCATTTACATAACCAAAGGAGGGAGGGGAGGCCCTGGCACAGGGTGCCTGGAGAAGCTGCGGCATTTTCCTTTCTTTTTTCCTTTTCGGACAAGAATGCAAAATGAAGAAAGCTAACTAGAATCAAGCAGATCATGGGATTACACATTAAGAAGCAGGAACACACCCTTGAAAGCACTCACTTTCATGGCTGGCTAGGGTGTTCACCAAATTGAAAAGTATTTAAAGTATGGTGCAATTTCAAGGCAGTAGAGGTATGCAGCTTTTACAGATTCTCTGACTTAACTTCTATTTAATTTGTACTGTGATTTTCCCAGGGATGTATTCTAACACAAAACAAGACTGATTTATATTTCTTTGACTATAACTTTTACCCATTTACTGATAAATTGAATTTCACACAGGTTTACACAAAAGCCACAAAATAGTATCAATTGAAACGAGTCTTTGGATTTTCTCAAACTGTTAGAACAACTTGAAGTGCAACTGCCCTACAATGAAACATTTATTCTAGCAGTTAATGGAAGACTGAAATCAATATTTAGGGTAATTTTTCCTTTATAAATCAGTGAAAGCCTGCAACATCCATTACTTCTCGCTGGCAGAAGCTTGCAGAGGGAATTGCAGCAGGTCTTCCAGGGCTGACTCCAATCCTACACAGGTGTGCACATTTAGAGCACAGAAGCAGCACAAAAGAACTGCTCACACATGGCAGCACCAGTAGGCAATCTGAAATAAAGCTGATGCCAACAGTCTGTTTTACTAGACTCATCCTAACACCCTGTGCAGATTTGAATCCAAATCCTTAGCTTCCACTGAATTAAGCTGGATATGCCTAATCCCATGCAATGCTGTGAAACCATACTGCTTCCTCCTTTGCTTGACATCCCTTTCCTTCTCTCTGTCCCTATGCAATTCAATTACAAAACAACACAGCACAGCTCTCTTTCCAAATGTGGAATGAAGGAATGACAACGTTACGTGAGACAGTAAAGATGTGAAAGTTGTCTCAGCATTCCATTGTTTGCAGCTCCTTAAAACAGCTTTTTAAATTCTGAACACCCACGAGGAACATCTGAACACTGATGCCATTTGGCTGAGAGCAAGCAGTGTCATGTGTATAATTTCATTTATTTATTTAGGTATATAATGCACTGCATAAGTAAAACAACAGTGATAAACTGGCCTCTGAGCATGCAGAACAAAATCTGGTGAGGCCATGGAATGCCCAAATGAACACTTATTTGCACTGTAAGACTGCTCAGTTGTACTGTACACCAAAGGCCACCCACTGCTGGCATTAAGTGTTCTCAGACCTTGAAGCTCATTCCTCCCAACTGCTAAGCACTGAAAACAAGACTATATTATTTCCTTGACTTCTCTGAGCCATGCAAAGTGTGCAGGTCTCTGTGGTTTTAGGAAAATGGGAGTGACACCAGGAGACAACTGGAGCAGGAATTTCCCAGAGCAGGCAGGACTTGGCCTGGAGCAGCTGCAAGCCCCTAGAGACAGCACATGAGAAAGAACAGGAAGAGGCCATCCTGTGCCTTTCAACTCGTGCTTCTCTGGGACTCCTTTGCCTGTGCAAATTACATCATGCAATTTGTACTAGATTCTAATGTAATCCTTAAACCTGGCTCTTGAGAACAGCAGGGAAAATGCCAACTGATACGAAATTACACATAAAAATGCCATGGTCAAATCATTTACTGACAGAACAGGGATTTGAATTTGGAACTCCCACAATGTTAATAAATGCCACCACACAACCAGCCTATGAATTAGTTTCAGACAGGCTTATCCCAATTATTCCTGCTGGAGCTGTCCCACTGTGTAATTTGAATAGTAATTACAGCAGAATCTGAACAATGGTTTGCCATCAGGGGAGCCCCAAAATCAGAACTTCTGAGTCCACCGCTATCCTTACCAGCTGAGAAACATTTCATCTCTAACAGCTGTATTCATACACTATGCCTACTGTTTAATGAATTGGAATTCCTGAAAAAGCCAGTTAAACCAGAAGTCATGACCAGATCTGACACACAGCCCTGATTTCTCCAGGGACTGAAATATCCAGCACAACCTTTCTTGTGATCCCTAATACAATTTCCAAGAGTTTGATTAAATGAGGCAGAAACTAGACATGCTTATGAATGTAAGTTTAGAGACTACATTTCAACAAGACCTCACACAATTCTATTTTAACAAGCTAATTAATTTCCACTAAATAAATTACTATAAAAATACAGGGTTTTGAGGAGGAACTGTAAGAACGTTTACTTTCAATAGGTAAAAGCACAGATCATTGAGCAAAGGAATCAACTTACTATAACAGACAACTCAGGGAACCCATCATCAGGTAAGGGGAACCTAGAAGTGGCTTAAAACCTGTTCTCTGCTGAAAAAAAGAAACTTTTAGGACAAATTGCCTAAACAGATTGAGAATCATTGTTGCTAGGGTCAATGCAAATGGACTTTGTTTTCCCTTTCAACACACACTTTCCAACTTCCAGTTATTACCTCCTTGGATGTTTGGATATGCTTATCAGATGTGAACACTAATTATTTGATATTATAATAATACCTTATTAATGTGCAATATACTGTTGGTAATTTATATACATTATATATGAATGTGTGAAAATCTAAACATCCCTGTATGTTTACAGCTGTTAATTAGAGCAAACTGAATACACTGGGAAATGCTCTTAAGTAGCCACAGAACAAAACAACTGCTGTTTGATGCAAGAGCAGTTGTGATAAAATACTCAATCTGTCTTTTCCTGAAGCCCAAATATGGCAAGGAAAAAGAATTAAATCAAAGCCAGAGAAGCCTCTAGAGAGAAGACAAGGCTGCAAAAGCCTCCCAGCAGTGATTGTGTCTCTGCTCCCAAGATGTGTCTAGGAAACCCCTGCCATGACTGAATTATTAAGATGAACACACTGCTCTGGGAGCAGTGCAGCTGCTCTCCCTTGTCCCCAGCACAGAGCAGCAGCGCTGCTCTCCGTGGAAGGACAGGCTCCTGCTGGGCTGGCAATGCTGAGTGACACAAGAGCTGGATCCTGGCACACCTTGGTGCCACAGGGCAGCACTGCCAGGGCTCTGCATTGAGCAGTCTGGGGATGGCAGCACCAACACAGCGCACGGGTCCCAGGACTCACTGAGGGCACTCAGAGCCCACCCTGCTCATTGCTGCCCATGCAGTAGCTGCCTGGCCTCAGTCACACGCAGCAGGGACACCTCTGCCATCACACCTGCAGCCACTGAACGTGGCTCCTGCCCCCTGTACAAGCCTGTCAGCCACTACTTGTGATCAGTATCAATCTTCTCTCCATGCAATTCCCTTCCTCTGCTCATCCTGCTCACTCTATAGCTTTTGTTTGTTTCTTTGAAGTGCTCTCTGGCATTTTTCTCTGATGGAGAAAAATAATTACCACATCTACCAGTGTTTTAATGAGCAATTTTGCTTATTTAATCTTAACAGAGCCATGGGGCTTCATAAAGTCTACCAGCTGTGGTCAAGTTCTTCAAAGGCAAGAAAGCCTTTAGAAATTAAAGCATCATTTGTATACATGCCCTACCTTGAAATTAAAGTTTATTTTCTGGATGTAGAAGAATAGCTGGGAGTCTCTGATCACAGCTGTGTCAGAATGCTACGCAGCACTGCTGGGAGAGCTCTCAGATCTCCTATCTCTGAATGCTTTCTTGTCAAGCTGGATATAAAAATTCCTGAGATGAGTCCATGTGTCCATGAACACATCTCATTCTTCTTCTCAACTCCTCCATCCACTTCAGTGCTCAGACCACTTTCTTCAGTTTGCCCAAAACAGTAAAAATGAACTAATCCCAAAGCCTCTACAAATTTGAACATTTCCTTCTGGATGGGCTCACAAAATTATCTTTCTAGCTCAGTCAAATGAAAGACAATATTGTCTGATGATAGCTGCCAGTAGAGTAGATTTTTCAGAAAAATGACACTGCCAAAGCAAAAATGAGATACTGAATTTGAGGACCACATTTGCTTTATCAAACTATTCATCCCATATGGACTAAGAATAAAGCTGAGCTGTCAGTATGCCCTAATCATGTTATTTATTTTTGAGAACACAATCTGAATATTTGGACGGACCCTCCTAGAAATCGCACCTTTCTTCCACCTTGATGTTTGTGTGCAGAAACAGTGAGAGAAAATGAACAGATTTTGGCAAGCTAAATGATATGCACAGTTATTTTTCATTAAATGTCTTGTTTTATTCTTCAGTTTTCAGGAAAAAACCTTCAGAAACTGCTCCTTGATATGATTTTGAGATCTGAACCTGACCTATGGCTTAACACTGGACAGATAAGAAACATATTAGTAATACCAGCAAAAGTAACATAGATACAAAGGTAAATATTTTGTCTCAGGGTGATTACACTGGAAGCATCTTCTGATATTTATTTTTTTCTGCAAAAAGTAGCATGCACCACTTTTTGTAGTGACTTTCTTTAGTCCGTATTTCCCCAGCTGTCTGTTACATTGTTGATTTGCTTTCTCATGTGTACGCTGGAGTTTTTCCCCCTCATGGTTATCAGCTAATATTTTCCTCCATATATTTAATATAAATTCTAATAAATTGTTCTTTCTGTAGATCATTCATTGAAGTATTTTTTTATTCTCACATAACGTCTTAGAAGATAAATACCATTATTCTCTTTCATCTGAAAGTTGGCAATTAGTCATTCAGTCTCACATGAAGCCTGTGAGCTGAGCTGGCTGCTGTGCTTCCCCACTCGTGCCGTTGTTAGATTGGACTGTGCAGTGTAGGTACAGAATAATTCCCAAAGATATTCTGCACACATGTCTGAGTCAAAGGATGCCTGCTGCAAGGCTCCTCTGCACATGGCTTGACACAGCCAGTTTTTCCTTAGCAGTACCGAGATGTGCCCTCTGAGCCACAATGCAGCTCCCACTAAAGATGAAATCCCTCAGTCTGTGCTCTATTGCAAAGGCCTTGCTTTCTCTGCTTGCTCATCTAAACTGCAGCCACAGAAATTGGCTTCTCTGGATGGCCATCCCTCAGCAGTGATGAAGCACAGGTCTGAGTTCTGCATTTGGGAAAATGCTCCAAAGTTGGTCTCACTGTCCTTCCCTTTTAATGTCATTTGGCTGCAGTGTAATTGTGTGACCCATAAAGTGAGCAAACTGCTGTTGGTATCAGTGTAAGCTCATCTTTGTATACTGAGCTTCTCTTATCACTTGATACTCTCCTGCAGCTGTCTGTGCATCCTCCATGGCTTTACATGTCCTATCTGCTTGGTTTGCTTTCATTTGATGCAATTCTAAGATTCATTGTCTTAATGTCTCTTCTTTCCACAGTATTTCTTCATATTTGGTAGCTCTCAATCTAATTTCTGAAAAATTATTAACAAACTCTAGACAACTCTTGTTTTCACTTTTTACCAGCTGGAAATCTGCTGCTTTACCACCTTGACACATTTCCCTAAAAAATCCCCTCACTGTAAGTGCTTACAACCAGCACATCACCACCTGTCCAGTGCACAGGGGAAGGCAGAGGGAAATTAATGTTTGGTGTAGTTGTACAGAGAGCACAACACTGGCTTTGCCCTTTCCTCTTAGAAGGGTTATGACTGTGATTAACAGGCTAATCCTATGACTTGCATTAATGGTTCACTAAGCAAATGACTGCTTGCATTGTTTGCTTTAGTCTCTCCAAGATCCAAAAAATCCCCAGTGTTATGAACAGGACATGGATTACCATCAGGTCAAGTTTTCAAGAAGCAATTTTGTGTTTATTGGTTCAGTTTGTCTGGGGTTTTTTAACTGTTTATCAACCCCAGCAAAGGTGCCACAGACAATGAGGAGGATGACTGCTGCTTCCTCACTGCCAAGAGATTCAGTGTTTCCAAGTCAATGGCTGAATTCCTCACTAACACAAGACAGTGAGTATGTGCTGTATGAAGCACTTACAAGCTGAACAAAAATGATTTGACCCACTGCTTGAGAACCTGAAGGACAATGCAGGTCACTGAACTCAGGAGGCTATTTACAGAAAATGTGGTAACTTTTCTTGCTGAACTCATAAAAACCTCCTGTACTTAGGCCAGGGGCCAAATGACAGTAGGCCTGTCCCTGTAATGCTGATACCATCAATAGTGTGGACTGGAGCTTATTAAATAAATAAATAAACAAACAAATAAATAAATCAAAGTGTAAGGGAAATGAAGAAGCAGTGATGAACAGCTAATACTTGTACTTGTGAAGGAAAGCTATAGGCAAGTCCCTCCATCCCTGTCACATAGGGGCTGTGTTTGTGTCACAGGTGTGTCCCTGGAGGCACTAACACACACCCAGTCAGTCCCCAGCCCCAGCTGGGCCTTAGGGAAGCTCTGCTGAGCTGTGCAGTTTGCATGGATCAGAGGCAGGCAGAAGCTGAGCTGCACTGGCACAGAGAACCAGGCCATGCTGATTTCCAGGCACACTACGACCTTCAGGGATTCACATGTACTATTTCTAAGAGGTCTCTAAAGACAGACCTCCCCTACTGCCACAAAGGATGATTTATATTCCCTTGGAAGCAAATGGATTGTGAGTGACTTCATTTGGGCAAGAACAGCTCATATGTTATTCACAGACTGGCAGACTCATGTCCTGTTCTGCTATTTCTCTTCCTGTTTTTCCCCAGTTACCAAGAAATAAACACAGAGTGGGAGTTGGAGGACGTATGGCATGTTGTGCTTTGAAATCAACAAGCACTGCACTTTGAACTGCTTCACACTGCTTAGGCACATCCTTTAGGATGGTTTCATAAAGGAATTGTGAATTCCATCAGTGCTGAAATTGTAATCCCTCCAAAACCCTTAATAGTCTCAAACTCCCATTTCATTTCAATGACAGGCACAATTCTATCTTTTCCCTGCCTCCTACAAGATACTGTAGGCATATTTAAACCAAAACATTAGCAAAAATCTTATTAATCAACATGTTGCCTACTTGAAATGCTGAATCAGTCTAACTGTCCACCCATCTCCAACAACTCCAATTACTCTTCCAAAAGGCAGGAAGTGACTGGAGATGAGATTTGCTAATTTGTGAGGTGATTTAGCATATTAAAAAATACTACAACACTGAGAGCTGGACAAAACCTCACACTTCAACCCTGGCAGGCCAAAGCTTGCTCTGTGACACCTGGAAGAAGGGTGGCAAAAAGCTGAGAGGGCCTCAGGAATATAAATCAGCTGGCAAGTGGAAACGCAATGAGTATGGAATGCTGAGTATGAAAAAAGGCAAGAGAAAAGAACTGAACTTAGGAGGTAAAAGGGCAAAGATTACCTATGTATAAATGTCTAACAGTGCCTGGTGTGTGGCCACAGCTGGTGGCTTTCATTCCTTAAACAAATGTTTGTGTCTGACACAGAATAAACCCCAAGAGAGATGAAAGCTGCTAACAATACTGACTTCTGTATCAGTAGGTGACGAGCAGCAAAAAACCATATTCTTCAAAATATGTATGACAGAAGTTCTGCAGAGTCTTTAGCATGCAAAGCATCAAAGACTCCATCTGACAGAAAGTAAAGATTTTAGTGCTTCCGTATTCTTTTCCAGCACTGTGCTACACAGAATCATTTCCGGAAAAAACAGTCCTTAAGCATGTGATGAAAGTGATGAAATCCCTCAACAGAAAAGCTAATCATATAAACATATGGAAAACACAATTAGTAAACAACCCACAAGATGAAGATTTTCCTCATTAAGCATTTGCAAAATAACTCAGGAGAACAAAACTGTAAAATTTGAAGTCTGTTGTAAAACAGTTTGCAAACAAAATAAAGAGATAAAGCAGTGAAGCAAATGGCATGCAAGGAACTGTTTGTTTCCAGAATATTCACAAAATCAACTTCCTGCTTTGCCCTTCTTGGAAGTTATTTCTGAATAGTATTTGGAAGTAACAATTTGCTCTCCCTGCCTATCAGAACTTGCTTTGAAAACCTTTTCTGTGCTTCCAAAGGGGCACGTGCCCTTCCCTAGTGACAGAACATCTGTGCTTCTGACTTTGGAAATCCCACAGAAGAAAGCAAACACATGCTTACTGAACTGCACGGAAATCAACCTAAGAACTTCAAACTAAGCAATTGTGCAGTATTGACATAATCCTGTACATCCAAGTTATCAGGAACTGCCATCTAAAGTCTTCTCATTACATAAACACTACCTACAAATCCACTAACTCTTGTAAAGACATCTTACAAAAACAAGCAAACAGCCAAGTTTTTTCTACATGGGTTAACTTGGGGATAGTCTTTGTTCTTTCATACATTTCGTATTTGGAAGGAGAGGGTAGGTAGTCAGGGGTTTTGTGTTTTGTCAAAACTTCAAGCAGCTTTCTGAAAAGCATTCCCCTGAGATTTGCTCAAAGCGACCCATGTGCTGGAATTTCTCTCTTTTGCTGGAAGCGTAATCAGCAGAAGAATTCAGCAAAGCATTTTAACACACACCTCTGTGAAAACGTATGGTACTGTGTATGTTGCCTGTACTACTCAGTGAAGACAACCTACAGCCAGTAATTTGGGAAGAAAGAGTTAAGATTCTAAAAGAAGACAGGGATACAAAAGGTGTGCAAGTAAATAAAAAGCTTAAGGAGCCGGGCAGCAGCTAGAGTAGCTGACAAAGTAACTTGAGGGAGTTACAATTCAAGGAAGGAGGTGAATAATGAAATAAGAGAAGGCGGTGCAGGGTAACGAATGAGGGAGTAGGAAGGGGCTAGGAAAGGAGAAGTCTGACCATCAGCAAACCCTGAAAAATTAAATCAGGGCCGCAGAAGTAATTGAAAATACCTTTGTTGTCTATTATGTGGAAGGAGGGGAGTGCCTGTGCAAATGGAGGGCCCCTCCTTGCTGCAGTTTTGCACACCAAATTCCACAATGAAGACTCTAACAGTTGGATGCTGACACCTCTCTGGCCTCTAGCAGAGGGAAATAAAGCTGCTGTTCCCTACCTAAGGGAAAGCAGTTCAACATGGAGGGCTCAAGGCTGGATCATGTGTGCATTCATCCACAACCAACGGCGACCCACGACTTGCACTGCTACCAAGAGAAAATATGGGCATCCCCTTGGATTCAGACAGCCACTAAAGGACCTGAAAACTGATGACAGTGAGAACCTGAATCAAGTCATTACAGAAACAGCTTACCAAGGGACAACTCAGTGCAGTCCTCTCTTCTCTCCCTCCTCACTTTACATGGATATATTGACCATCAGAGCAGAATAACAAAAGGCAAAGACAAAAAAATTGGAAGTGTATTTCATAGCAAAACTCTTCATTGTTACATGAAGCATCACCTGCCAGACAAGGACAATTCTGAACTCTCCAAGAGATGAAACGCTGTTTCAGGAACATACAACAGTTTTCCTTTAAAGTGAAATTTAAAACAAGGACATGAGATTTTCACAGGAGAGGATCTTACTTCAGTTGCAAGAGATTCTTTGAGATACGTGTGCATCCAGACCAGTTCACCCACTTTCCAAACCCGCAATTTCTCATACTTGACAAAACATCCAAGCTTCAGATCATCCAAATCTATGATTTGAGACTTTATCTCCAACCTCTTGGGAACACTGACCATGGCACAGATGTGCAAGAACAGATGTGCAAGAACAGAGGATCTGCAAGAGGGAATTCTCAGCAAGAACATCCCTAAATGAGGTTTTACCCAGAAGCAAGGCCAGTGAAAAAGCTGAGAACACGAGCACAGGGTTCTCCACTGACACCTTCACCACTTGG
Organism: Sialia sialis; assembly: GCA_009812075.1. Lineage (NCBI taxonomy): Eukaryota > Metazoa > Chordata > Aves > Passeriformes > Turdidae > Sialia > Sialia sialis. The sequence continues at coordinate 25,956,478 of VRYO01001366.1, forward strand.
CTGAGTTCCACAGCTCTGTGCTGCTCCTCACCACGCCGCAGCAGCAGCAGGCTCTGTCTCACCCGGGCACTGTTACAGTGCACTGGTCACGACACACTCCCAGCTGCTCCACAGACAGCAGGTGTCTGCCAGCTCTGCCAGCTCAACGTTTCACATGTCTCAATATAACCAGGTGCCTTCCTAGGACTTCTAATGCACTTGCTTACAACTTCAGGTGAGTAACTAACCTTAAAAACAGTGACAATTTCAAACAAGGGAGAGTGGTTTGTGCCTTGATGTATTCCTGTAACAAGCTCAGTTTCTGCTCATGGGAAACTGCGCCCTGCCTGTTGTATTTTGACAGAGGCAAATAAAAAAAGGAAACAGGAATTTTTAAAGTAAGTACTTTTTTAATCTACTGAGCATCACACAAGAGAAACTTCTCAATATTGCTTAAGCACACACATTATGTAATAGCACACTTGATGTTTCTGTTAGTTGCTGTTTTCCCTCCTAACAAAAAGAAAGGGAGAGAGTGGGGAGGGTCATTCAGTGTGGCTTTCAGTATGAATCCCTAGCACAGGGTTACCAAAACCCAGGCCTTTGTCTTTAGTTCTAAGTATCCACAACTGCTATGTCAGTGTTACCACATCTCCAGAACAAACTGCACAATCTCTGTACACACCCCTACTCTCAATCTCAGTTAGCAGATACTTGTTTGAAATCTGTGAGTGCTGGTTTTTCCAATAAAGCCTTGTATTTCATTGCAGGTTTATGGCATTTACTAGTGATACTGTGCAAGTGGAGCTCTTGTAAACAGTGACATCTCAATTAAGACATAAAGTCATAATTAATAAGGTTAAAAAGAAAAAAGGAAATAAATGGAAAAAAAGAATATTGCTTATATTGCTTTTGCCACTTTACAGAAACTGCTAAGCAATAGAAGGGCCTTGTGAACATGTGTCTGCAAGCACTGGGCCCATGTGTTTGAGAGATGCACTGCACCAGAGCAGGGAATGCTGGAGCAGCAACATGCACTCAGCATTCACTGCTCATGCATGAATCATTAAAATGAACTTCTGAAACGGCCTCAGTTAGAAATGCCTGGCCCTGGAGCCAGAGATTCCGAGAAAATGAATCATGGCTCTGAGGAGCACAGGAAAGAAAGAACAACACAGTAAGCTCAAACAAAGGAATGAGTCAACAGTGAGGGAAAAAAGATTCATATTGGAATGAACAATTTAAAGAAGAAAGAAATACTAAATGTGAAAAACCTTGTGAGCACCTCCGGAAGAGAAGAAAGTAGCACTGGTGTCCATTAACACAGCTGTCCCAACAATGACTAACACTGAGTCTGTGGAAACACAGTTTCAGAATGAGGAATATCCTCCAGGGTACTGCACTAATCAAAGGGCACGATCAAATGCACTGGATTGGACTCAACCATGCTACACTCAGATCTTTAACTCAGTGACTAATGTTAACACAGCTTTGAAATATCAAATCTGCCCTATCAGATCCTATACACTCAAGCTAATGTGCAATTGCCTCACTCCTCAAGAACTTTTTAACTACAACTACCTCTTAGTTGTCATTCTTTAGGAGAAGCATTTTTCCATTTCAGTTAAATTTCCTTAGCAATCTCTAATAGCCCAAGTCACTTACAGTACAGAAAAACACTAGAGAACTGCAGAGAGATTTCTTTGGCAAGCTCTTTTCTCTTATAAACATCACACGATTGTCTGGTTTAGTCTTTTCTTAGCATTCTTTATGTAGGATTTTTTAACATGCTGCATTTGAATGGAGACCTTGCCAGATGAAGTACATTTTTATCAGATCAAAGGAATTCTCTTCCTTCTGCTAAAAATTACACTGCTAAATTTAGATTGTGCTGTAGCAAGAATGAGATATCTCAGAACTGAAATTCTGACTGAAACCACTGACACTCTGCTTTATTTACTTATTGTTGTGGCACACCATTTTCAAATCAAATTCAACTTAAGAGAAAAATGAGAAATACACAAAAACTTTGACCAGAAAAAAGCCCCTGACTACACTGGATCTAAACCTTTTTTGTGCCTATTAGTGCACTTAGCACAGGTTCTACTAAGTATGGATACACCATTGCCCTTAAAGTTTGTGGGTTTGGGTTGTGTCTAGACTTTAAAACAGAAAACCAGAGTTCAAAGTAAGTACTTTTACGACTTTGAAGCAGAATTTTATTGTTTAACATTGCATTTGTTCTAATTTTTGTTCCTCTCTGTCAACATCCATTCCCCAAATATTCCTCTTCCTAGAATGTGTCCCTTCTCTGTGCTTTACAAGCCTCCTTTGCTGTGTAATTTCTGCACTGTACATTAAGTGATTCTTCAAGGATCAGAGCATTTGTCAGGTTTTTCATTCCTAATTCATCTTTCCGTCCCTTCACTTTTCTAGGCCTCTACCTACTATCTAGTGTACTTGCTCTTTGCTGATTATACAACAATGCAATTCTAAATTAACCTACCTTACAAACTCAGTACTTTTAAGGTTCACTTTGCTCAATATAAATTTTAATAACTTCAACAGAAGTTCCTTTTTGATAATGAGCTTCTAAGGTTTCCAAATACTTTCTATTCTTGTGGATTTTACACTGCAATCATGAACTCACAAACTACCAAATATTCATTTCTTTTTCTACAGCCAGATGGAGCTGATTCCCATGTACTTATTTAATGAGTTTCACTCTTAATTAGAATAGTTTGCCAGTGGTGATCAATAAACATTTTGGGTATTTACAGAGTGAGTATCATGAAGAACAGCCACAGCCTAAAAGGACAGCGTGAGAGAAAAACCTATATGCTTTTATTTGTTTAATTAGCAATGGTGTCATAATCTTCACAGAACAGGAATGTTTCTAGTACCTACTAATTTACTCCCCCTCTCCCCTCACAGTCACTATCTCACTTCAGTAAGCAAAGATCACTTCAGGTAAAATCACAGTTAAAGTTTTTTTTAAAAAATGTTAGACCGGAGATGTGTATGGATTTGTGGTTTGGGAGGAGCTCAGAAACCAAACCAAAGTTAAAAACAAGTGTAAACCCTACATCTGTGCTTAACAACCTCTAAATACAAAAAGCTACAGATGCAGCATGCCATCCAAGATCTGCCTGGGATCCAGATCTGGTTTCTGTAATATTTCCTTTTTTATTTTGTATGGAACGATCAAAACTCAGGAGGAACAAGGAGGCAGGCAGTGTAACAGGTGCCTGGAGAAGAGAATGGGAAGTGCAAGGGCTGCAGGAGCCTGGGGTGCAAGGGAGGAACTCACTGGGCACACATGGACCCAGCGCACTGCGCTGGCCAAGGGGACATGTCCTGCTCCTCAGGCACTCGTGGCACTGTCCTGTCCCTGCTGACACACGTGGCGCTGTCCCCTGACACACACAGAGCACTGTCCCCTGTCCC
>VRYO01001366.1:25960903-26074024 GCA_009812075.1 Sialia sialis
CACACACACCACTGTCCCTTGTCCCTGCTGACACACACAGCACTGTCCCCTGTAGCTCCTGACACACAGAGCACTGTCCCCTGTTCCTGCTGACACACACAGCACTGTCCCCTGTCACTCCTGACACACAAAGAGCACTGTCCCCTGTCCCTGCTGACACACGTGGCACTGTCCCCTGAGCACTGTCCCAGACCCTGGCCAGCCCAAGCACACACAATAAGCATGCTGTGGCCAGCACAGCAAACATGTCTGAACTCCCAGGTGGGATGAGGACAAGGGAAGCCTTTACTGTGGCTGTCTAAGAGCTTGGGGTGCATTTCAAACTACTGGTGTCACTAAATGGGCCAGTCCCGAATTCCTGCTTGCTTAAATGCATTATTTAAAAGATCAATCATTTAATTACAATTTTTTATCTAATGACTGAAGCCCCTGGACTAATGTCATGCCTCTGACTGTGACAGAAAACTGCAGGATTGGACACCACAAATAAATGTAATACCTCCAAACATTCTGAACTGAGAATTCTCTGCACAGGCAGTGCTCAAGGCACAGGGCATGTAACAAGCAGGTCTGGTTTTGTCTTTGCAGAAGAAACCTGCAAAAACACTGACATTTCAGAGGACTTGCACAATAGGAATTTTTTTATTCTAATAAACAATAGGCTAACTCATAGTGGATAAGCTTCTTTATTTCTCCAGCCACTCAAGACAGTGCATGTGGAGGTTTCTTCTAAGAGCAGCTCAGGGAGACTGAGCCATCAACATGGAAACTCAATACTCTTAAAGTTATCACCCACCATTTACAATCATGTCCTTGTGCTCAACTAGCAATCTGCAATTCCTAAATAAAGATAAGCAATTTAATCCTGTATGACATTCCCTGATTTCCATATCCATTCTGATTGATACTTCTTGTAAATGCTTTGTCCACAATTTCTACAGTACATCCCCTTTAACCTGGCTGTTCAGATGGTGCTTCATATGCAAATCAGTGTAATTAGCTATCTACTATCACAATGGCATTAAAATCATAGAAGAAAGGAGGGACTCTGGGAAAGCAGAAGAAAAGAAAAAAAACACACTTCCACACCTTCTCCCTCCTCTCAACATTAACACAAAACTGCACTTTGAAAATGAGCTGCCACTCACTGCCATGAAACTTGTGAGTTCATTAAGTGTGGCATAATTGCTCATTCCATCAATGCAGTTGGTTGTTGGAAGCCTATTTCTTTGCAAAATTGCAAGCAAAGAATGGCATTAATTCCAAGACATCAGCAGAGAATTAGACAGTTGTACTTTTGCACATGAATTTCAGAGCCATGTCCAACAAGGTGAAAGAGAATTTTGAAGAAAAAGGGATCAAAGGGGTAACTTATAAATAATCAATAATGTAATTAAGTCACCATATAAACTACTCAGGAAAAGCTAATTCTGTGGCTCAGCTTTTCCTTCTCAAACCTCTCATGTAGCTCTGCATGGCTCACACCAGGCTCGGGTTCCACCCCAGGAGTCCCAGTGAGCACACAGTGCACAGCAGGGCCGGAGGGAGGGATTGCAGTGCCCACAGCTGGGGCCTGCCACAGCAGCTGGCCGGGACACCCAGGAGCTCCAAGAGGGGAAAACAAAGCTGAAACCAGCTCCAGCTCTAGGGACACAGAGCTGATTGCCAAAGCACAGCTTCTGCCAAGGGATTTCATACTTCACAGCACAGAAACCTTCCACAGAGCACTTCCCTTTTTCTTCCAGTAAACCTCAGTGTACTGAAATTCAATCCAAGTAGTATTTAATCACTATTGTAAATAACAAAATAACACATTTTTAATACAGATAATTCTAATCACCTGAGTAATCTAATAATCTAAAACTGAAACAACTACATCAGCAGCATCAGCAACTACATCAACTACATCAGCATCCCTCTCTCTTCTGAGACAAGCCTTAGTGTCTGTGGCAACTGAGAGCTGTAAATCCAAGCTGTCACTGTGTTAGTTACTGGTCTCAACACCTCAAATATTCCATGGCACTTGCTGTGCATTATCCCTTCAGAGCTGCAGCTCAGGGACTCAGGAATGGACAGCATTCCTGGCTCCAGTCCCTAACCACACTTGTTACTTTAGCAGCAGCTATTTCATTCAGCATCGGCACCACAATCAGCTTCCATTTCATAGAACTATGGAAGTGGAGTAAGTCTTATAAAACAGAACATGAAGTCAAATAACCACCTGTCGAAGATGCCATGCCCCCTCAGAAATCAGGAAATGTTAACACAGGGCATACAAAGCAGATCTGCAGGACACTGCTCTTGGTAAATGAACAGACATGGACAGTAATTACCACTGTGTTATTTGGGCCATGTTCCTGCCTCTCAGCTAAATTTATACAGGCAGCTGTGAAGATCTGAGTGTCACACTCGTTGAAAACCAAGCTAATCCTAGTAAGAAATATTAGGGCTAGGTAGTAACAAAGGAGGTACCTGTTCCAGTCTCAATTTGCACGTATCATTTTGCAGACATGTAATAATAATGAAAGAAAAGGCTGTTCCCTTCCCTTTTCATGCATTTGAAAGCTGCAATTATTTAGCCCTTCTAAAGTTCCTTCTACAGTCACTTCAATTTCCTCAACTCAGTTATCTTTAATTTCAGAAACTTGAATGTAATTTAATTACCATTAATAGTATTTTCGAACTAACATAATTCCTTTCCAAACTCAAGTAATCAGCCACAGCTATTTCCTCCTAAGTCACCCGTCTGAAGTGCTCTTCATCCTTTCTTCCCCAGCAGCATTAAAGGGCACCGTGGCATCTCTGTTCCTCAATGCTGCAGTGTTGTAAAACCCTATTTACAAGTGACATTCTTAAAACTGCAATTTTGCTTCGCCAGCCCCCAAAATAAAGTCTGCGATACCAAACAAGCACTGCAAATTTTCAGGATAATATCGTACCATAAAATAGATAAAATAATGTCTTTCCCACTTTCCACATAGAATTCACTTTCTCCAATCCATCATTACCAAATAAATAATTTTTAATGGTTTATGACTTTTCTGTTTTATCCAATATGCGAGGTCCCAAGATCTTTTTTGGCAGTACCCCATCCTTGAGATAATTTCCCCTTCTTCCAGTAAATTCAAAAAACCTCATCAGTCAGACTAACATTTCCAAACTCACAGTTTGAAAACTTCAGTCTTATTTGGCTTTGCTTTCTAAAGCATTTTTTTCCTTATCACCTCTTACCCCTATGAACAAAGTAACCTCTTTGATTAATTTTTTTTTTCCACAAGAAGAATGTTAGCTTCTCAACAGTATGTAACATTATAGAGCGTTTTTCCTGAATTTACTGCAGAAACAGAACCTGCAAGCCTGGCTGGGTATGTTTAGGGTGTTACCTTGAGTAGTCACAGTTTGAGTGTGCTTCCCAGGAGTTAAATGTCTAACCTCACCATGCACTCCACAGGCAGGTGAGATGACAGGAATCTGAGGGTGCCTCTGAAAAGCACACTCAAGAGCACATTTAATGACGTTATCCTGACACAATCTACATGAAAGCTTCCACATCGTTCCTGTAGAAAGATCTGGCAGTGGATAATGAAACACCCTCACTGATATTCTGGCGTGTGTTTGGCTGCTTGTTTTTGCTGTTGTTTGTGTGGGGGTTTGTTTGTTTGCTGTTGTGGTGGTGGGCTGGCTTTATTTTAGAGCTGTACGCCTCCTACTGGAATTATTTTAAACACACTCTGACTCACTCGCTGTCTAAATTTCTCAACCAGCTCCCAGCTCTGCACCTTTGCAGAGCTCACACATCCTGCGATCACAGCAGGTCCTCATTTCCCATTTGCTCACATTTGTACCAATTTTGCAATAAGTCACTGCCAGATAAATTAAGTTCACGTCATTATTTTACCTACTGCCTAGGAAGTGAAGGTAACGTTTTAGAACACAATTCAAGTCTATTTTCCTTAAGAGACAATGTTCTCTACTCGAAAATCCAGTCAAGACAATCCAGTTGAAAACTCCAAAGTAACAGTGAAAAAGGCAAAATAATGTATTTCTAACTCGAACATATGAAACCATGTAAAAAAATAAATATGCTATGATCATCAGAATTATCTGTAGTGATTACCAGGAAACAAAACAAATACTAAGTAATAGGAGCTGAACTAAGATGATCCTCGTGAGTGCCTTCCAACTCAGCATATTCTGGGATTCTGGAAACTAAAACCTGCAGTTTTCACCTTCACAACACACAGTATCTTACATATTAAAAACAAATGGCAATATTGTAAATTTAGAAGTCTAATTTATTTCAACTGACAGAAAAAGGCAAGAAACTAAACCTTACAGAAGGAAATTTCCCTTAAACTCACTTGGAAGCTTTAAAAATATTTTTAAATGACACCTGGACCAAAGGGAAACGAAAAGCAGCAAATCTTACTCTGGAGATAAAGGCATGGAGAAGAAACTCTTACTTAGGTATCGAAGCTCCTGCAGCTGTGACACTGTGCAGCAGTACAGAGGGACAATGTGTGTGACAGAGCTGGGAGAGCTCCAGGTGTGTGCCATACACCTTCAGAGGAAACACACTCCAGTTTACACTTCATGATGGCCCTCCACTGGTACAGAGCAGAATCCAGAACTGTTCTCAGCACAGCAGCAGTGTACTTACCCTTGGATAATTCCTCTTCATAGGTTCTCTTTTACAAAGCACGCCATATAAACATGGACAGCCAGTATTCATTTCTCAAGCTGAGTAACTGCAAGTCATTATGCAGTAGGTGCTTTATTTTTTGAGAGCTGTGCTTGACTGAAACAGAGCTGAAAGCCATCATGGATCCATACATTCCAGAGCAGTCTGAAAGCCTCTCTGGGCACGTAAGAACTGCAGACAACCTTCGTAGCTGTGACCTACATTCTGATTCAAGGGGCTCCAGGCAGTAACCAAGAGGAGAACATTTGGGGAGAATAAAGTACACTCAAAGTAGTGTGTCCTTCAGCACTACACTACTGTGCAGGATGTCAGAAATAACTCCCATTTGAAGGGTCACCTGTGCCAAGCACTCTAGGAACTGTGACTATGTTGCTTCCTGGAAGGATACACCCTGCAAATACTCAGTTCACTAACTACCTTGCTTTTTAAAAAAGGATTTTTCAAATTAGAGCAGAATAGCTGGTCCTTATGCTCACATGTTTATTCTGGCATAATATCCTCTTTCTTTTGTATTTTACTGAAACGAATAAAATGATGGAAAACAAACCAAATTCTGCCAGACAGATCCGACCATGTTTTTATCCATTTGAAATCTGCATTCCTCATGGACGCAGAACCAGAGCCCCAGGGTGCAAAGGAACACACCAGGATCTATGTATAAGGTCCCCCACTCCTTGTCTAAGAGGCTCTTTGCACATAATGACTGGATGAGGTCCACAAGGTTTAACATCAAGTTCCTGTGAAACAGGATATGTCATAACCCCACTACTACAGTTCCTATCAATGTTCTTAACCCTGCCCCAGCTGCTATCTCACTGCTATGCTGTTCTGAAGAACACACTGCTCACCTGGACAGCTGATTCTTTTTTTGCTCCATGTTATGCTTTGACTGTTTTACACCTCCTGCTCATCAGCTGTGTCACAGTTTGATTTTTCTGCATCTCTGATGCACCCCCTATGAGCACACCCCAGGTGACTGCTCTCATTTCTCTCTCCATTTTCTCTCATTTCCTTTGACATGAACAGCCCTGGTTACCACAGGCCAACTTATCAAATCATAAACTGTTTTTCAGGCCTAAGCAAAGTGGTTAAAGTGCTGTACAGCAAACTCACTATGACCATATCTACATCTGGGTTTACACTCCTAAATTAAAATTAAGTGTCTATGACACTTGAACTGCAAAAGGCAGTATACTCTCCCACAATTCAGTAGTAAAATATACAGCATGCCTATAAAGAGAATTCTGTTAATTAATAAGCATGCATTGGAACGAAAAACAAAGCTCAATTTGCATTTACCTGCTTCTAAAATCTGAAAATTTCAGCACAGCAAGCAAACCAAATTTCTCTCTCTTGCTGAAGATATTTGCACATACATTGTTTTCTGGAAGTCCTTTCTACAATTAAATTTCCAGCATAAATTGGATAACTGGTATCACATCCTTAGAGCACAGACATATATTCTGCTGTGGGGCTTCCAATCACTGTGTTTTCTTGATCCACCCAACCCAGCCAGAGAAGTGGTTGTGAAATGCACCCAGTTACATTCTAACTAGATGCTGATGGACTGATATGCATCACATATAATGCCTCTTTAAATTTAACCACCTCCATAAAATGTTCCAGACTCCTTTGTTCATTGGAGGACCATTACCCAAAATGATTAGTACCTCATCCTCTGCGTGGAAGGTTTATTTCAATCATTCATTAACAAAGGTGGCAATTGCATCATGTTTTCACCATTAATGAAACTGTCTCATTGACTTCCAAGACAGTACCTGCATACCACTACTAGCTTCCAAATTCAACTTGTCTCAAAAATTATTTTCCACTATTCTGTTGATTCAAGTTATCTCTTAAAATTATTTTCTACTGTTCTGTTGATTTGGAGACGTTTAAACACTAGAGAAGGAGTGGTTCCTAGTACCTAAGCAGAGTGCACATTACTTACTCTGAAGTAACTTTTGTCAGTGCTATGTAGGTCTTTACACCTGCAAGCAAAAGAACGAGGAACAGAAATCCTTGCAGCTCTCCCAAAGCTCAGACACTCCACATGTAGCAGATTTTGGAAGGTAACCAGACTGCTCACATTCACTTGCATGATCACAGGCACACATTCCTCTCTATTAGAGCTCCCTTTTTGGTACTCCTGCTATTTCTATGACATGGATTTTGAGCCAGCTTAACAATCTATACCCCAAAGGAATATACTGAAGGAAATACTCCATTATCATGTCCCTGGCATAAGTTATGACAATTAAGAAACCTGTTGAAGTGAGCCACAACACACAGTTATTAAGAGAGCACAACTGTGCACTGAGAAGAGTAGGCAGGTAATGGAGCTGCTTATGGTGCTCAGCAATCACACATGCACAACTGCACTTCTCAGTCCACCACTTATTCCCACTTTCTTGTCTTCAACAGAACAAAGTCCTGGTCACAGGACTCAAGCAGCAGATTAACACAGACAGGGTTTCATTTCAAGATTCAAAATACCTTTGCTTAACACACATAAGGCTCTCTGCCTGCTAGTAACTGGAAAACAATCAAGGTTCTCCTTTAAATAAAGAAAAAAAACCACCAAAAACCAAAACACACCAAGAGGCCAAAACAAGATAAATGCAAGACAGACCATCAGAGTAAGTCCTAAGTTTCTCTAAAACCCTTTGGAACAAACCTAAAAGGCAACAATTACTTTGGCCTACACTGAGAGATATGTGCACAATTCTATTTGATTTAGCTTCTACTGTTTTATATTTCTAGTATTCTATTCTATTCTATTCTATTCTATTCTATTCTATTCTATTCTATTCTATTCTATTCTATTCTATTCTATTCTACCCAGGAAACTGGTGCTTCAATGGCAGTGGCTCTGGCTACCTGCCCTGCTCCTTTGGGTCCCAGCCCATGACCTGACATGGGACAAAGGTCTGAATTCACTAGTGCATCAGTAGCTTTCTGCAGAGCATGGGAGCCTGGTCTCCTGAGCTACTCAGGGATGTTACAAAAATGAGCACACACACATTCATGCTTCAAGGCACTTCAGCTCCTGCAGACTTCATGCAGTGCTCAAGTTTTAATTCTGAGCAGCAACTGCAGCACAGCTGAAGCAAGGGGCCCTTCTGGCAGATATCACAGAGGAAAGGCTGTTCTGGGAGAGCTGGCAGGGGACAGCAATCCCCAGCTGCCACACACCGAGCCACCACAGGTACTCAGCACCACAGCTGCATGGAAACCACGAGTGCTGCTGGCATGCAGTTGGTTCTCAGCTCCTCAGGGATGTTGCCATGGGAACTCTGGTACTGGGAGCTCCTTCTATCTGATGCCTATTTCAGAAAGACAAAGTAAGAACAAAGCAAAGAAACTGATGGGAATGATGGGGAACCATATCAACACACTGTGTCCCATTTACAGTCCTACTGGAGAATCCCAACAGAAATGAGGCACTTCCTACAGGCAACAACCAGGCAAGATTAGCAGCACATCACTGATTTACAGTGTGCTTCATGTTCTGAACCATTTAACTATTGAAGATTTTTTCCACTGAATAAAACATACCAGAGCTTTACCCACCTGCAGAGACATAAGACAAATGTCTGCTAATCAAAACATTTGCAAAGACTTCTGAAATACAACTTAGATATACATCTTGATACAGCTCTAAATCCCACCAAAAAAAAGTCAAGCAACAGAAATGTGTATGCCCAAAAGCCTGCTGCCCTACCCCAAGTACACCAGAGCTGCTGCCTTGCTACCAGAGAGAACACAGCAACAACAGTGACACAGATTTGACTACCCTACAGAGAGCCAATGGACAAATCTGTGTAAAGCTTCATACGCACACTGACTGCTTCTGCTTTCACATACACCCCAGAACCTGTGGAGGCTGTAACACAGTCTCCAAGTTTCCACAAAAATATTTTAGTACAATGCTAGCTAGCAAAAAAAACGACCCAGTTATGGAGTAGTCCTTGTCTGAAATGCAGTGTTACTGGATTCACCACCTGTACCAGGGAAATCAAATGGTAGGAACTGACAGAAAACGCTTAGCATCTCAGAAGTTGTAGTCAATATTAATTATTTTGCCACTATTAATGATGGCAAAGAACAGTGCTCAGCCTCTCTGCGTCTCCAGTGTATTTCTGTTTCAATATACATATCAATATTAATTTCCCCTGCACAGTTACTGTCATATCTAATGAGCAAACACATGCTATGTGACATGTCTTTTTATGCTCCTCATTTTTACATTAGCTCTAATTAATTCAGATCACTAATAATATCTTTTAAGTTGTCACAATTAAAAATATGTGCTGTGAGACCACACAAAATTAAAATAATGCCCAAACTCACATACTGGGTATGTACTCCTGTTTCCTCCCAGAAAAGAGTTCTCCAATTTCTCCTCTCAAATTTTCCTTTACAAAATCCATCACTAAACATTGAAGCTTCACAAGGTACTATTACAGTACTAGAAAGAATGCAAATACTATTTTCCCAGCAATTTCACTCTAAACACAGTATTTAATTCATGATGATAAGCTGGTTCTGCCGATACACATCCTAAAAATGTCATCTTCAAGACAGGTATGCTTTAGTCCAGTCAAGCACAGTAACAGTACCTTTGTAACAATTCCTTACCAGAAAACCCATATTTAAACTCTGGGGATGAATCACAGTCTCCAATTAATTTCAGATACCTCTTTTCCTCTCATAACTTCAGTTTCATATTGGATCTCAGTTGAAACACTCCTCATTTCTGTAAGCCATCTCATCAGACCACACATTTTAAGAAAGCCATTACCACTTCAGCAAGTAAAGTGCCTTTTAGAACAAAGACCACCCAAAGAGACAGAGCAATCTGTATTTGCAAGCCCTGTGGCTGGCAGTAGCAGACTGACAAAATGAGCCAGCAGCAGCCAGAACTCATTGTCCACGTTACATCCATCTGAGAGCACCTTCACTGAAATAGCCCTTTTCGCCACCCTGTCTGACTGCTCCTCAGAGTGCCTGAGGTGTACTTCTGGAGCACATCCTCCAGCTCAGGCCAATTCAAAAGGAACTGAGTTTGTGTCTACAAACACTTCAGGATGTGAGCCAAGGCACAGTAAGTGCTGATGATCTGCTTCAAAAGCACACTTCTGAATCAAAGGAAAGCACAAAATCAGATACAGCCACCGAAGTAAATGGGACCTATGCCACACCCCTCGGTGAGATAAAACTTGCTTCATTCTTTCTTCCCTTTGTGCTTTATTATCTCTGATCTTTTTACGTTTAGTAAGAGGTGAAGAGTAAAACAGAATTGATAAATACAGTGGAAGAACAGTGTGTTACCTAAAGGAAAATTTTACTGGTGTGCTTATTCAGATTGCTTTCATTTACTCTGGCTTTTCTCATTCTCACAATCATGCATGTAGAACCAAAGCAAAGGGGAAAGGCTGGTGATATTTCCATGGCTGTGCTCAGGAATTCACTATGGGGTCATACTGCTGTGCCCAAGCTCATTACTCCTGCAGGCACTGGGGTTCTCCAGAGGCTGAGCAGCTACCTCACATTCAGCTAATTCTGGGCACGTCTGTGATGGCAAAGGTAACGTCTGTCAGCTCTTTAAGATCCTCTGGTCCCAAGCACCTTCCTCAAAAGTGCCTCCATTCACTTTTGCTCTAAGAGCAGCTGAGGTACCATCACAGGTACTGCAGGGCCCTGAATCAATATGACAATCTAGTCATCATAGAAGGGGTTGTTTAAAAACAGCACACCCAGAAATGAGAAGAGTTTTCATTTTTATTATGCCTCTCCATAATCTGTAGTAGAACTTCCTTTACAGATTCTGTGTTTTTTTTTTTCTTTAAACGGTTGAAGCCATTTATCTTGTGATTTATCATTTACATAGAAATGATGAGGTGATTATGCATACTTACTGTTCACCACAGAGATAACACACCAAATCCAAACATATATTACAAAGACGGTGTGTGTGAGATCCAACTAAGACACTCAGTAAGCCCTTAATACAGTCATGCAGCAAGAGACAAAATGCTCCATAATCACAAACCCCATCTTTGAGCCTAGTAGTTATTTACACATCTTTTCCATGAGTCAGACACCACTTCCCCCACATGAATTCCCAGAATCACTACCACTTCTTTGGAAGAGAAGGATGAGTCCAGCACGTCTACCCTTTCCTAAAGCACACTCAGACAAACTGCACTCCAAGCCACTGCCACACAGGGGAGAAAAAAGTGAAGTAAGCTGCTTTTTTTTTTGCCCTGGTCTTTAATGAAGGTGTCATGACCTCATGATGTCTACAGAGGTTTGTTGTCAGTTTTTCTCCTGAGGATAAAGTAACTGAAGCCTTGAAAATCAGGAATATTTTATTTTGAAGAAGAAACAGGTTTGTTTGCCAAGAAAGAGGACCCTCTAAGAGTGTAATAAAGCTGGAAGTGTCAGAACTCTGTAGTAGTCACCCAGCCAGGACTGATCACTGAGAACAGGTTACTGGTGTTTGTAAGAACATTGGAATAACTCCAATCCAGCTTACACAGCAGCTCTCACCCAGCATGTGTCTGTGACAGCTTTTCTAGACTGCCTGTGGCAGCTGGGAGTTTTCACATTTTCAACAAGTGGGGAAGAGTTAGCAGCACTCCTAAGACTATCAAGGACTCACATCTCAAGACTTCTTACGACACTCGTGATTTCAAGAGCCCTTTGGAAGCAGCATTTAAGAGTCACAAGGTCTTTGGTTTCTTTGCCATTTCCAGCAGTGCAGATGTGGAAATGCTGACAGGACCTGGCATTTGCAGAACATCCCTGTGCTCCCATAAGTGCAGCAGCTCAGGGCTCCCTGCAGGAGGTGTGATGTGGGCCAGCTTACACAGTGTGGCCCAACGCTGCCATTTGAATCCCCGTGTCACCGTCCTGGAGCTGATATAGGAGCCATCTGGAGCCAGGGCTGCCTCCTTGTTTCTTGTTTCTCCAGCAGGCACAAAGGAGGGCCTGCCTTCTGCACACTGCGTGCCCTGTGGGGACAGCAAAGCAGTCCCGAGGGCACAGCACTCACAACCAGCCTGCCTGAGCGTAAAGACCAGCACCACACAGATCCTGTACAGCCTACTCCTTTTGTTGGAAATGGCAGCGCATGGCAGGAGTGTTAAAGCTGCACAGAGCTTTAATCATTGACAAACTGACCCTCTGAAAAGCAGCAAGTACAGTATACAGTAAACAACAGATTTTTGTTTTGAGACAAAGGAAGTGTCATTGTACAGTGAATAGGCTTCAAAACAAAATAAGGCACTACCTATGAACTTCAGACACATGAAAAATTTCAACTGAAAACATAAAGCTCCTAAACTGTATTCATTACAGAACTTAATTAGATCTTCTTCTCTTTCACAACACTGAACAAACCACAACCAACATTTTGCAGATAGCGACACATACATTCAGCAGAATGTGAGTCCAGACCATTTTCAATACTGCAGCGGAAGGCACACAGGCAGGACTGGGGCAGCCACACGTAATGCTGGGGAACACTGCAAGGAGCCAGCTTTTTCATTTCCTTGGGAGCTGGCCTGGATGCCACGGCCAGCAGAGAAACCACAGTCTCTGTTCAGGTGTTTAATACATGAAGGGAATGACAACTTCCAGCTGCTGGCTTGTGCTTCTCTCATTGAACCTGAGAGCCTTGCCTGCACACTTAAGTGTTGAAATGTAACTAAAATGTACTCTAACATTAATATGCTGTTCTATCATTCCTTTAAGACCACTGTATGGGTTAAATACATTAATTACCCTTCCAGATTCAAAATCTGTGGAGCTAGCAACACCTAGAATATGATTGTAAAGAATTCACAAATACCTGTACCTATTTATGCTCCTAAGTGTTGGTATAAAACAGAGCAGCTGTTCCAATGTTACCTGTAGGCTTTTTCTAATATAACTCTTTCCTGTTTGAAATTCTAAGCTACCCCATTTGAAATTTTAACCTAAAAAATTCCCACAGGATTTAGGATTTCAACAGTTTAGGATCTGTTCAGGTGTCTCTCACCCTTTCTGCATCTGCCACACCCTCATGTTCCTGCCAGAGCTCTAGGGTATTTCATGCTGCTATACATAATGCACTGAACACATGACCAGCTGAGCTACACAGCTCACAAGGGCTCCTTCTGCACCTTCGGAGAACCAAGCAGAAAAACTCCATCATCTATCTTACTGTGTAGAGCATCTAATTACACTGAAATGGTTAACTAACATGTTTGATCAAATATAGATTATATAATCACAAAGGAATGTGCAATTCTCAGTTACTTATAATTTTTAAGTACAAATATCTGTAGAACAGCTAAAGACTGCAAAAGATTACTATAATTATTTCCACTGGAAAAAAAGAAAAATCCCTGAACCACTGAATGAATAAGATAGTCAAAGAATATAAGGCCTACACTACCCTGCCAACCTAGATGTATAAATCCCAAGAGATGCTGGCCTCACTGAAACTTTCTGGCCCACTATGTGCTGACTTATCAGAGGACACAGTTCCTCCTGTGACACAGCAGCAGCATTTTCACCCTTCTATTCTTTAAGAAGTGGGGGGAAGGGAATTTTGTTGTGCAGCTCCTGAGCCCTTGCAGCTTGCACCCTGCCCAGGGAACTGAGATGTGCACAGCAGCTCCTGGCTTTATACTCCAAGGACTAGGAGCCCCAAATGTGGACACCACAGTACTCCAGACTTTTTCAGAGGCTTCCTCATTTCATGGAAAAATGCTATGTACTCCACACATCATGGGATTTCCATGCTAACCACAGGACGAAACTATGGAGACAATTCCTGAAGGACAAAAGGCTAAGCAAGCACAAATGAAAGTTACTTTGGAAGACAGACTAAATGATCTTATGTATTTTCAACTCTGAACACACATTTACAGCGCACTTTATGAAAAATTCAACCACATAAACAGAATAATGCAATTTTATACCCGCAAGAAAAATCAATCCAAAACACAAGTACAGTAATTTCATGATTATAAGCCGCACCTGAATATAAGCCGCACTTCCGGGTAGCCAGGAAGACCATGGGATTTGTCCATAGATAAGCCGCACCTGAATATAAGCCACACCACTGCGGTAGGCTGGATTCTTCAATGAAAAACTTGCGGCTTATATTGGTGAAATTACTATAAATCTTATTTCAGTCGTATTTTCTTGCTAGCTGTTTATATTTTAGAGTCACTGTGATCTGTCTTCAAATTTTATTTCATGTAAACTGTTAGGTATTATTTAAAAATTATGAAATAGCCAACTGCTGATGATCACTTAGCAATGCTTTAGCATGTGCCTAATACTGCTCTTTCTCTCGTTAGAGAAACAACCTCTGCTGTTCATTAAGTTTAGATATTCATATGGAGAAGGAAGAGGGTATCATTTCCAGGTATCCCCTACACAATGAAAAATAATTTTGTAATACTAAGTAAACAACCAAGTCACACATTAATAATGTGTTGAAGTGCCAAAAACTGTCAGTGTGCAAACACTACAGTAGATTTGAACAATGACAGCTTTGCACATTCCTGGGATACTTCCTAAAGAGTGTGAGAATGAATATTTTAAAATTGCTGTGAATCATCAGCTCTGATTACATGAGATGAATCACAAGACACATCTAAACAGACTGCATTACAATTTATAACTTATGCAGACTTTCTATGATTTAAATTTTCAACACACTGGAAAGAAAACCTTTAAAACAAAGCAGTTCTGCAAAAACCCTGAATGTGGGGAGTCTGTTTTGCTGCTGTGCCATGTAGCTTGCTTGTCCTTCGGTACCAAAACCAGGACCAGCAGAGAGACCAGACGTAGGAAAGGCAGTATTTTTATCTAGTTCTGAATGCATGCTCATATGCTTTTCTGGGAGGAGGCAAAAACAAAACCTACAACAGACGGAAGCACTTGCACAAGTCTAACTTGTACAAACACAACTTAGAAACCCCTAGATATCTATGAATTATTGCTATTGGACATTTCTTACTCATCCTTTACTATTGCTTTATAGCTCTGAATCTCTCCTAGATGTCTGAACCAGAAATAAAGTCCTTAAAATAACACAGACACTGAGGTCAGGCAACAGCTCCAGAGCCAGGGTCTGATCCTCAGCAGGAATAAACCAACATCTCTTACCTTTGCAAACACCACATCTGTATTTACATCTGCTGAGATGCTATTGTAGAACTCTACCCTCATCCCTCCCTGCTGTTGAAATGCCCAGTGCTTTCCTTGTGGCCAAGACTGGCAATTCACACATTCTCCTCTGCAGCCAGAAACTAAACCCTCTTTAGTGTTCTTGAAACCAACTCTCTTGGCTTGATCCAGGCTCCCAACAACAGAAACAGCAGCTGGACTGAACAACTGGAACATCTGGCAGCAGAGGGTGTGAGATTCAGTCTCCAGGAAAGAGTGAGGTGAATACAGGTAGAAATGGGATGTACTTAAGTTTTGGTATTCACTCAACAGAAGCCTTTAGCCCATGTTCTTCCCTCTTCTGTTCTGGACTTGGCATAAAGAAATGGAAATGTCCACTATGACCGTGAGGTAAGTGTACAACCCACCAGGCTGAAAACCCAATTGCTGGGTCAGTTATTGACTTTGAGCTACTCTCCAGCCTCAGCAGTCTACTACATTTTGTTTTTATTAATTTCTTCCTGTTGCTATTACTTACACCTCCACAAGTCACTTCCTGTAATTTCTCCTATCAGTTTGATGATGATGTTTCCATAGACATTGCATTGGAGTGCCATGTAACAGACCTCCAGAACCCAGATACATTTGCCAAGCTTCATCACTTCTGCCTACATGCTGAACTGCTGCTACTCAGGCACACTCTCCTCTGAAGCCTCACAGGAGCTTTTCCCATGTAAGACATTCTTGAACAGGCCATTTGTGAATTAAAATGGTCAGTAGTAAACCCTGTAAGTTCTTACTTACTGTAATTGCTTCTTGGTACTAGCCCAACTGAAATCAATACGATAATAACTAATTTAATTTGTACTGAAGTAGAAGCTGCCTTTCATTCATGTGTAATGAAAATATGGGGGCAGGGCAGACACAGGGGAAAGAATTCTTTGAATAGATCCCATTTCTTTCCATGAATATTCCACCACTGCTGTGACCACCAGCTCCACGATCATGCAGTGACAGCCACTGCATATGCAGGCTCATTGTGCAGTCACTACTGCAGCCTTTGCACAAAGCAAATGGTGTTCCAAAGTTAATGTGCAGTTACAGGCCAAAACTGCTCCAGAACCACACTGACCTAGGTGCCAATGCCTCCCAAGGTGCTTCGAGGACATGCTGTAAAAGGGAGCCTCAGAGCAGGAAAACAAAGTTCCTTTCCAGGTAACAGAGCTCCCTCAAGTTCCCATCAGCGCAACAGTCCTGATGCACATTTCCAGGAAGTAACACCACTTTCATTCATGCTGCCAAACTTGAGCTGTATAATCAAACAATTTGCACTCAAAGAACCAAAATGCTGATGATAATCTCAGCAGAACATCAAAATAGCAACCTCTGAGGCTGCTGCAGCCCATGCAAAGGTACTGAGCAGTCTTCAAACACCATACAGTCTGTACAGCGCTTTCTTTACCACTCTGCTTGGTATAGAAAATGTTCCAGTTCTGAGAGGAGAAAAATTAACCACCAGATCCCTTCTAGTTGGTAGCAGCTTGTTTCCAAGAAGCCCACGCCAAAGCCCCCATATTAATTGCTTTGAGGCATGCACATCAATAACTGGTATATTTCTATTTCTAATAGATAGATAGATAGATAATCTATCAATCTATCTATCTTTCAATAGATAATCTACTTTTTTTAGGTTGGCACTGCAGCACTTTGTCTTTCAGACTGAAGTAAGATTCCTAGAGTTATTTAAAGAACACATTTTGGGAACAACCACAAACAGTTGCTAGGGAAACAGCAAGGTAAGAAAATGAATTGCTATCACGAGGCTAATAAGTCACATCCACATTTATTCCCTTTCTTTTCTAGACCCATGCTCCCATGTAGAGTTATGAACGTGTTTTAATAAACCTAAGTGTCTCAGAACTGCTGGGAAGCATCTTTAGGTTTTAAGGCTTTAGGAGGTGTCAGAGAGAAGGTGCTGAGGAAAAGGTTTGACTGAGGGCAGGCTGTGAATCTGAAGTGTGCTGTGACCCTGTACAGCAAGGAAAATTCCAGCTCTACTTGCTCATGGTGTATTTCAACTTACACAACTGTATGAGAACAGTATGGAACACTGCCAGGAACTGAGATTTTCAATGGAGTAAGGCAGGTGAGTAAAAAGTGGATTTGGATTTTTGAAAGGACCCACATTTCATTATCATTTTTTCTCATTTATCTCTATTCTTATTCATTACTGAGCACCCCAAATTAATCTGTAAACTTGTAGTATTACTGAAGAATGGAATCAGCTCAGTAAAAATCTTGGAACTGCACAGAAATGCCCTATCACCTGCTGTGTTAATATTTGCCTGTTACTGCTGTATGTGAAACTAAAAACTTTACATATTATTTACTTTTTCAGTATCTTCATCGTTTTCAGTAACAAAGAGCAGGGGTTATGTATGTAGCCTATGCCCTCGCTAGCTGTCTCAATCTACTTAAGTCATTGTGACACTTCAATGTCTAGCCTGTTCTTAATTATTTCCAACACAATGGACAGCTTTTCCATACAATCTATGTTCATGATTTCTGCTACAAATAGTTAATACTAAATCCCTTTCTTTTCCCCCAGTGAAATCCAATACCACTCAATCAGGGACAAAGAAAATGGACTAAATGATATGAAATTATGCCACAGGTTCCTTCCTTCTTCTTTGGCTCATATCTGTTTGTCATAACTTTCTGTCCTGCAATTTCAAAGCTAAACTCGTTTTTTTACACTGTCAGTTTTAACACGACAATGTACAGCTTCAGATTCAAAAATTCTCCTAAGCACTAAGAGAAAAAACAATCTTTTTGTTCTGTGTGAGGACAGCTGTTTTAAAGTAAAAGCGCATTAGACTAAGGCTGAAAGTAAGCAGTAAATGAAAGTCAGTATGTGAGAGCTGGAAACATGTCTGAAGAGGCTGGTAAGACATTCTTTCAAAACAGCTGTGCTCTAATGGGATGCCATCCTTGCAGGGGCTGTGCCCATCATGTTCCATACAGGTCACTGCCCCTCCCAGCACGGGACAGACCATGAGTGTCCCATCCCCAGGGAATGCACAGCGCTGGGCATGCTGCACGCAGAACTGCACACCACAGCACCTTCAAACACACCTTACACTGACAATACTGTATCCTTGTGCTCCTCTCAGCATTAAAAAAACTGCATTTCATTTCATTTTGAATCCATTTAGAACTAATCATCGTTTCTTGAAGCTGTGAGGATTCTGCATAAAGCCCAAGTCATGAATCTGTCCCAGACTGCCCGTTTTAAAACTCAGGCAGTATTACTCAGATATCTTATAAGACAGCTGAGGAAAGTAATTGCTACCTTCATCCATGCATCTCAAACATAAAAAAAGTTGCTGACTGCATATAAAATTCTCTCTTACTCTTCCCTTGTTGAAAAGAAATATGAAATCTGAGATCTGAAAGCAGCTTATCGTTTCTGTCACAGACATCTTTCTCCCATCTTCTTCAATACGACAGTGTCAACAAAATCTCTGTTAAGACAGAAAAAGAGCAAATATACAGCCTGGACAAAAACCTCAGAAAACTATCTGCAGGCTACAGTTTAACTCAACTCCCACCAGCAGGTATCTGTGAAACCTAAGAGTCAAGTGTTGTCTGTAGTCCTGGAATTACGCCAGGTATAGGTGAGCCCCAGCATGCACACAGCACAGGCCTGTAAGGGAGAGTCAAAGCTTTGTCCTTGGGTACTGCTGGGACCTCAGGGATCTGGAAAATTCACCCCTGGTGTGGTGGGGTTTTTCAGCTTTTTCTTGAAAAAGTCTTAAGAAACCCAACAAATATTTTATTAGTAGTTATTACAGCCAGAGCACTGAATGCTAAAGCAGTAGGAATTGCTAAGACCAAGGCTGGCTGTAAAACGTGTGTCTCATCTATTCAGTGTGGGACTGCACATTTATTCAGGGATATCTCAGCCTGTCCCAGGCTCTGTCACACACACTGATTTCCTGAGCAATGGACAAGGCACCTGCCTGCTGCAGAAATAACGTGCTGTGACGGGGCTGAGTGCAGGATTCGACTGCAAATGGAGAAGGGCAGAAATCGTTATCCTAATTACGGACGTTTTAGCTTCTGACCATTTGGAGAGACAGGAAAGGTACTTGGGAGAGACAGAAAAAATGTGCAAGTCAGCAGAACCCTAGTCGTTCCAAGAACCTTTCCTATGGCTGTCAGCTCTGACACCAGTCACTAAAGCACAGCCACAGGGGGCTCATTTGACCAAAGTTTACATGAATAGGGTGTTGCTTTAGCTGTATTTCCTACCAACATGTTTTACATCCACTTCTCTCAAGATTCCAGTAAACTGACCTCAAGGATTCTCAGTGGTGTCTTCATGCTAAACAACTTTCTTTAAATTCTTAGAATATTATTTAGCAGCTGCATACACTGGTAAGACTGAAAACAAGTTTGGAACTACTATACAGAAGGAACAACTGTTGGGAATCATCAGCTTGGGCTTTCCTGATCAGCTTTTACCCACTGCAAACAACTGTCCACTCAATGTGAGCCACATCCACTGTACAGTATGAAGTGCTTTTTTTGAGATTCACTGTATTGCTCCTATGTTCAAATTTCATGAGAGCAGGAAGAGTCAGAAGAAGAGTACTCCAAAGTCAAAACACATTGCTCTAATACTAGTGATCCTTTAAACCATATATGACCAATTTTGCAAATCCCTTAATCCCCTCCTCTGTACTAGGTTAGTACATGCTGCCTGACACTGTCCTGCTGTTTGTAAAAATGAGTATGGATGAATGTGAACACTAACTCTATCCATTACCACTTCTGGGTTAGAAAGATTTACACGCAAGCAGCACCATGAGAAATTTTATTACTCCACAAAGATGAAACAGAAATAAATCATAAGCTTCAAAAAAGGAAGCAGACATAATTCAGACCACCAGCCATGGTATGGGAACAAGATCTTGGAGTGAGATTACAATCCAGGAAAGATCTGTTCTACCTGATTCACAGGAGAATGCTACACAATGTATTTACGCTCTATTTTAAGAGATTTGGATCAAGCCAGTAAGCCTCTGTACTATTTTGGTTTTAACATCACCAAAAATAAAGGCTTTGAAAATGAGAGCATAGTAGGTTTCCAAAACTGAGATTTTTACATTTTTTGGGGGGTGGAGGGGCATCAGTAGGTGGTTGTTTGGTTGTTGTTTTTCTTGAAGAAATGAAAGCCTAAATCTAAACCATTCCCAGAAATACTTGCCCAACAGTTGCACCTACCTAGGTGGCCATTAACTTCCTGATGACATAAACTGGAGGCTACTGACAAACTGCTACTCAGGCCCTTTACAGAACACTAAGTACTTGAAACACAAGAAAAGAAAGCAGAACTAAGTACAGCTCAAGTCTTGCAAGCCTAAGAAAAAACTGAGTATGGAGAAGTTGCCCTAAGAAAAATCAAAAACTACATTATGTAGAAAGTGCTGCAAATCAGCTCAGTGAAGAAGGAGAACACAAGCAAAGGTATTTAACGGTGCAGGAGTAGTGAAAAGGAAGTGCTGCAGAGGTGCAGCAGATCCCTTGAGGTGTCTGTCACTGGTTTCATGGTGTGCTCTGTGCCAAGCTCCCCTCCCTCCCCTCCTGAACACCAGAGTCCTTCTGCACTGGGGCAACCAGCCTCTGCCACAGGCCTCTGGCAACTTCAGCATGGCTTTCCAGGGCTGAACTGCATTCCAGCCTTGTGTTCATGTTCCTGCATTCAATGCGTGTTTAAGAAAGCTTGCAGTGGTATTTTAGAGTAACAGGCACCCTTATTTAAGTCTAGTGACAATGTCAATTCTAGGTTTGCTCTGCTGTCATTTCCTTAAGTTACTCATATGTTTATACCATATGGCCTCTGTGTGTGCCCTCTGGACGTCTCTGGGCCTTGCTACACCAGGCTGCACACAAATACAGGGGAAATTTAGTCTTTGATACACAGATTGTATCAAATCAGATGCTATAAAGTATCACATAAATATTCAACATTCATTGACTTCACCTGTTTAAAAGAAAAAAAATAAGCACAGAAAAACTCAACAAAACACCAAAAATCCTCCAAAAATCCAACTAAAAATAACTGCAGTTAAATACCAAAAGTGAAAAATTAAACAGTGGACAAAAACATTTCAAAGGAAGTTAATCCACACATAGGGATTTTTGTCAGCTATTTTAAGAATTAAAAAGACACAAGTTTCTCTGCTTACAAACAGACAACATGAAAAACAATAATTTATATATCACAGAATAGGTATTTCTGATTGTATTAGCAACAGAAATACCCTTTTGGAGATCATAACTTATTTACAAGTACAGCAGAGAGGAAACACTAAAGATGTATACATACAAAATTAATTTTTTTCCTGAACAGGTAGGAAAAAAACCCACTAGAAGGCTTGTTTTCTTCTTGCAGCTAGAAATGAAAGAATTCATCTGTAGTGCATATACAAGAAAAACGTAGCAAAAGGAAATCACAATATAGTGATATGAATGTTAAACAAAGGAATGCAATCTATCCATCTTTTACAAATCAAACACAGAAAATAAATTATTTTTGAATTGCCTCAATGTCAAGCCTTGTTGGGATTTTTGACAGTGTTCTGACACTTATGTTCCAGAGCTGCCAGTGTCCCAGTATGCACTCCAATGGGCCTGAGGAGCCAGCACAGAACAAGATTTCCATGCCATTTATGAAAGAAGACTTCATTCACCTGTGGCCATTTCACATCCTGATCCACACCCGGGCTTGCATCAGCCACTGAAGATGACTGGAAACACCGAAAGCAGCTTGTAAATACTGGGCAAACGGAGAACTTCCCACACCCCTGCAGGGAGGTCAGCACCACACAGCAGTGAAGGGATGGAGACAGAGCTCTCCTGGAACTGTCACTGCCACTCACTTGCGTTACCTGAAACAGCAGCAGCAAGCTTCAAGCCTCTCCAGTTATTTCACACTCAGTTAAGAGCCTGGGAATTCTCATCATGTTTTCTGGACCACTAAAGGTTCTTTGTTTCCCTCTTCAGTGCCTCAGTTCTACTGATAAACAGTGGGTTGAGAATATTTAAGCATTTAGCACTATCTTAGGGCTTTCAAGAAAAAAATACTAATGAAAATACAGCTAACAAAGCTATCTCAGGTTTGGCTTTTAAGCAAGTCCACTTCTCAAAGTGTCATAAATCTGACCTAAAAGCATGCTGGACATGCAAAGCTTTGACTGCTCAGACTTTAATCAGAGAATGGACTTCTTATGGAGATACTGCTAAGTGCAGCTGACATTTTAATTTCCAGCTTTTCCTCCCTTCATTACCTTTAAGCTGGTTTTGTATCTGAAAAGACCTTGCATAGCTTTGAAGAGTAATGCAACAATGGACAAATGTCCTTGAAAATTTCAAGACAACTGGTCAAGGATCCTCAAAATGTTAATGAACTATTTTTTCCATTTTGAAATGTTTAGTCTGTAATAGACTTGTCTATTTTCTTTACTGCAGAAAACTTTGATTCAGCGTTGTGCTTGAACTGGGGCAAATGGGAGGAAACTTCACCACAAAAGGGGAAGCCAGAGGGAGCCAAACCAAGCATGTGAACACATTTGCATGACTCCCTAATTTTGCCTCATTATAAGCCATGAACGGCTGTTGCACAGGAAGCAATGTGAGAAGGGATTTTTCTTTCAATGAATGTGCCCCTCTTTATGCATACCAGGATAGGCACAAAAGATGGATGGGCTGTAAAGACTTCTACTGTTTATTTTCTTTCCATTTTCTTTCCATTAAAATACAATGAGTTTCCCCTCTTTCTGTATGTATAATTATGGGACATCAATTTAACAGTCTGTTAGCACACAAAGCAAGGAACTGTTGGAAAAAATAAAGCAGCACTACCATTCTGGACCTCTGCATGATATTCACACAGAGGAATCAAAATAGTATAGTTAAGAATAGAAAGATATGCTTGGAATTTCTTTCATGGCATAGCACTTACTAAAAGCAAAAAAGAAATGGAACCTACAACTGGATGCATGTATACAGAAGAAAACTTTTCCAGTGCAAGCATTTTCAACTGAGTTTATTATCTAGACATAAGAAATAACATTCTTTGTGTGTTTAAATGCACCTTGCTGCTTAGTTAGTGATAGGAAACAGTACAATACTCCTCCTGCCAGACTAGCATAGAAACCAACTTGTCAGGTGCAAATGCTTTTCCAGAAAACCAAATTACTACAGAATGTTGCATTTTGTAAATTATCACATATTATCTATTTCTTTTCTTACCATTTTACAAGTTACTGATTTAAAAAAACAACTTTTTCTCCCTAGCTTATAATAATAATAATGTATTCTAAAGCATTTTCATTTCAACAGAAAGATCTGAACACTGAGATGGAAATTGAGGTTTCCTACTTAAAACATTGTCTAACTAGTCTTGTAAGAAAAAATTACCTGCTCTACTCGTGTCTATAAAACCACTTAAAAATATATTCTCCCCAGAAGCAGGTAGCTAACAAGTACAAGACAAACATACTTTGTTATAAATAATTTTATTTCAAAATGAAAATAGTCTGCTGTTACGATTTTCCTCTTGCAGTTTCACCTAATCCACCTCCTCATTACTACATCTTTCACTTGTACTACTGAAGTAATTTCTCCTGGTAATTCCATGACTGTAATGATATTTTATCCCAAGACAATGCCAGCATAAGGAATGCAAGGTCCTTTAAAAAGCATTCCCAATAACTGCAGCATATGCTTTAAGAAGAGCCAGACACGTCCTTTTCTCTCACTGAAATGAACAGAACTGAGACCTCCTGAAGGGGACTGGATTCCAGCACACACTGAAAGCCTGGAGCACGCTCCAGTGTTCTGGGTAAGCACACATGAAAGCCTGGAGCACGCTCCAGTGTTCTGGGTAAGCAGCCAGGTGAGCCTGGAGCACGCTCCAGTGTTCTGGGTAAACACACATGAAAGCCTGGAGCACGCTCCAGTGCTCTGGGTAAGCAGCCAGGTGAGCCAGGAGCAGCTCCATGTGAGCCCTGCAGCCCAGCAGGCCTGGGATGTGCTGACTGCCCAGGGCCCTGCATGTGCTCCCTGTGCCTCAGCCCGGCAAGGCTCACTGAGCTGGGGACATTGCTGTCATCATCTCCTGGGGACAGCGCTGCACAGAAATGTTCAGAGTCACTCAACACTCTCAGCAGCTGTTTCTTGCTCCTCCTGTAGAAAGAGCCTAAAAAGGCATATGTCTGAAGGACTTGGTATTTTACCTAAGAGGTCCATTTTTTCAATCCCATGTTAAGTATTACATCCCAAGTACGGAGCACAGGCTTACCAAGCACTCCCACAGAAAGCACAGGTCTTCAAAAAAGTAATAGTTTCTGAACTTCCACTCGAGCAACAAGAATAAAAAGAAGCTACACCATCTGCTCCCATAACACGCTTTCTCTCTTTTAACAGAGTCAACATTAAACCTTTTAAGAGGAAATCTGTATTTAGTAGAATTGCCATCACCCCAAATATGTTCACCATGAAATGTGAGCTGTTATTATCATAAATATATCACTCCTACGACTGTAGAAGAACATTTTCACTTAAAGCAAAAAAGAGCACTGGAGATCATGCTCTGAATATTCCTGTGGTCCCTTTCATTCCTGCAGTAAGAGGGGGATGAGAGCACATTGGAAACCTGTGTGAGTTGCAGCACAGTGATTTTTCTCCACTGCTTCCCTGTGCAGGGCACACACCTGGCTGCATGTTAAAATGCTGAAAAATACTGACTGTTTTGGTGAACTGTCAAAATTCAAGAGAAATTCCTGTAAGATTTAGGACATACAAAGAACCTCTGTTTGTTTAATTCTTAACTGATACAAGCATGACTCGGTTTATGGCGTTGTGGCCTGTTACCTACCTCAAAACCACAGGTCCATTAATGTACTACTGTTCATTAAAGTACTGAGGTGTTAAATGGAAGGAAAAGCACCTTTGGACCACTTCAAAATGAATGCAGGCAGTGGTAAATTGGGACGAGCTGGCATCTTCCTTCTAGATGCTGTCTGATGTGGTTACTGAATGCAGCACTGGGGATGGCTCTTTAGCAGCATCTCCCCTCTGAAGGTAGCACCAAGCAGTCTCTTTCTTAGGGGTCAGTAAAGAAAATTAAATGTCTCTCGTCATGCCTATGGACTCTCTCTGTGGTTCCTAAGGTATTTTTTTCTCAGTCCTCTGCTGCCTCTTGTCTGGCAGCTCTCCTAAAGCTTCTCGTATTTCTCTGATGGGAAGCAGTCGCATCCCCTCCTGCTGCCAGTCCCGAAGGATGCTCAGGTTTGGCTCCTCTGGTAGGCACTCCCATTTGCAGGCAGCTCCTCCTGCAGCACTCTGACTGTTCTGAGAGCACAGAACATCCCATCTCCGCCTCTTCCCACCAACATGGACTCAGCTACACAGCTCAGAATCACACAACAATCTGGCCTGGAAGGAACCATGACCAATCATCTGGCAAAGGGCAGCCTGGATGAGGTTACCTAGCACCAAGACAGCCATGGTGTCTTCAGTCCAGCACATGTAGGACTGGCCCTACATGGATGCATCACTTATGTGTTTAAGGTTAAACTCCACTCAAGCTGCCTCTGCCCAAAACTGAAGGCTCCTGTCCCTGCAATACCCCTTAATGCCCTTTAGAACCACTGAGGCTGTTCTGATTCAGTCAGCAGTTTAGAAGTTTTTAAGTCAATGAACATGTTCCCTGAACATTTCATTAGGCCACAAATCAAGCTCTCCTTTGCTGCCTGATGAGAGCTGCTACTTCTGTCCTGTTTCCATTAACTCCTTTGG
The DNA here is from genome assembly GCA_009812075.1 of Sialia sialis. Lineage (NCBI taxonomy): Eukaryota > Metazoa > Chordata > Aves > Passeriformes > Turdidae > Sialia > Sialia sialis. The sequence goes on from VRYO01001366.1 coordinate 25,986,648, forward strand.
TGCAGCACTGGGGCTTTACTTCAGGCCCACACTCCCTGGCTCTCAGTGTCTGGATGAGGACACCTCCAGCTCACTGTCCCATCAGCACTGCTCCTTACTCCTCCTCTTCCTTCTCTTTCCCGAGACAGCTGCTCTTCCAGTCTTCTTGTTAGTGGCAGCAGCTTTTTGGTTTTACATTCATTCACCTCTTGTTCAGCTCTTGTACAGCACATCATAAAGCATCTTCTATGTCCTTCTCAGCAGCTCACTGGATGTTTTACAAATCCTCCAGACACCTTCCAGTTGGAGTGTGGGATGTGAGAAGTTCTGGAATTATGGCATCCCCAACCATGCATGTCCTTCCCTCATCCCTTTCTCTTCTTTGCCATCTTTTTTCTTTGTAGCAAGACCTGAGTGCTCCAGGGTGTGCTTTGTTTCCATCCACTTCTGAATGTTGCGTAGAATCATTTACCCTCAAATGCAATGGGTACTGCTTGGGGAATGGCTGAGTGTCACAGTGAGAGACACACAAGGGTTGACTGAATGCCTACAAGTGAGGGTGAAAAGACCCTCACCAACACGAGACAGTTTATCTTTTTTTGCAGAATGCCTCAAGATTTACAGTTGTGAAATCCCACTCCATCACTGGTGGTCCTCTCTCTCTGCAGGCTCTTATTAAATCATAAATTAGTAATTAGGTTTCTCCAATTGCCCTTTCTGGAGCTGCAGTTTTATTAGGACGGAAACAGATCCTTCTATTTAGGGTCCCTGAGAACTCACATTCCCAACTATTGTTCTTCAACCTGGCAGTAAAATATTTAGGCAGCCTTTTCTGCAGATGATTACTCCATCTTTGACACTCTTTTGCTATATACAAAAATTAATATAAATGGTGGTATTTCCATCTGGATACTAAGATTTCTGGGACAACGGGCCCATACTAATACACAGATATGAACTCACAGCAAATTATACTTGTTTTTTTACCAGTTGAGAAATCAGCCTTATGCATTTGCAATTTGTCCAATTTATAAGCTATGACGTGGGTACTCAAACAGACAAAATTATTTAATTATTAGGTTATCAAGCTAACTCTCATGTAAGAAAAACCTTTGCCTACTCTTCAAAGCTAAGGAATACATACTTTGTTGAATACATACAGAGTTTTTTTTTTCGCTTAAATCTTGAAATGACTATGCAGTGAATGGACAATCCTTCTGTAATATATGAAAGCTACTTGAAATAAACTACATTAAATTACTGAAGTACTTAAATTTGATAACTTGTCATATCATGGCTGCAAAACCCATTTTAAGAAGTTGCTGATTACACTCAGAAACATTACCTCCTGCATCAGGAGGAATCAGGAAACATCACTTATGTCCCAGTGACATCTTCCCACACCAATCTGCTAATTACAAGAAAAACAGTAAATCTGAAGTACTTCTCCACTATCTGCAAAAATCCCCTGTTGTAACTGACACAAGAACCAGACAGTGAAAGGCATCTGACAACCTGTAATGCACCTCCCAGGCCACTGACAGGCTTTCACACTAATAACCACTTGAACACTTTGGAAACTGCTTCTGAAGACTCCCAGCACTTTTCATCAATCAATTACCACTAAGCAGTGATCACTGCAACTCTACGTAGCTAATTACCTCTATTTGCATCTAGGACCAAACTTTTAACAATGCAATTTATTAGACTGATTATATGATAGCGACCTTATTAATATTGACCAAATGAACATCTGTCCCCATTAATTCTACCACAGAAAACAAATAAGCAGGCAAAGCCCAAGACTCTTCCAAGCAGACAGACAGGCTCATTAGCTCTCATCCGTGACTGCAGCAGTTTGCTGCAGGGGTAAGCAGCACAACCAGCCCCAACTTGGAACTGGTCAGGAAGGCAGCAGGTCCTGCCTTGACACTGTCAGCAGCAGCTACCACAAGGAATGGAAATCAGCGTACTAATGGCAGGAATGAGTCATCACAGCTTTCCCTTCTGCAAGGAAGGCAGATTCTCCTGACTTTGTCCAAAATGAAAAATAAAGATGGATCCCCAAAGCACAAATAGTTAATGGCACAGTTATTTTCAAGGGGGAAAACAACCTAGTCCCCAAAGAACAGATCCAGAACAGCTTTATGAACAGCAAGTCCAAAAACTTATCTTTTTAAGGACATACTAGAATTGTATTTGAATGAAATGTTATGAGCAAATGAAGACATGGATCAAAGAAACCTGGGTTTCAGGTACTGGGAAAAAGAAGCACAAGACCATGCACCCTGTGAGAGGATCCTTTCAAGGATTAGCAACCATCTAGTGCTAGGGTTGGTTATGACAGCAATGGTTCTACACAAATGCTGAAATCTGCCAGCTGTGAACAAACATACAAGCTGTGATTGGCAGAACTGTAACGCAGGATGAGGTCTGCAAAACACAAAGAGATTTCTAACAGCAATTTTCTGGGCTTTTTTCCCAACACTTCATAGTAAACCCAGAGTTCCAGTTTGTTTTTTATTTACTGCAGTAAAAAATAGTGTTTAAGACATTACCAGGGGTATGGGGATAAGGGAAAAATGATCCTCCGCACATAACATGGAAATATTAATTTTAAATACCTGGAAGAAAATTAGGTACTTGTTTCAGTTCCCAAGTCATTGACATTGACAGGATACCCCTGATGAACAACAGACCATGAAGATCACATTGGTTTTTTCTAGGCATGCTACAGCAACAACTGCCATGGCACCTGTGGAGCCTGGAGAGCAGAGCACAGGCTGTTTGCAAGAAAGGCTGGCTTTACATGCAGGAACACACAGTTCTCACCATTTCTCCTCTACCACTTCTAGTTAAAACAGGACTGAAATACAAGAGGAAAGTGATTCTTGGTCCATAACAGCTGTAACAAAGCAAAACTTTCATATAATCCTGAGATACTATATGCAGACTTCAAAATTAAAAAGTTGGTATTGATGTAATTGGTGGCTGAAGAACTACGGATTTGCCACAGCACATATGGATAGAGAATGGTAAAGGAGAAATAAACAGGATTTTCAAAAGATGCCTGAGTGTGAACACGGCCCATGGTTCCACACAGGACTTCCTCCAGATCTCCCGTAGATATGGGGACTCTCCTCCACAAGGGTAGGCATTTCTTCTGCTTCCAGAGGGACAGAGATTTCGCCCGAAATAGAAACAGACCAAGCATGTCGACTTTTACTATACAACTGCAGTTTACAAAACAGATTTACAAGTTAGATTTGAAAGTCAGGATGTCTTTACAAGACACCCCAAACCAGCTGACTGTTACTGGAAAGCTACTCAGTAGATCAACCACATGTATTTGGACCAGTGTTTGGACAATTTGTGAAAAAAAATTACTGTTAAGAATTGAATGGACTAGAACAGTGCTAAGTGCATCACATCTCTGCTTTTACCATGCACTACAGCTTGAGAGCGCAAGACACTGTGCTGCTGAACAGGTCTCACTTTGACATCGCCCTTACTACCAAGCCAAATTCTGTTTTAAACAGCAGACATTTATTGTGTTGTCTTCACAGGCTACTATGAAAAACTACAAACACTGTTCCTGTGCCACAGCCACACAGCTTCCTCTGCACCCTGCTTCACAACAAGCACAGCCTTGTGAGGCAACACTGAGGAACAGCAAAGCAACTGCTCTAAGTGATCTAAGTGTGTATTGAGACAAGAACTGCATCAGTTCAGCCCAGTTACAACCATCAACTACTGAAGGATCTTCACATTAAACTTAGTCTAACTTCTCCTGTGTATTACTGCTGGCTTCCAAGGCATTTCCAAGTGTGGCATTACTGCTCCATCATTTAGACCTACAGGTCCAAAGAAAAACCCTTGCGACCCTTATAATTTGGTGCCACAGTTTTATTTCCAGCAAAAATTCTAGACTTAAATTGTCCTTCTTCTTGTGATGAATCTTCTCATTTTTTTTTAATTTTGTTTTTCTTTTCTAGAGTATTTAAGGATATGCTGACAGTGCCTATACATTTTCCTAGAGGTTCGGCTTGAAACGTTTTGCATTCCATCTCTATTGAAATGATTTACTGTCAAAATCAAAACAACCACAGCCCCAGTGTGGTGCTACAGCCTAATAATTCTTTCCCACGGAAAATGTACTGTCTCTTTGCTTATATCCAATGTGACACTCAAAATACTTTCAGTATTATTTATGTAAATAATATACATCAATCTGTGGAATGTCTCTTTAAATTAATTTCTTGTGCCTCGATGTTCTGTTCCAAATATTTTAATTTGGGGAACATTTTAGTTGGTTCAATAGAAGTCAAGACACAATTCAACACTGGTCTGCATGTTTACCATGCACTGACAGATCCTGAAACTCTCCATGCCTGTTTTGTGATGGCAATGCCTTTTCTAAGGTGCTTGGTATCCAGCACTTGTTGATGGACTCCATTTGGACAGCTCTCACTGCATTATTTTAGGATGATTCAACTGTCAGTTTTTACACTGTCACAGAATAAGCTTTATTGCATATTGTTAAAGAGAGTCTCTTCTAGCAGAGGGTTTGGTGATTTTTAACTGACTTGCCATTTTGCAGAGTTTTACGTTTATTTCCTAGTGGAATAATAATCCATGCTATTTTTCATGTTGTTGTGATTAAAAATACTTTAAAGGTATGTTGACTTAAAGCGCTGTCAAATTACCAAGTCCATAGCTAGTCAGAATATAGATTGGCTTTTCTAATGTGCTGTAGCTGATACTTCATTACTTGATGAAATGCAAATAGAGCCAGGAAAAGAGGCAGCCAAGGCACATTATTCCATGCTGAAATTTTTCTCAGCTCTGCAAAAATCAACAGAGATGCTGATATTGATATTGATTTCAGTGGGACCAGTATTTTTCTCCTAGGAAGCAAGTGTGATGGATACTTGGGTATCTCGTATTGTGATTTTTCTCACTTTGTGTTTCACACTCCATAAAACCTCATTCAGGAACTGTCCATCCCCGCAGCAGCACTAGGCACTAGGACAGGATAGTGGCTGGAGTCCATCGCCCTGCAGGATGAGCAGGGCCAAGGCAGGAGTGCAGGTGTCCCTGGGCTGCACTGTGAGCACAGCTGGACTCAGAGCACGGGAAGGGCACACACAGCACAAGGATGAACCACTGCTCACGGCCTTCTGAGAGGCAGGAACCTTCCTGGGCAACAGCGTGATGCTGCCACGCCTAACACAAGGAAAAGGCAAACTTCTTTGGCATAAAGGAACCATGGCAGAAGCACTTTTGCAAAAACAGGAAGCCCAGCAAGGAAGAAGCTTTACCTAACACTGACATATTCCTGAAACAAGACTGCAAGATTCTGGGAAGGAAAACTCTGCAGCAACGCCACTGGCTTCTGTAGCTTGCACTCTGTTCTCAGAGTCCCCTTGTTGGCCAAAATTCGCACAGGAACACAAGGCATACCTCCTTTAAAATTCAGAATGTTGCACTGGATTAAGGACATGAGACATCTTGTCAAATCCTCTGGAATCCTGGCAAGGTCAGGGCAAGTAATGCCTTTCTATTAAATATCTCCTAATATAAGGACAATCACAGTGCAAGGAAAAACAAGTCATTGCTAGAAATCAATTCTAAGTACATCATGAAACTGTATTATTTTAAAATAAAAAATTATGTTTGAGATTGGCCTCAGAGTCTGTCAGAACATGATGCTGGACAAAACACTACAATACAGACTTATAAAGACAATAATCAGTCTGTTTTCTTTTTCTCCCATGTAATTTTTCTGTACTCTGGAAATCTCTCTAACTGGAGCATTTGTAACTAATATATGATTCCGTAAGTCAAATATTTTCAAAATTAATGCGTTACATACTTAAATCTGTATTACTAAATCAAAACAAAAATGCTTTGACTTCAAAAGGAGCTGAAAATGCAAACTTGCAGTTCTTATTTCCAGAAATGGGCCTGCTTTTGTGTCCTACCTGGGATTTAGAATCTTAGATTCAGGTACTTACAAGGTATAATTTGACACACCAGAGATTTCTTCTGTGAATGTGAAGCCTGAAGTCCCAAACAAAACTGCTGCCTCGATTCACAATAAAATAGGCTAATTTGCCAAGAGATACACTACAGCTATTCTTCTGTCCTGATAAAACCAGAAGTATGTAACTTTTAGCAAAGTTCAAAAATACGCTGGCACAGAAACAGTTCTTGCTACAGGCAAAAATAATTTTACTTTTGGCAGGTTTACAGCAAAGCAAGTCAGTTACATTTTCACCTCAGGTGGTTTGTGGTATCAAAAAGGCAGTTCTTGCAGATGGAAAACTGTCATTACATGAGGACAAGCTGTTTGCTGGGGGAAATGGAAATATTTTGCTCTCTGTCAAACCCGTGAATATTGGAGAGAAAATCTGTTTTCATGTAGGAATGCTCAAACCAGAAGCTGATAGTTTAATGGAGTTCTACTTGACTGACAGAGTGGCTCACCAGGCTGGAGACTGGCCAGCTTGTGCTTCAGTTTTTACACCAAGTACCCTAAAATTTTGGCAAGGAGTTGCATGTACATGAGAGCAGTGGTGTGGGCTGAGATGGTTCAGATCACCTGAAATGGATGTGGTGAACCGGCAGGGGCAGGTGCCTCTGGAAATGGTGAGTCAAGTCACCAAGCCCACCTCGCGGCGCATCTCCTGCGGGAAACGCACTGGCTGTCCACTCAGGGTGCCTGAGGGACTCTGTTCAGCTGCACACTGTCCCTCACTAACGCCCACTGCTGCCAGAAGAACTCTGGACAGGGGGAATGAACAGCACAGAGCTGCCAGAGAAGGTGCTGCAGCTCACCAGCTTTCCCCAGGCTTTCCTGTGGCTGCAAAGCCAAGGTGTGGCAGCACTGCCTGCTGTCACTGCACAATACCTACGTGGTCCTTCAGGTGGAACTCAGCTGGGGGTGGAAAGCACCAGAAGCACAAAGTCTTCAGAAGTGGATCTGGGAGCACTCATACTACCTTTAATAGGGCACAGTCATCACATCCCAGATTTACAAACACAGAGGTTGCAAAGACCAGAGCTCTAGCATTGTTATATAAATCAGACAATTTGTCATAGGAAACTGATCCAACAAGGAAATCTTGATCCTAGCAGAAATTCAGACTTGAAGCTAAACAGAACGCAAGATAGGTAGCCTGGAGTATATTCAAGTAAGAGGGATATATTAACATTTGGCTGATTCAGTATTTATGAGGCGTTCAAAACTTGGGTGTGCTACCCTATTACTTAACTCAATCATACTCTTTGCTCCCAGACTCTGGTCCCTTGTGCGACACAACACACAGGGCAGTGAATTTATGCAAGGCTGGTAGGGATAAACCTCTGTGCCTGCCAAGCTGAACAACTCCCCAGCACTATCCAAATCATTCCTACACTGCTCTGTGTCCACACACATTTTCCTGCACCAGCAAGGGAAACATGGATTCTCCAAGCACTCTTCTCTCTCAATTCCCATCACACCTAAGTCATTGGTTTCTGTCTGAAGGTTCAGACTTGTGAAGCTTCAGAGGAGTTGGACTCCAGTGTGGAATTTTGCTTTAGGTTCTGTCACTCACACCTGAGTATCTAAGGAATGAAGTCCATGCCCAACGTTTTATAGCTTAACAGACACCACTGCAGTGACTGCTTTCTTCCTAATCTCAAAAGGTCTTTTTACTGCTATTCTTAAACTTTATGAACTATAAACTGTCCTTATTCTAAATTTTCTTTGATAGCTAACACTGTTGCACATTTTTAAAACAAGTTTCCCACCACAACAAATACCTATGTCTTCATAAAAGACATCTTCCTCTTCTTAAATTGCTCTCCTGTGATTTTTGTTCTGCTATGGCGGATTCCCATTAGACATTCAGTGGCATTTTGCATGATCTGCTGGCAGTGCTCTAATGCTCTTTATCACAGAATCACTGTAGTTTTTATCATCTTTCTGGCAATTTTTGAAATTCTACAAGCCTACTGTGTGACAATTTAAAATACTGTTCTACAAGATTAACCTACAAAAGTGCGAAAAGTACAGTATGTGCTTGGAAAAGGTCACAGAGAAGCGTTTCATAAGAAGGAATCAATACGGTTACAAACAGATTCTGAAGTCATATTACCATTTTAACTGGCTGGCACAGCCTTTTCACAATTCCACCTCAGTGGTGACATTAATTGCAAGTGTGACAGTACAAGGCTGTGCTAACGCAAACAGGAAAATAATTATTACGCACTGACTGGCCACCTTTTGCTACTACCCAGATGTATCTAAATTATTACATTAAATATACACCACGGGTTTTTACTCAAGAGATTAATCTCTTTTTTGGAGTGATTTTGACTGCTCTTTAGAATAAGATATTAAAATCATTAAACTCAAGCACTTCAAGCTGTACTTAAGAAAAATTATTAAAAATGTTTAGTAGAAAACCCAACTGCAACCTGCAAAGCCAGAGTTCTCAGCAGCATTAGGAGTGGCTAAAGGCAATGAAGTGCTCTGCCAGGGAAAGAAGAGCTGTCAGGCAGCTGTCCTCCTGTCCTGGTGGGCTCCAGAGGCTGCTCAGGGTAGAGGATCAGGAAGGCTCCCTGACCCCACTCTCCTTTCCTGACTTCTGCACAAAGCCAACCACATCCCTTCTACTCTGGCTCCTTCTCACAATTACTTCTTTCGAAGTCCTTATCACAGTCTCCCCCCCAGACTCCTGTGTGCAGTGATCTGTTAGCTTTCCTCTCTAGCCTTTACACACTATCAGACGAAGCTGCCTCTCACTGTGCTGCTCAATGTGTGTGCTCTCACTAAACACCAGTGGTCCCCGGTTCTGTCCTTCCTCTCCGGTATCCTGTATCCTCAGCTAAGTATACATAAATGTATACCATGCACACTGCCATCTGTACCTCAACTTGAAATCATCTTCTGTATATTCTTGGGGGAGAAGGGCTGTGGGATTTGCTTCTACAAAGAAAAAGTCTAGTGATATTTAGTGATTATGTAAAATATCTTTTTAAGCCTAGATACAGTTTCTTAATGATAACTGACACTATGAACATAAATACAAACAGATTAAATGTAGGATTTGGATAATATCTTGTATCTGGAGGCTCTGTGCTGGAGACAGTCAAGTATAAAAAGAAGAAGGAACTGTGATACATTAAAATTCATTTTAGAAATGAATCTGATGATCTGTAGCTGACATCTGAGATAGCAAAGAAGCTTCATACAGGAGAAATCTTTTGAAGACTAACTCCAGCACATGAAAAAAATGTCACCATGTTCTATGAATAACCAGGAATCAGGAGACAAAGGTCATGTTTTAACTCAGGGAGCTGTGTGATGTTCATCCCTGATGAGACCTTTGGACATTATGAACACAGCTCAAGGTTCTGCTGCAGCAAGGTACCTCTGACACATGCAAATGCAGTTCAATCTAGTAGCACGCCAGCTTTGCTATGCAGTGTTAACTCCAATATTTAGAAGAGAAGCTTACTTTTCCAGGAGAAATTTGTTTTTTCTCCTGCATGATGTCATTTCAATACATGTTTTACTTTGAGGATATTAATAACCTTTCTGAGAGGAATCTGGGCCCGCCCAAGGCTCCACGCCAACCTGCTGCCACCAGCTGGGATTTGTTTTGGTGTAGGCAGATAAACAAATAAAGGACTGCCTGGTGGTACTCGGGAATTGCACTGCGTTTTCCCTGCTGGCAGAGAAGGGCTGTCAAATCAGAAAACTTATCTGCTCTGCAAACAAGGCCAGGCACAGGCACAACCAGGACATTTTAGAAAAAAATGATCAGGTATTTCTGTAGTTAAGCTGAACAAAATGTAGACAGCTGTACCTCCTCTTCCCAAGACACTGAACTCTGTACATTCAAGGCAGGAACCCTGGAGAACAGGAGTCAAATTAGTGCCAGTTACACAATTTTTCATGGGTAACCTAGTTCTGATTTGGCCTGCTTCTGGGAATACTCTCTCATTAACATGACTGGTGTTCCACCAATGGTCTGCAGTGGTGAAAGATTTTTTTGTTTAACTATTACTCTCTTATTTGAAATAAAACCCAATCAAGCAGATTCACACAGCCGACATTTTTAATGGAGACCAGATAAAATTAATTTAACTTCAACACATATTTCTATTTGAAAGGCCACTTTCCAAAAACTGGATTTTAAAGGCTAAACAAAAATCTTAGTAAATTAGTCACCAGAGATGGTTACCTAACTCAGAGCACACAGAAAAATACTGACATTGGCAGAAAAGCTAACCAGCTAATTAAAATTTACAGGGTGTTCAGAAAACCTCTCAAATGCTGCATGCATTGCTGAACACACCTAATGCATCAAGACATTAAAAAAAGACAGCCAAAAGAAAGGCAAAGTAATAGGAACAAAAATAATGAGAATAAAATAAAACTGCATTTGCCAATCTTAAATTCTGTATGCAAGCCACCCTTCCTTGGTTGGTTTTGGTTGGTTAGTTGGATTTTTAAAATCTTGCAATATTCTTGATCTATCAAACAAAATTCTGGAGTTTAAGGCTGACAGAGATAAAAATATCAGCAGCAATATTACATGGAGGAGAAAAACTGCAAGGGAACATTGTGAATAAAAATATCACAACTTTTGTAGAGATGGAACTTTCATCCACTGAGCTGCATTCTTTCAGTGGTAGCCAAGTAATGTGGGTTTTTCATTAACTATTGGAAGAGAAGAGCAGAACTGAAATCCCAGTAAATAGTAAATGAACCAAAGTGTAATGCATCCTAGTGCCTATATGGGACTTAGAGAAGTCTTTGTCACCAGAATTCAAAGAGCATTATATAATATACTATAAATAAATTATCGTAGAACCATTAACAACTTGGTTTTTCACTAACGTATGGAGGCCAGGAGTTTGCCTTTACATAATGTGTGCATCATCTTCAGGGTGCCCTTACCAATTTACACATATCCTCAGAAGCCATTCAAAAGTATCTTTTTCCCTGTACCGTGTTTACCTATATATTTCAGCATGAATCGGCTGCATAAGCATAGTTAAATTCCGTTTTATGTGGAAAAATTAAAGTTAATCTTAGAAGACCTCTCAGTTTTATGTGGAAAAATCCAAGTTAATCTTAGAAGACTTTATTTGGTATAGGAAGCAGTATCCAGGGCTGGGTTGATACTTCACCAGCCTGAGTTTCCAGAGTTTTGCTGTGCAGATCCTCTGCAAAGTTTTTTTACAGAAATTCTGTTTATGAAGAACAAGTCATGCCTATGACCCAGAGGAAAACTGCCATTCACATGTCTCCTATTCAGCAGAGGGGAACTGAGGCCAGAACAGACAAAGTGAATGATCACCAGAATAATGTGGGAAGTGAGAGCCTGTGTCATGAGACAGTGAAGTGCGCAGCAGAATAATAAATCACGTGAATAAGCACCGTGGGGCTTTGCCCCAAGGAGAGAGAACAGCTTGAAAGGACCATCCACTGCTAATTCCAGGGAACATTTTGTATTTCATTCCTCCATCTCAGGAGGACATGAAAGGCTCCCATCAATCCATCAAACCTGTGCAGAGCTACATTACTGATTAATCCTTGCTTCTAGAATTGAACTCAGCCTGAAGAAACTCGAGCTCTCAGTGAAGTTCAGGCACACCCTGTAACAAAACACGCCCCCTTACTGTGCATTTCGAGTGTTTTAAAGCAGTGCTGAACTGCACAGGTGAGGACACAGGCACACCTCGCTGCTCAGCCGGTCCCCAGGCTGGAGCAGTGCAGCCTCTCCTCATGCCTGCATGCCCTGCTGAAGGCCAGCATGGAAGGAAAGGCTGTGCAGTGCTCATGCATGGCTGCCCGTGCCATCGGGAGGATCAGGAGTTCAGCAAGCCGTGTCACACAGGGCTGCCTGGAGGCACTGGAGAACACAAACCCTCCTGGAAGGGCTGGCCATTCCCCAGCTCTGCAGCAACTCTGGACAAGGCCCGCACTGATCAGTACAGGACAGGACCATTCCGACTGAGCTGCATCAGCATGCAGACACCATCTCGATCTAGGAGGGAGGGAGGAAGGAAGGAAGGAAGGCCTCTGCTTGGACAGCTTGCACCAACAGCCTGGAGATGGAACAACCTGCCCAGAGGAGGCAAACAGCACCAAATGCCAGGAAGAAAAATGGAATGACTTGCTCTCTGGGAATTGTGATGACTTGCTGTCTGGAATTACCTCCATTTTACACTGAGAAAATTAGAAAAGAGCTGGCTGAAAACACTTTTTTCCTTCTGTGGCCAGCCTTGCCCTAAACATAAAATCCAGAATGTTTGTGATAGCTGTCTATTGCCATTCACATGAAAGAAGAATGATCATCACTTCACTATGATTTGCAAGACAGAAATGAAGCTGCACAGAGAACCTTTGAAAATACACTGAAAACACAAACATTTTTAAAAATATGCATTAAACTAAAATGGTTTGAATTCTGGTATGCATTCTTTTGCATAATGCTACCACCAATACAGAAGATTCCCTTCTGCCAAGAATCAAGTAGAAAAGAAAATGAGTCTCTGCCTTCATCTATTTATACAGTTAATACACTACTAAAGAAATCTACAGCTGAGTCTTCATTACATCTCCTATATAAACTTCTAGATGAGTTTTCCTATTCTCCCAACAGTGTTTCAAAATTACAGAGATAGTTTAAATGGTCTTCAAAGTCAACTACATGGAAATGTTAAACAAAGTCCTCAAAAATGGTTATCTCTGTATTCTTCAGCTGTAAACAAGAATATTTTCTGGCTATGAAAAATCAGTCTTTTCCTCAGCTGAGGACAGCCCAGTGGCTATTTTAAAGTTCAGTGGAGGCTGGAAGGGAATAAGCACAATGCAAAAATGCTTTTAGTGTCTGAATACTGAGTGTATTTCTAGCAAAAATCAAAAATCAGAAGAAATCAACCTAGTATATATTGAATTATATGAAATAAGCATCTGTTTTGTGTCACCTGAGATCAATAAGTGGTATTTCAATTCTTTAGTGATAAATGCAATTCCTATAAATACAGAACTCTGCAAAGAAAAAAATACAATCATGTTTAATTTGGTCATTACACCAGCTCTTCAACACCTGATAAAACTTTGTTTTCCCTCTTCAAAAACAGTATTATTTAAATCTAGATCAATTAGTTTTTCTTTGAAAAGAAGAGAAATCTTAAAGAATACCTAAGCATTAAGTAATTTGACAGATGCTTAGTAATGGGCTATCAATGTGAGACCATTTTCTCAGAGGCTCAACAGAGTATAGTTGCTCATGCATCCAAAACCTATCTGATACTCTAGCATTAAATTCTTTTTCCCATAATGCTACGAAGTTTCTGCAAATTATTACCTCGAATGCAGTGACAGGTTTTCTGAGTGACAGCAGATCTGCATAATCCAGAGACATTTACCAGGCCCTGATTCAGCAAAGCTGAGCTCCAAATGAACATTGGTTTTATTAATGCTGCATGTCTGAAGCATTTTATGAATGTTTGAAAAGAGATGCTTTTCTTAGTGAGCCTGTGGAAGGTATTCACTTGTCTGTCTCTCACAACAAGGAAGTGCTCTTGATACTTACTCCTTTTGGTCTGATATTTCTATGAATTAGGAATTTCAGCAACAGCTCCTCCAGAGTGACTTCCTACAATTATTTCATAAGAAACAGATACTAATCCAATTGAAGTCAAAGGAATTATTTTCACAGATTCCCACTGACATTCGTCCATGCCCTAAATTCCTAATAACCAACAGAGGAGTCTTTGTACAGCACTATAGGAATACATTCAAATAGTAAAATAATCTGCTTTCAGTATTTGTTGTATTAACCACTTGGCTCTGGCTTTCCTCAGTGGATTAGTTTAAACACTAAAACTATTGGCACACTAAACTGCCTTGAAACATGAGGGTCATGAAAAATCTTAAAGAGTTTACAGTTTAGGAGGCTTCCTTTCCTCAAACCATTTTTTAAAGACTTTTTCATAAATGCCAATGCCTATCAATTAAGTCTATATTTTAAAAACACAGTCTAATTTAGATAAGCAGACTGAAGTTGTATTTTGCTCAGAAGGGGATCTCTACAGCAGCTGGGCTGAGATTTTCTAGACTTTGTGTGAACCACTGCTATGGCAGCAACACTCCAATACTAATACACTGTGTCTGGGAGATGCAAACAACGTCAGATATGATCCCAGACAGTGTAACCCTAAAACATGTTCAGAAAGAATAAAACAATCCCCAAGATACATCTGAAGATTTGCTGAGTGAGCAAGGCAGACAGTATTTTAATAATAGCACTGTACTTTTGCAGGATACTTGCCAATCTACTTGTGACACCTTTTTATTAAGATGACTCTTTTCTTGCGGGCACTCTGGCTGGAATAAGCATCTTAGATGGAAATTACACGGAAGCCAGCTCAGAGAAATGCACACACCACAACACCAGTCCAGAAATAAATCCCTCCCTCTTCTGAGGTACATTAACACCCTCAGCAGCTGAGGAGGGCAAAGGAGCAGGGCAGGTGCACAGGGAATTTTTTAACTCAGGGCAGTTCTGGAGACCCTCACATGCTGAAGTGGTCCATGAAGAATGAAATGCAGAAAAAGCAGGGAAGGAGGCTGGTGCAGGTCGGAGGTGTGGATGGGGAAAAGTAAGGTTATCCTGTGAGGTAAAAAGGGAAGGAAGTTCATCCCCTCTCCTAGCTCTGGTTCAAAAGGGGAAGCTCTCAAGTCTTGGCTTGTCCTACCTCAGTGTGTGCTTTTCCCTAGAAACAAAGGCACAAGTTAATGACTGAAACACAGTCACCATCAAATCCATAGAGCCTGGAGCTGCCAGGGACCTGCAGAGGTCCCTCCCTGAGCAGAAAGGCAGCAACAACTGCTCCTGAGAGGGGCTTATGTCGCCTGCTCTTCCTGGCTTCCACGGGACCCAGCCAATTCCAGGCAGATTACTCCAGTGCTAATTCATCCCTGCTCAACAGCCTCATCTCAAACCTAATGGAGAGTACAAATGGTTGGTACTCCATGAAAACCAATCCAATTTGCACATTTTATCTTTGCATGAATTACTGGCTGGAGGGTGCTGTAGCAAAATTACAAAAGCAGTGGATCAAGCAGAAGTTCCCATACTGTTGCTGGAGGGAAAGGATATGGTCAAAATGGGGAAATAAATGAGTGCATGAGGAGTTTAGAGCAGGGCTGTGGAAATTGGGAAGAGGCCTCTCAAACAGCAGATGAGAAAGCCGGGCTTGTCACACACCAGGAACTGGAGACTAGTAAACAGAAATAGTACAAGGAAAAGTCGCTATCAACTTGCATGATGGAGATGACCTAGACAAAATTCATATAATCTCCTTCCAGACTTTCAGAGCTCAGTGCTGTATCAACTTTACCGATGGAAGTTACTTAAAATGCAAACATATTTGTCCCAGCTTTCCCTGCTCAGCAGACCTGAACAGAAATTCACTGTCCCAGAGTTAAATAGTGAGCAAAGATTTTAATGGGCCCTTCAAAGGAAACGGCTGCATATGCATCCTCATATAAAGAATCACCTTGAAGAAATGATCAAACACTTGTATCACTACAGATAAAAGGTTTTGTTGTTTCTGACTGAAGTGTAAAGTGTTAGCAATGGAGGGTGGAAAAATTGTTCTCCTACAAGAGACCGTAATTGTCTTAAGTTAATTACAAAAGATACAAAATACCAGCACAGATTTCAAATGATACCCTTCATCTGTGCACTGTTTGCATGGCAGCTTCTGCGAGGTAGAGAAAGGAGAGACAGAAAACAAGAGAAAACGGTGTTCTCAGAAGAACAAAGGAGACATCCCCGGGCTTCTAAAGCACTTTGCTAGAACCTAGAGAGATGGCACAGAGAGATGACGTCATATACATATACATGTCCCCATAAACAGTCCCAAAGCAAGGTGTCATTTATCATCAGTCTCTGAAAAAGGAAACGTAGGTAAGATAAAGCCAAAACAACCCTCTGCTTAGGGAAAAAATATTTAAACCATCTGGATTTTTAGAATAATCTGATTTGCAAATTTCCTAGAAAAAATTCAAGCTGTAGTTTCAATTCCTAAATTAAATCCCACAGAACTGATGACTGGGATTGGGCTGTATTTTCTCATTTGCATTCAGTTCTCCTGCCACAATGAAGCAGAGGATATAAAACAACAAAGCCAAAACCAAAAATTGGTTTCTGCAAAAGTTCTGCTGAGGATTTTCTTTTCTCTTCCCTCCTGAAATAACATAATGTATGTGACATATGAAGAATTCTCGTAGAGGCATTTTGGTCTGAATAAACTCAGCTGTTTTAAGAAGAGTAGCATTAAAATTACTAAAAATAGTACTCTACTAAGACAAAGCAAGAAGCTGCCACTTCCATGGAGGAAGGCTATACTCCAGAAACACACGTTCACAGTTAGGAAGTAAAAATGTTATCTTTTAGAAGGTTAGGTGTTATTTTTGTTGTTGAGGGTGGGACAGAACAAGTAAGCAAAGCCTGACAAGTAACTTTGCTCCATACAGGATGGGTGGATCATTGCCTGCCTGCATGTGACCAGCTCATTATCAGGAAGTACCTGGGGTTTAAACCTCACACTTCCCTGCTGCCACTGAACCCATTAACCGCAGGATTTGCTAGAAGAATTTCCGCAGATTTTTTGTATGAATGGTCAGAAATTTAAAACCTGTTTCCAAGACCCTGTTCCAATATTTGTTCAGCTGTGTCTGTTTCCATGGACAGACATCCCTGGTTACCGACAGGCCTGAAGCAGAGTAGTCAGAAGAGGTAATGCAGAAAGTTAGTGCAGCCTTGTGCATGGTCCAAGTGAATATTCTTTGAAAACATGCTCAGCAGGAGTGACCACATCATAAAAGGCCCTGATCTTGCATGATAAGGAATGGGTATAGGATCCTAGGTGATGGGATCTTAGTCACTGACTTTCAGCGAGCACTGGAATGAGCCCCAAGGTAGCAGCTATCAGAAAGGGCAGCTGCTTATAACTTTTATTGCTCTTTTACTTGAGAGCTATCAGAATAAAACATACAGTATATATATAAGCATACAGAGATGCAATAGTGCCCATACACAAAGCATTAATTTTTCTGAGGCTTTTCTAGCTCCAAACATCTACAGATTCAACCGACTGTCTGGGAAGCACTGCCAAAATTTTACATTACCAGCTAGCTGGCTTCAAGGACAGTGCTTTCGCTGCTAGCAATGTAAAAGGCTGGCAATTTCACAGACTTGCATTAAGCCCTTGATATTTGCTTAACTGTGCATTCACTCAGGATCCCTGGAAGCTGCTGGACTCTACTTTTAGTCCAGCACACCTTTGGATTTGCCTCTGCTCAACAGCAAGAAACCTGAACCTAAGAGATCAGACCAAAGGAGTCTCTCAGCTGATTCATTTTGTCAGCAACTACTTTAATCCAGGCCAAGCATTCAGGCTGAGAGCTGGGCTCCTAAGTGTGTAACTGTAAAAAGGAGCAATCCAACACCTGAAAGTTCTGGCTCCTTCAGGAGAACTCTGCTTACGAGGCAAGGGAAGAACAGCTCACCACTACAGGGGAAAGGTGAATGCATCTGAGCCTGGTTGCAAGAGAAGCCAGAAACACTGTTAAGATTTACTGAAGGAAACTTTTGCTAATGGAATGTTTGGTAATGGCCAACAGACACAGTATTTTAAGTAGATGAGGAAAGAAGTGAAGAGACAAGAGACAGGCTTTTTCTCACTCACTTTCTTCAAGAGCTGTTCATTACCCAGCTACCTCTCCAGGATCAAACTAACAGCTTAGCTTTCTCCTCCTATCCCATCAGTCACTCCTTCCACCTGAGCTATTTTGTTTGGCTTGTTTTTAGGCTCAGGCTTCCCAGCTCATTTCCTCTGTCCTTGAAAAAAAAAAATAAACAAGGATAGAAATATTATACTCTATGGTGATTGATTAAGTATTTCCAACAGTTATCCCCCAACTCTCATCCAGAAACTGGGGATGGGGAAAACAGTATTCAAAACTTAATGGCAGACACTGCATGACTTGAACAACATATGAAATACTGGACTGTAATAAACAGCCTTGCTGTCTCCTTTTGATATACAGCAATATATTGCTACATCAATAA
Source organism: Sialia sialis (assembly GCA_009812075.1). Lineage (NCBI taxonomy): Eukaryota > Metazoa > Chordata > Aves > Passeriformes > Turdidae > Sialia > Sialia sialis. The sequence goes on from VRYO01001366.1 coordinate 26,004,779, forward strand.
TAATACGGTATATAGTAATGTACACTATTCAAATATGGTCTTACTGTAAAACTCCTTTTGTTCTGATGTCTCTTGTAATCCACTATATTAATGGAACATTAGTTCTAGATTCCTTGCCAGGAAATTAGCAAAACCAGCCTCTTTTGCTACAAAAAGACTTATCAATAAAATTATGGGCACTATGGTTTTAAAGCAGGCAGTTCTCCCTGTTTAAATCCCCTGACTTTCACAGCATTTTTTTCCAGTTTTGTTTACATTTCAAAGGATGAAGGTATGCAGTTTTCCCAAAGACTTCAGTTTATTGTTCCTTCCCTTTCCCCTCTCATTCACTCTTCCTTTCATGAGACACCTGTTCATGGTATTTGTATTTATATTTATATTCATAACAACAGCTTATTCATTAAAACTCATCCCCACAATTCTGCTGCCTTTGCTGTCCCCTCACGCTTGCTGTTTTGGGATGGAAAGCAGTCCCTGTCTTTCTTCACCATCTCAAACACTAAGTGTACCAATTAATACACATGGAGGAACTCTGGAAGGTTGCTGACAGCTGCTGGAACTGTCCCACACCCAGCAAATGCATCCACCATCACTAGCCAAGGGAAGCTGATTGCTGAGGATCCTGCTTATGCAGGATGATGATGAGCACAAACTGCCTAACATTCATGCTTCACTGATGGAATCTGACCAGAGAGAGACCATGCTATTTCTGAAATGTGTTTGGAATGAGGTTTTTTATTTCTGAGTGAGGAGGGGGCTCTGAACAATTTATGATGTACCTTTTCCTTATGAACAGCACGAATGTATTAGCCAAAGGTCATTACTTCAAAATGTGAAACAGACTCTGTAATCATCCTCAGTCGCTCTCCTTCATCCATGGCAATTTGCATTAACTAGGAATTTCTATTTTGATTTTTAGATACACAGTTGTTTACCATTTGCATTACATTTTATTTCTAATATCCACTGACGGGATCTTGATCGTAGTGTTGCATGAAATTTTGATTTACAAGCAATTTAGTACACATTTTCATGGTAGCAATTACAATATGTTGTTGAGGCTGACATGTTTTTAGTGACTACTACTGAAGAAACCTCTCCTTCAAGTATGTTCAAAGCAAATCCCAGTTCAATGTGAAAACCAAAACTAGTGGATTTCTGACTTTCAGAGATAAGCTAATGTATGTTTTATAACTGCTCTCAGTCAATTTTTCTTACATTAACTTATCAATACACTCTTTTGAATCCATATGTAATTTTGGCATCTGCAAGTATGTAAATAGACCTTGACCTTTCAAAAGATTGTATCTGTATGCATGTTTTCAGGCAACGATTCTAAAATCTCAGAGCTCAGTACTATAAGGTTCATGCTGTGTGTGCTGCTTCTTTCCTCTACGTATTGGGGACTGAGGGTGACAACCTAGTTTCTTGGAATACAGGAAGAGGGCAGAAGTAAAATGCCTGGAAAACACTGTACAAACCATACTGAAAGGCAGACTTACTGAAATGGCTCAAGGTTCAAGACTACATCTAGTGAAAATTTCAACCTCCTATGTATTTTATGTATCTAGTGAATATTCACATGGGAAACAGCATTTCTTGCTCTTCCTGTAGTCACCTGTTTGGCTTGGCTGGATTTTATGCAAACTGCATCACGTATCAACCTGCCAAAACTACCTATCAGATCCTATTAACAAATTAGTATGCAGCCTTGTGTTACAGAACCAGAGAAAAAGATCTATGAGGAAATCAACACCCATCATTTTTATATTTTCATAAAAGCTCAATTCTCAATTTAAGGGATTTAACTCCTTATTTTTATTTCTGAGGCTCGTAACATCCCCAGTAAATCTCTGAAGGATTTGACCTCCCATTGCACTACTGTTTATGCCAGAGTAAGATGGATGCAGAAGAGCTGTGGTTTTGCTGAGACTTATGTATGTGTACAAAATCCAACCCCAAATCTGTGCCTGAAAACAAGACTGTAAACAAAACCCTGCAAAACAAACTCCACAGCATGAGCAGAGATTGCATGAAGTAAGCAGAATACGTTGCCCGATTTCAAGAGCCATGAGCACCGCTGCTCATCCCCTTCTGAATGAGACCTGCTGGCTCCAGAGAGGGCTCTGCACTTGTCCCTGTGCTGGAGCTGTGCATGCACACTGCACACACATCCATGGGGATCTGCAAGTTTCACTAAGAGGCACATAATGCTTAACATGAACTCAGGACGTTTATCTGAAGAGTAGGAAACTCATCCATTCTCATTATTCTGTGAAACACAGAGAAGATGGGAAATAGAAGAGGTTGGCTCAGGTCTAATGTACCCATCTGGTGCAGAGCAAGGCTCGGGCTGGTATCCCTGAAAGGCAGTGACAAAGGAGGAATGCTCATTCAGGAAGACACAGCAGCAAGATAAACTATCAAAATTGCAACAATGAGGATGAATTGCTGGGAACTCAGACATATCAGGGAATGAGAAGCTAACTTGGCTACAGAGAGATTGGAGAAAGTGCAAAGTTCTGTGCAGCTGCTCCAGAACCAATTGACTCCTCGTGTTCGACCAGCACCTCTCCAGCGCTGCCAATGCTCGTGTGCCTGCACAGCCTGCACCCGCATCCACCAACAGGAAAACTGTGCTGGAATGTCACTCTCAGATCTGGAGCACAGATACATTTAATCCAAATTTTGTCCTAAACCTGCTGTCATTCTTTGAATAATGACATCAGTACGAAGAGTTTTTGCAGTAGGTGAACTATAATATAAATAATCAGCAGCAAAGTATAGTATGCCAACTGCCAGCTTCAGTATTTTTCTCTTCTGCCTGGTATTTTGTAACTGAAAACCTAATTTAAAATATTGAACACTATGTTTTCACACTTGCCATCAATGAAAGAGCACAAAGGAACTTCATCTTTCAGGATGTTAAGTTTGTTTTTATAAATGAGATGTTCAGTGATAGTTAATGGTCATCTTTACAATTTTTTATAGCAATTGATATAGTCATAGACAAAGATTTGCTCATGGAGGAAAGATAGAGTATCCTTCTGTGGGTTTTATTTCTCCATAGAGAAGAGATTCTGCTTAATGAAACTATGGAAGGCTCCTGAGTAAAGGCAAGGAATAAACAAACTTTTAAAAAGTTGCTTTCTGAGCAAAGTCAAAATTGATAAATTGCTTCTTCTCAGATATTTTGCTTTACAAAATTTTAAAGATTATCCCAATGCCCTGATAGCTGACATTCAAAACAAAACCAAATCAATTTCTTGGCCTCTACAGATTTCTAACACCTCTGCCACCCCCACAGCCCTTCCCCTGTGCTCTGCCTTTAGGGAAGAGTTTCGAAGTTACCAGCCTACACCCTGGAAAGAGCAGTCCAGGACCATAAGACTGCCCCTTTTTAGGGGTCCCTCAGTATTCTTGCTCCATACCTCAATGTTAACTTTAATGGGGATAACAACCTCATTTTCTGTAACAAAGCATCTTTCAGCTACAATACACCTGGCTGGGATTTGTTCTGAGCACTCTCCTCCTCTTTGTCCTTGTCTTCAGCTGCTGCAGCAAAGGCTGTGCTGAAGCCTCACTCCCGTTCACGGAAGAATTTCAAGGCTTTTATCCTAACCTATGACAATGCTGAATTTTGGCATTTCCTCCACAGAACATCCTTTCGAGGCTGTCTTCATTGCATTACCCATAAAGCAGATAAAGCATGAACTGCCATCAGGCTGCAGGGCTAAATTAAACTGGGCTGAAATGCACAGGATGAGGCTGTGACCAGCAGGACACATTTGGCCGGGCAGCAGCTCAGTGACCATCCTGAGCTCAGCTGTACCCCGGCCCACTGAAACCATTCCATGCCATTTACTGCGCACTTCTCGGGCTGACTTGCCTTTATAACAGCAAGAGCTGTTTGCATGACAGCAGAGGAGGAGAGTGGCCTTTGAAGCCAACAGAGAACTGCACTTTACCTACTGGGATTGTGCCCATGCCAGTCTTTCTTACTTCTGAGTGATAAACTTAACGCTACATTTTGTATTTTCTTGGAAAGTATACAGAAAAGGCTTCAGTATGTTTTGAAACACTGGTGGCTTCTTAAGGGAGTACAATATCTCCTTTAAGAATTTCTAAAGAGGATCTAGAAATACTGTGCCAGTTGCCACCAATCACTACTGTGCTGAGAGGAAAAAAAATCATGCAGAAGCTTGTAACTGTTGAGTAACTGAGAAGTAACAAATCACGTTAGACCTGTTCCAGAGACATGTGTAATCTCACAGTTAATGAACTTATTTTCACTGATTTCAGCAAGCTGTTCTTTGGAACATTACTTACTGTAGAAGAATGTCAGGAGTAAATACGTAACAAATTAGCTCATTATTCCACTTGGACTTTTAGTAGAAAGTAACGAGGGAAGTTTCAGTACTTTCTGCTTTACAACTGACACGAGTATTCAAAGATGAGTAGCTGCAGGAAGAATTTATCATCCTTTCAAGTACTTACTCTCTTATTTCCATCCATTTCCAGCTTTCTTGGTTCCAGTCTATGTGTCTTCCACTTCCTATCTGAACTAATAAGCACGTGGAACGGAGCAAAACCAACTCCTGTGTGCTGCCTACAAGAATGGTATGTGCATGTTATGCTCCTTGACTTAATTACACCCTACCACTGAACTGCACTCCAGTGCCTACATGAATGTTGGTCATTAACTTCCCTTGTGCTGTCTTTGCCTTAAAATTCACATGTTTCATGATGCCATCACAAAGAAAGGCTCATGGGCAACAGCTGAAGAAAAAAAGTACATTTTGCAAAATATGTGCTAACCACAGATGAGCTGGGAGCTCCTCAGTACTGAGGAATCTTATACACGTGTGCAGGAAACAACTCTACAGTGAGTCTATGAAGTCATAGCTTTGGGCAGGGCCATGGAGCAGATCTGAGGAGAGGGAAAATCAAATGGTACAGGTTTAAATGAAGTGGTGGACCCACACCCACACACATAGACCTACCAAGGAGAGACTGGAGCAGATAGATTCCCAACATAAGAAACCACTGATGAGACCTGCAGAAGGGCACCATGGATGCTCAGAACAGGAACTACTTTGGAAGTGACATCATTTGTACACTACATGCTGATCGACCAAAACTTTAATATAAAAGCTGTTGTATTTTTACAGTATTTTCTTGTTACTATTCTGATCACTTCCTATTTGAAAAAGTATTTCCAAGTGTTACAACATATAAAGAAAAAAAATATTTCAACTTGTCTAAATTTTTTTGGTCTAATTCTCCAGCAATGATAAAAAACAAATCTAAAGTGAAATTTTGATATATAATTAGCTGAAAATGTAATTGCATTTTCAAAACCACTGTGGAAACTACCAGTGCAATACTCAAAACATAAAGCTCTATGACTGAAAAATAACATAAAACAAAAACAAAATGGAAGATCGCAAAACAAAGCAGCAAGGTCAGCAATCATTACTGCAACTCATTACCTAAGCATCCTTTCCTTTAGAGCCAAGTCTTTTTTAAAGTGTGTACAAGCACATTGGCTGTGATGTATTAATGTAAAATTCTTTTTTTTTCTGAAAAAGATAGATATGTTTCGTGATCACTAAACTCACTGTGTAAGTAAGGCTTTATTTCATTATGAATCCACATAAATGGCTGTAACAATATATTGATCTTACCTTTTAACTTCCACTCTGAATTGTCTGACCAGAAGAGGGAACTGGAAAAGTAACCTCTTTGCCAGCACAGTCAGTCACTGCCTCCACTGCCCATCCAGTAGAAACTCCTTTATTAAAAACCCAGTATCTCATGCATTTTAGGGTGCTCTTTTTTAAAACCACCTCAGATGAACTGGTGCAAAAACTAAAAAGGGGATACTAAATAACAACTCACCTAAAAACAAAAAAACCCTAATAATAGAAATCAATAAATAATTAAAATCAGAAACAGTAATAGAAAGAAAAAAATTGTGTCGTATTTCCAACTGCTTTACAGTTGTGTGGTATTTATTTTACCAGTTCTTGTTTCATAATGTATTGTAAGGTTGTTTATGACGAATTTTTAACCAAGAAACACTGTTTCTGTAATTTAGCCCCCAGACATATAAACACCAACTTCCACTAGTACACCTGCATAGAAGCAGCTCACCTCTAAAATTCATCTGCTGCAGTGAGTGCTTTCTCACCTGAAGCCACAGGGCTCTGTATGGGATGCAGGCACCTCTCTGCTGCTTGGGGCCAGTCCCAGGGCTTGCAGGAACACACTCCCTCTCTGTCCAAGAGACCGAGCTGTTGGAGTCCATGGAACACAGTGTAAAAATCTGTAACAGAAAAAAAAAGTTAGCAGCCTTCCACGACAAAAAAAATAAACTGTTGTCTGAAATACAGTGCACGTATGTGTCAGGGAAAGACACAAATAGGTTACGAAACACACAAATTTCGCATACTGCATATTTATTTATATATTATAATAAAATACTGCCTTTCTCAATTCTCCCCACCACAGTGGGAGAGATCTTCATATTTGAACCTCTTAAATATAAATTTTCACCATGTTTGTTTAATGTCTTTTACTACACTAGCATAGGACTGTTGTCCACTGTGATATATTAAGAATTTATGAATTTTTAAATATAAATAATAATAAATTATAATGTCATCTGGCTGATATTTTTTTAATCTCTCTTTTAAAAAGTAGTATTTTGGCCTGCAAAAGGCCAAAGACCAAACACAGGGCACTTTTCTGCAATTTCTACTGACTGTGTTCTTATTATTTACCCAAGAGTTCAAAAAAAGGTTGTCTTTTAAAAGCATTACTTGCTTCATTATTTTCAGAAGTCTCTTTCAGTGTGAGAACTGTTTTTCAGCACTTTGCCTGTACTGAGACTATTAATCATAAATCAAGCCAACATGAATTTGAGAAGGTTGCTTGCGTGGACTAGTTTATCCTTACTAATAATTCCATGAAAAGACTCAGTTCAGCTTCCACCCAGTCCATGAAATCATGTGTGAAGTGGTTATGGAAACCTGGGACTAGCCAAGTGACTAAATGTAGGAGCCAGCCAGGGGTGTTGTATTGGGTGTTGATGACTGAACGGTACCAGGGCACACCGGAACAGAGACAAGTGCTACGGTGCTACAGGATACAGAGATCATTCCAGCAGTGCTGGGAACCACCCAGCTCTTCCCAAACTGCAGCAGCAGGAGCCTAGGAGGAATACAGACAGCACTGTTAGGGAAACACAGCCTCATGTGAACAAACATTACACAACGCAGTTCACCTCAGCCATTAATTAATCTGGGATATGCCAGAAGCAATGGAGAGTATAGGCAGAGTAAATCAAGTGCTCTCTCACAGTACAGACAAGAGGCAGTTAATGAAATCACAAGGCTGCATTTAAATACATTTAATACTGATTAAGTGGATGTTTAAACACAACATAAAATGAACCAGGACAATTCACTGGAGGAGAAAAGAGATTAGAAAATGGATACATTTCAGTGACTGCGCTCACACAAAGTGTGTTGATCTCATATTTGAGGAAGCAGTTAGCCACTGCTGGACACTAATGGAGATTTTCCCTCTTTCTCTGAGCTGTTCACTGACCTGTGAGAAGTAAGACCTAGAACAGTCCTACTGGCAGGGGAAACTCTAAAAAATGGCCAGTACACTGTGCTTCAAGTAAGAGTTACCCTGTGTGAAGTGAGCTGGAACAGCTGGCCATGTGTCTGCTCTTAGACACAGCATTCCCAAAGAACTTAGGCTTAGGTTATTGCTCTTTCAGGAGGAAGGGCAAAAAAGATCACTAAAGAGTGACTAAAGGGAAAAATTAAAATTGACATTTCTTTGAACAATCAAAATGCACAGACATGAAAATTAAACCTGCTTCCCTACACACATTAATATGATGCTCAGAGACAATTTAAGAAGTTATTTAGGCCGCAGGATCAGCTGTGTACAACAGTGAGAACTGCATACAGAAAATTGTTCAGCTGGATCCTGAGTCAGATCTCAGACAGACGAACGCTGCCATGGACCAGAGATTTGTCAGCTCCAGGCTGTCAGAGAAGGACTGACTTCTACTCACTGTGAATGCATGAACAAATCCTGACACAAAGCCAGCCTGAATTGAACGGCTCCCACTCCTGGGTGACTGCTCAAAACTCACAGGCATTTTAGTTTGCTGTTTCAGCAAATAGCTAATATTTCACCAGCCTCCACCAGCTCCCAGAGACAGAAGGGGTGTACACTCAGTCACTGGAGGTCGGGCTAGTTTATTCCATTTGCAAAGGTACCAGAGTTTCACAGGCAGCTGCTTCCAGCCGTCCCTGGAGTATCGTGGGCCGGCCCTGCTCCGCCCATCGCTCCTGTGACACAACAGAGCGCTTTTCTACCGCTGCCTCAGCTCTGCTGCTTTTCCATGCAAAGCTGACTGCCGTGAGAGGCAGCTACTGCCACAGGGTAAATCATTTGTGAGGCACTAGGTCAACATACTCCAGAGAACAGTCCTACAGACCTAAGCGTGCAGGCCTCTGCCCAAGAGTAACACCATGTCAGCCCCAGGCAGCTAACACATGAGGAAACTGTGCTATCAGTCATGGAATACATATCCTTCCCCTGATAAACCCGGGACATACCTATGTCAGACAGATAAGGCAATCTAAATGATGCTCTTCCCACTGGATTTTTGAAATAAAGAAATGTACAGTGCCACTGCTCATAAGATGGAACTCCACACAAAGGTTAGAAGCTGCTTTTATAAACGAAACCTGGATTTATCTAAATGTCTCTCAGAGCTCAGCTGAGTGTTTGTGTTTGGTTTTATCTTCCCAATTTAACAAGTAAAGAAGAGCTAACATCAGGATACAAGAATCTTACTCCCACCAACCAGACTCATGCCTGATATCCAGTCCAATGGAACGAGACAGGTAGACGATTGTTCACCATGACTCCACTCACACTTGCCAGGTAAGTCTTAGTTAACTAACAGTGGCTTAAACATTCAAAGATAAAATAAAGTAAAATTAAACACAAACAAATAAGAAAGAACCTCAAGCAAAAAGAACCAACCCTCTCAAAATCCCATCAAATCCTCCTTTCAAAAATGTTATAGGTGGGGGGTCTTCTTGTACATACTCTTCTTCCCACTCAAGACTGTGAATAGAAATGTTAATGGGAGTATTAAGACGTTTCCCTTCAAGTTGTGACTGTCATAAGCAATGAGAAATCATCTTCTGTGTACAGTGACTTCTTTCAGTTTAAAGGACACAGAATAAAGGCAAGCTCACTGGGATGTTGCCCGAAGTACCTCATAGCCTCAGAAAACAAAATGGCCGCAGTAGAAAACAAAATGGTGGCGGTACCACACAGCTCTAATGAGAGAGGCCCTTCCCAGAACAGTCACATATACCACATTTCATCATCATATATGTGACTGAAAACCTTAGCTCACTCGCATAATTTATAACGGGATATATTCTGTATCATTCTGCATTTTCCTACCCTGTAATAACCTACAAACTTTCTGGGTTTTTGCTATCTGGCGCAGCCAGGCAATGCACTGCTGGTACCAGCTATGAAACAGACCATCAAATCTATAGCTGAGCTTTCTGATGCTCCACTAGTAGTACTGTTTAAATCTTTTTCTCTTAAAAACAACCTTTTGTCAACAGATTTATCTCTTCTCTCTCTAGCTGGAACTATTTGCTGTCACTGCTCTTCAACAAAGACTCTGGACATTGTCAGGGCTAACACTGAGATACCTGATTTTACCAGAGCTTTTCCCCAGGATCCTGTCAAAATGCTGGGTCATTGGGGCCCAAAATGGGAAAAAAACTATTTATTCCCCCAAAAGATACAGAGCAGACAGAAAAAAGATTAAAGAAAGAAAAAAAATTACCTCACAAATAGTCATCTTTTCGCGCCACTGCTGGAAGTGGCCCTCAGGCCGCCGGGCTACAGCCTCTGAAACCCCTCAGCTACACCCAGCAAATGCCGACACACGTTTTTTTTTTGTTTTTGTTTTGGTTTTTGGTTTTTTTTGTTGTTGTTGTTATTGTTTTTGTTTTTGTGTGGCCTTCTTTAGTTCAGACTTCTTAAGAATTACCTCTGAACGTGAGTTTTTTAGCTGAGAACACAAAGCTGCCCTCAGAAAAGCGGGCGCCGTGTGGGAGCCTCCCCGGTGCCCGGCGCTGTGCCCCGCCCATGGCGTCCCGCCACTGCCGGCTCCGCTCGGCTCCCTTCTTCGGGCACTGACACCAGAGCTGAGCGAGGAATGGAACTCACCCTCAGCAAGCACAGCACCCTGTGTGCAATAACACACAGAACGGAACTACCCTCAGCAAGCACAGCTCTCTGTGTGCAATAACACACACAGAACTAACAACCCTCAGCAAGCACAGCTCTCTGTGTGCAGCAACACACACAGAACTGAACTACCCTCAGCAAGCACAGCTCTCTGTGTGCAGTAACACACACACAGAACTGAACTACCCTCAGCAAGCACAGCTTCTTCATTTTCAGTAACACACACTTGGCTTTGATTTGCATTAGGGTCCTTTGTTTCAAAATCGTTTTGTTGTTCTGGCTGCTAGAGTAAATTTTGAATTAAAATCCCCCATCCAATGCTACAGGGTTCTGAAATGCAGCACTTCTGTCAGAACTAGGACATACCAGTGACATTACATCACAAAAGCACTATTTATCTCCCTTACCCAGTCAAATATCCTCTTTGGGTATGGACTGTCAATCTCTGAACAAATATCTGAGTGTCTTAAGGATGTCTAAGACTCTGGCAATATAAGATATGTAAACATCCCAAAGAAAGACTTGCTTCTTACTCATTTTAATTAAAACATTTATTCACTACACACTGATGTTAAGGCTTTACCCTATTACACTGATGAATATAGATCTTCCTAGTTTTGTATGTTGTAATAGAATACATCCAGTGATCAATATGGAACAAGGACCAATTGTAACAATTTTGAAAATAATTTTAATAGTGCAGGTGTTATGTTAATCTAGCTATAATTTCCTTTAATGTTCATATCAATTTGCTGTATTTTTAATAGGGATTTGAACTTGCTTTTCACCTTCTGTGACAGTCATATGACCATTTAGACCCTTCCTTGTATTTGCCATTTTTGGAATAAATGGGGCTTCATGAATTTTTACTCAAGAAACATGGTGGCACCCTTGGCTATTAAAATGTTTCTGAGAGTTGATGTTAATAAATAGGCCAAAGGACAATACTCTCCTATTTCTGAAGTGCAGTAAGTTACCTGTAATTGTCGCTCAATTTAGCATATTTCCTTCTGTTTTAAATTCTTAAAGATAAGGCTAGAGAGCTTCTAGAGTACCATGATAAGGGGAAAATCAACAAAAAGTAAGAACTTATATAGCAGTAAGGCACTAAAGGTAAAAGTGGTAAGAACTGTCAATACAAGGTGCATAAACTCTTCAGTCCATGTTCGTAGATATGGTATTTCCACATCTCTCTTCTTCCATCTACAAAGTGAAACTCTGAAGCACAACTCCTTGGCTTTGTTTGGAAGCAAGTTAAGTATGGGGCTTGCTGTTTTTGAAATAGTTGAAGGAGACCCTAAGTTAAATTTGTGCTGACCTGAAGATGGCAGGTCACTTTGCGTTTTCCTGCAGTTTGTCTCCTTTCTGTTTCGGGGATGTAAAACCATGACCAGTCTGCTGGACTTCAAGAGTCAAAGGCTATAGTGTAGTTTTGACCTTGCTACTGCTAAAAAGGCAGCAACATCTGCTTCATGTTTCCCCTGTGCAAGCTTTATGGTATCAGGCAGAAATTCTGTTACTAACTCGTGTACTTAATTTACCCACTGCTTTCAAACACACTGGTGGGCCACAAGGGTGCACAAAGAAAAAAAGAATTGTTGCAAAATATTTTAAAAAATCAAACCACCACATTTCTAAAACATGCTCAGAATGATTTCAGGAATTGACACACTGAGAAAATGGTGAAGTTCCACTACTTCAGTTTTACAGGAACAAAGGATGCCTGTTAGCTGCATCACAAGCAGCTAAGCAGCACCTTGTCCCCTTCACTGAATGGAACAAGGAACAGAACAATCCCATTCTTGAGGAAGAAGTGGGACAGAAGTGTGTAAACCAGCATAGTACAGGCGTAACAACATTTTCAAACAAACTACTCCGTGATCTCTGCCTCTGAGAAGAAGGCTCGGAACTTCTGAAACTGCTGGAAACTCTGCTGACAGTTCTCCCTGCCTGGACTATCCACAGCACTGCGTGGCCTTTCCAGTAGAGATGAAGACATTTGTGCCTGTTTACAAGATCAGCTCCAAACAGATAATCCATTCTAACTCCCTGCCTTTCTTCATCCATCTTCACTACAGCGTTACTGAGTCACCAAATATGTTCTCGGCATAAAAAAATCCGAGTGTAACTTCTCAGCATAAGGGAAGTCAATATTCAAGCCCAAATTCCCTACAGACTCTAACACAGAAAGCCTGCCCTCGCTACTCACTGCAGCAGCACAGTATTTCCATTTCCACATTGCCTCTTGCCTTCTGAACCTTGGCAATGTAAATCCACAATGGAACACAACCTCTCTGTACCACTGAACACAGAAGATCAGATGAGAATGATGGATTGAATATCCGACTGCAGGGGCTGCTGCTAACAGAACACTAACCTTTTTATCTTTGAGATGGAAGAGATCTAAGCAATTGCAAGTCCCTTATTAAACACTTGCAGTACCTCTGCCCAGCCACACCACACTGCTGTATCAAACTCATGTATTTCATTAAATCTACTAAAATATTTTTCTGCAGCTTGCACAGATCTCCTCCTGCACATCTTCTACAGACATTTCACAGCTGAGTCTGCACATGGACTACTGGCTAGCCTGACAGGAACTGTACATAAAGGCTGTAAGAGCACAGCCTGGCTTTGGAAGTATATTTTCCTGAATTAAAAAAAATTAAGAGGCTTTTCCTGAGCAATTTAAATTCCAAATACGGACAAGCAGAAAGCTGATAAAATTGCCAGCTCATTATAAAAGCACAACTGAAATACAGTAAACATAAAAATCCATGATGAACAGAAATCTGCAATGTCCTTCATTCCCTGCCTCTTTCAACTCTCCCAAGTGTTTTTCATCTTTCCAAGATACATTACCAGATTTCAAACTGGGATAACAGTCCTCTGAAAGGGTTTCATTTGTTGAATCATAATTCTTCCAAACATATTCAGCTGAGTTCTCTCACCAGGTATCTACTAAATAAACAGGATGTTGAAAATACTCCTCTAGCAAGTGATCTCATTTTCTTTCAAAAAAGGCTCATGCCCTCTCTCAAACAATTTTTTGAAAGATAATTCTTGACATGTGGAATTAATCATAGCCCAAAGTTTGCTTCTGCCATGTGATTAACTATTTCTACCCGACTCAAAGAACACAGGCCAAAACATTCCAGCCTTGATGCTCCTCCCTGTACCTAAAGCTGTGCAGTATGGAAAAAAGAGAGGGACTGCATCATTCATACTTCATAGGCCAAAGGTCAAAAAGCACTATGAGCAGCAATTTTTGTACAATTTGGTGATCTATTTTGTTTAAGTGTCCCAGAATTAAATTTCTCTGCATTTATCATGTCCCAAGGATGCAATGATTTATGTAGTGCATCAGATGCTCTTACAAGGTTCCTCACATCACAAACACAGCTTATAGTGCATCTCAAGCATGATATGCACGACTAACAATTTCACTTGATCAAAGCTATCCTCATGCTTTTTATCATTCAGGCATGTTAGTGAGCTCCCCCAAAAGATTATTGAGGAGTCTAATACACTAAAAGCCTATTCCAACAATTCCTTTACAGTGTTTCAATGAAGCAGTGTGAAATTCTGCATCTAAATGATCCTTCCCTTAATAACTCAGGAATAATCACACCCTCTTGCACTTGTGCCAGGCCACTAGGGTAATATAACAAATTAATGAATTTATAATTTCATGAGCGACTGCACCAGGAGAGAAATTATCCTTTGGAAAAAAACACATCTACCTTGTATGAAAGGTGTTTCTACTAAAGGGCTTAGACCCTCTTCCAACACGGAGGTGTAAATGAGGAGATTAACATAAAACATCAGTGTTGTTAGCAAGAAATACCACAAACCATTGCAATCAACTTCTCTTTGATCTTAAGGTCATTTTCTAACAGAGCACCCAGCATCACTGGAACCATTCAGTTATTTGGAAGATTTCCTTCCAGTTGAATATGACTCTACACCCCTTAAGTTCCAGGGAATGAGTAGGTTTAACTTTATCACTTCAAGGAAAATGCTTAATGTCCACCACAAGTCCTCTCCTCAAGAGTCAGCTTAGAATTTCTGCCCTTCCACTAGTTCAGTGTCTTTCCTCCCTTGCCTGAATGCATTAAGATTTAAGCGAAGATAAAAATTACATTAAATTCTTAAACCTGAACTTTGTGTTCTTAAACTATTTCATTTTCTCCCTGCCAAGATTTCCATCAGCTTCTTATTTTAAATAACCCAATTATTTCCCCAAGAATAGAATGTTTAGCAATGCCCAGCAAGAATTCCTTTGCCCTCACACAGGCCATGAGATTACTTGTTGGTTTCCACACTTCCTTTATTCTGTAATAGACCTTGCATTTTGAGTACTTCAGTAATCTTTTTGTGTCCTACTTTAAAGACCAAACTACAGTTTTGTTTTATCATATAAAACGAGTTCTTGCCAAAAACCCAACATGATGTTTCCTTTTCCCAGTTACATTTCTAGTTCTTCAGTTGTGTAATTTGCCCAAACCGTTATCTTGTATTGACAAAGCTGGCAAGCTGCACAATGCAAAAAAAAAATTCTATTACTTAAAAATATTCAATAAGCAAGCTTTGCTACATTGAATTTTACATAGTCTGCTTGAGCAAGGCCAAACCTGCATTTCCAGTTATTTCCTACATCAGTTGGTGTGATTAAATTGAAAATATAAATCACTGAGTTGTTCAGTCTTGAACTATAAATAAAGTCACTAATAGGCCATTTTCTGTTAATTTTCTTCCAGTACAGTGGGACTACTTGCCCAAGAACAGATTTGAAAAATACTGTAAAGATTTTAGATTATGTACAAGATTTTTCTCTGACTCACTAGATGACAACCATCTAGAAAGAGTCCATATCCAGGAAGTCTTTGTGCCAAGTTCTTTGAAAGCACCAGTGAAAGAAAGAAGTCCTTGCAAGCCCCCTGCAGTCTGCCTCCTCTGCATGTCCCTACTAGAGATTTCTAGAGTCATAAGAGAGAGGAGAGCTCCAACAGCCTCTGATTACTACCTACACTAACACACTTCTCAGCTCTTTCATGTGTGATTGTTGCCATTGGTATTGGAAGTCTGAGAAGGGAAACTTTCCAGTTCAATATAACCGTAAATATAAAGTGTAAAAAGAAATCAAATGAACATCGTTATGCATAGCCTTATGCATTACCTGAAAAGACAGCACAAAAAGCCCCCAGGTATTGGATGCTAAGCAGTGATCCAACACCTGGGAAATCCAAAGCAAGGATATGCAGCACAGTGCAACTTTCACACAGGTCTCAAGGTGCTGCAGTGAATTCTCCTTCCAAAAGAAATGGTAACAGCCTGCTCACTGCTGACTGTGGTTTTCAGTACTTTTTTGCTGTATTTCTTCATTTTCCCAGATCCTCATTTTGGGAAGCTTCATGAGGCCCATAGAGTGTGATCCCCACAGTGGCATTCCCAGCCTGCACCTTCTGCACCCTTGCCATGGGGACATTGTGGGCCCAAGCCCAGGCCATTCATGGAGCACTTCATTAATGACAGGGCTGGCCCCACAGTCTGGGCTGGACAGTCTGTCTGATCCATGCCCAGAACTGCCCCAGGTTTAACTGGCACCACCTGACAATCAGTAACATGCAGTCAAGAGAAGGACAGCTCAGACTTTCCTGGATGTACAGGAGTGCTGTGGCACAGGCTGGGATGATACATAGCCACACTCCATTTCTCTAGGGCAGCTTTCTACTGCCTTCAGCATGAAACTGTGCTTTTTATCTTCCTGAAACCCTCTCCATGCACATTCAGCTGCACTCTAGGCAGGAGGAGTGATAACATCAGTCTTTCTTATCACATGACATTGATTCATCCCCAGTGCTCTGCGGGACACACAAACCCAATGTAAAACATCATGAAAAATAATGCAATTTAAAAGAATTTCATCACAATGAAAGCGTTTCAGAGGGGTATTTATATCTCATTAAACAACAAACTGCTGGGGAAGATAAGCTCCTTTCAGTGGCAGGAAGCTAGCAATTGCAAGAAATGTGGCTGCACACCTAGTGAAGGATTACTAAAACCAGCCTTCCTTCCAAACCAGACACTGTTTCACCTGGGGCTATTGGAACAGCCTACAAATCAGCTGTACAAGCTTTCTCCCAGCTCCAGTGATTAGACAGATTTTCTCCGATTATCTGTTAAAATTTAAGGTAACAAATGTCCCAGAGTACTTCTCTTTCTCAAAATCACTCCTAAAGCAGATTGAAGGATGACAGATCCACTTTATGATAATTTTCAAATCCTTCCTGAGCAGAGACAGGTTTTAAAAAGCTTTCTCTGAAATGATAACAAAACCACAGATAGGAGACCTCCATTTCTCTTTTAAAAGGTAGCTTCTGTGTATTTTTTCTCATGGTGGAAGTGTTAGCTTGGCATAAAAGCTCTGTTAAGAGCCCAAGTATTTGCACTAGAATACAGGAATTCTCCTTGCCTTTTCACCATCTTCCTTTCCCCACTGTTCACAGAAAAAGAGGATAAAACCTGACCTAATCCAAAGTCAGTATTGTCAAAAAGTCTATTTCTCAAACATTCTGACCTGTAATTACCTAGCAATTTATCATTTCCCTTATTTTGTTTTTGAAATGTTTGCACTCTCACTATCTTTGGTCATCTAGTCTATGAGCTCCAGAATTGTTTACTCTGTCCTTTCAAATGAAAATATACCTAAGTCTGAGCAGAATCATTCCCTTTCAAAGTACACAAACAGCCCTACTATAAAATATCTCACAAGTACCTAAACTAGCCTTAGTCAACAGGAGAACAGAAATTTTATGTTCCTTTGAGACAGTTGCATGATGAGATGCAGCACAATGCGATGATGACAGTCACTGAAGGGGAAAATAGCATCTCTCCCAAAAGATGAGGTCCTGGAAGGATTTATTACCCAGGTGTTTGTGCAAGAAAGCCCAGCAGCTCAGTAATGAGTTCAGCAGACACTAATTTGTCTTGTGCTTGTGCTACTCCTTCCAAATGAAGCAAGGCAGGAACACCTGTTGGATTAAGGTATGAAAGGAGATACAGATATTTTTCAACTGTCTGAACGTGGCAGACCTCCCCTTTAACTGAAGTACATACACAACCACTACAAACACCTGGAGACCTGTAAGGCACAGACCCCACACATCCTGAGCTCCTCCACAGCCTAAACGTAAAGAACAACAAATCATTTGAGCCAATTCCTCAGGATTAAGTTAATATCTCTGGAGATTACTCTGCAAACAGCAAGTGACAAACGCAGCTTCTTCAAAGCAAAATGGGAAGAGAACGTTTTTGTCGCTGAGTGATGGAAAGAATGATGCCCTGCAATTAAACCTGGGCTGAACTTCCCCCATTTAAATTGAGATTCTTGTATGATCTGACATTCCATTGCTTTTGAGAAGCCAAATATAATGTATTTACGAATGAGACAGATGTCTTCAGCATTACAGTGCTGTCAGCAGTCCTGCCTGATGTTTAATATTTCACAGCGTAACACAGCATTTTCAGAGAGCCACTCCCTGGTGAGAAACCTCAGGAGACATCTGGGGCCACTGATGTCAATGGCCACCCATGCTGTGCTCTGAAGGAACACTGGAGTGGCCATTTCATGTAATTCTGGCTACAGAATGCAAACTGGATTCAAAGAATTTGGAACACATTGCCTTTTAATGGAGCTGGATCAAATCTCATTGTAAGAGCAGTAAACATTTTCCTCTCTCCAATGGAAAAATCCTTCCCTGCTCAGACCAAAGGGAGTCTGGCACCTACTTTGAAGGGATCACGCTGTCAACATTAATAGGTGTCAGGTCATCCACATTTCTCTTTATGCAGTATTGCTAAATGGAAGTTGGAACATCTGTGTTTCATTTCACATCCCCACAAATTAGCTGTTAATATATCACAAAGGATTAGGCTGTGAATCAATAGTTAGATCTCAACCACCCTAATGCTGTTCCTTCCAAACAAACCCAAAACCAAAGCAAACTGGGCCAACCAAGCAGAACAGAAAGCCAGGATTGTGTTTGCCTGCAGTGAGCTCTCAGGCACACCGCTCTCACAGCCCAGCTACTTCATGTGGATTGCCACCACGGACAGCAACTCAGCTCTTGCTCTTCCTGGCATCAGACTAGCTCACAACATCAGGAATTACAACTTCTTTAGCTCAGCTAATACCATCACAATAATAAGCTACAGGATGGAAAGGGAGAAGCCTGTTGAGCTGCAGATCTTCTTGACATAAACTGCTGTTCATCCAGTTACTGAAGTTTAATGCACTTCTACGCTAACCTACAGATACTGCAAGAAGAAAGAACTTCCTCTTGTCTAAATAAATTCTGACACAGCTGTTAATCTGATACAGAGACCTGCCAAGTGAGTTTTCCAATACCCTCAGAGGAAGAAGTTCAAAGATACCTTATGGGCTCATGTCAGGTCAGAAATACAGCTGGTGAAATGAGGGAAGGCATTGAAATTATTTTAATTCCTATCCCGTAACTTAGGAAAATTGGTAAGTATCCTTTCAGACAGTGGAAACATTATTTCATCAGCTCTGAATTGAAAATTAAGTTTCTTTTAGAGCATTTCCTTCAATTTTATGGAAATGGGAAAGCTGTTTCGGTACAGTTCCTTTTGGTACACAGCACTAATTGTGCATTTATGCTGGCCAGCCCTTTATTGTTTGATTTGTTCCTATGTCCACACAATATAACCTCCATAACTTAAAGATCTCACCTGAGACCAAGTCTAATTTTGGAATCTTGTCCCCATTAATATCCATTTTCTGTTTAAAATACAGTATTTATTAAATGCCTATGGTTATTCATGCCCTGTATCATGCTGAACAACACTACACTGCATCTATTTTATATGTACATCCACCCACCCACACTATACTATGCTTTTTTCCCCCTTTTCTCTACAAAAATATCACAGATCAGTTTATTTTCACATCTATGTTTCTCTACTATTCTGTTAAATCCCTGAAAGCTGCAGGCTTGTTAATAGGTGCTACATGGATATTTATAGCAACTGATATCAAAGCCACCAGGTCACATGAATGCTTACTTAAGATAGCACTGTTTGTCACCAAGATAAAATGCCTTGTTGATGTTATGCATAAAATCAATTGATTTTAATTTTCTGGCATCTGTTTCAGTTCTCCTCACTTATTAGTGACAAGCATTCCTGGCTCTAGGGAGAAATTACTGAAAATAATGTGCTTCATCTCCAGCTAGAGCTAAGCAGCTGGCAAAATTTTCAGAGGTGTAAGGATTGCTGTAAGATTTGAAAGTCAGAAAATTTCAGGCACAGCACTGGCAATCCCAGAATGGCAGCATTTGCAGGATCCCATGTGCTCCATATACACAGCACAAAGTTCCAGCCCCAGTCCAAAGACCAGCCTCAAATTCTCAATCATACCCACAAACACACCACAGATGACAGTCCAGGTAAACTTTCTGGCATGGCAGTGTCAGAGACCCCACAGAGCTCTGGTTCAGCCTCCTCCAGTGTGGCACTGCAAGAGCCAGGCTTCCTCTGGGCAACTCACTGGAGCCACTGGGAAGCCCAGCCAGAACTCTGGAACAGCCTGAGGAGAACAAACCTGATGAGAAAGGGAAGTATGATGTCCTAAGTGTAAATGACATGAGCTTTGAACAGATGCCATTCCATTCTTCCCCGGTCTCAGGGAGTGAGAGGCAGCTGGGAAGCACAGGCAGCAGAAAACTGACTCTGCTGATTGGTGCCAGCACAAGTCAGAGGACACTCAGCCACTCACATGCACCTGGACAGCAGCTATGAAGGAGGTGACAAAAGGCTCCTACAGCAAATCCCTGGGAGTCTCCAAACTGAGGAACACTTTCCGATTCCAAGAGGAGAGCACACTAGCTCAGAGGCTGTGTTTAAAGAACAGTATATCTTTATAACTGCAGGAAAGAGGAAGACTCTTGTGGAAGAAATAGTGAATAAATATGGCAAAGATGGATAGTGGACCAAAAGCCAGAGGAGTGATGTAATCCCAGAGAGAACTACAACCTAGCTTGGACAGGATATCAACTACGGTGAAGTCTTGGTGGAAAAGGCAGACTGCCTTTGATAGATATTGAGGAAAATAAGGATGGAAATTCAGTGTATCAGCAGGGCCCAATACAGCTAACGATGAACAGATTAACAAAGGCATGGCTGAGGCAGTGATTATCTGTAAGGATCCTCAGTAACTAACGGAGTTGATTCTATGGGTAATAGATATTACAAGATTTCAGAAGTATCTTGCCTGTGCCAAAATTTTGTTTTTCTTGGGAAGATTGAGAAGGTAGAAGGAGAACATTTCTAATTTGCTTTTTAAAGAGAGAAATGCTGCACTAAATCCTGTGCCTGAGGCTAACCACGGTCCACTCCAAGGCTGACAAAAAGGTTTTGTGATGACTGCTGCTCCTGGTGTCTGAGGACAGGCCTGATTTCAGCAAACAATCAGGCAGGGATGGCTCCAAGCAGTGATTGCAAAGAGGTGAGATTCCAGTCAGTGGTGAACTGCTGAGCAGTGCAGAGCAGCACTGCTCAGTACCAGGGCCAGGCAGGGTCACCCAACACCCTGCTCCTGCCCAGGGCCCCAGCCCTGCAGTGAGAGCTCTGTGCTGGGGCACTTCAGTGCCACCTTCTGCACCTGCTGGGCACCACAGCACTGCCACCAGGACTGTGGGCACTGCTGGCATGCACGCTGCCTGGAGCGTCTGAACCTGCTGCCAGCTCCTGCAGGACACACAGCACTCAGGCTCCTCACTGTGGCTCTGCCATCACTCCCATCGGCTCCTGCTGGAAACAAGGGGCTTGTGCTGAACTGCGCCCAGCAGGTCAGAGGGACATGGAGAGGAAATAGAAGCGTGTGGAAGACACTGTGTCCCAGGAGGGGAGCCAGCTGCTCAGATCCCAGCCAGCCAGAGGCAGAGCTGTGCTGCTCTCCTCTGCACAGGGGAGCTCTTGTCAGAGGCACAGCAGGAGGGACAGCTCCCCCCAGGCAGGCAGAGGGTACAGCGTGGGTACAGGGCACTGCAGCCCCTTCCCTCGGCTGCTGAGCACAAGCAGGGCTGGAGACAAGGTCCTCACCTGGCCTGCAGGCACTGCAAAGCCTCAACTGGGTACCCTTCCATCTGAATCTGAACAGTGAAGATACCCCACTGAAACTCCAAGCATAATATGTGGATGGCAAAGTACCTGTGGTGACTCCAGCGTGTGAGGAAATGAAGCATTTGTCACTGCAACTTAAAATACTTCTAATACTCCAAGTAAGCAGTAGTTATACTACCCATAATACTACTTTGTGTTTTCCTCTGGATTCTGAGCATAGGTGCTGCCACGGAAAACATCTGAAAGCACACTCTTTAATAACAGCACAGAAATGTTAAGCTGAAAGAACAGACTCAGGAGGATGGCTGTGTAAACAGTAAGTGCTAGGAAAAAAAGGGGGAAGCACCAAGTGGCAAACATTATAAATACTAATTGGATTTTTCAGGAATGAATTACTTTTGCACTTCAAGTTTAGGTTTTGATTTATTTTGGGATGTACAGAGACTATAAAAGGTGAAGTGATTGGTAGAACACATATTTCCAGAATGTAGAGCCGTGAGAACCTGTGGTGAGTTATGGAGGTGTGCTTTGCAAAGACCACCATAAAGTCACAGCTTTCACAGCAGCAGAGTGCTGCACAATCCAGCTCAAACCTTGCATTTCATACAAACTTCAATGGACTCCCTGTTGCAGAGGCCAGCTGAAGAGGAGGGACGGTTTGCTGAAGGGAGGTGTCAGCTGCGAGTGCCACAGCAGGCCACAAACATGGAGGAAAAGGAACAACAGAAGAGACCACCAAGGAACAGCCATTCTAATGGCCTTTCTGACACTGTAAGAAGGGAATTCTGGGGTTTCATTTGTTACCTAATGGAAAGCACTGCTGGGAAGAGGGAATACCATTTTTATTTATGCACAAGTCATCCATTTTTAAAGTGCTGCTGTACCTACCTGTTAGATTATTTAATCTTCCAGTAAAACCATTACTAGAATTATTTACTGCTTTTCATAAGGTGCGTTTTTATGCAAGACATCATGATTCTTTTAGAGCCACGTAGAGCTAAAAATTTCAGTTTCATCCAGAAAAATATAAATCGGATCATTATCAAGATCAGCTTGATTTTAATTACCTTTTTCAAATGAATTTCTCTTCAATGATCACTAGAATATACTGTCTGCAAGGGCCAATGCTTCCCTGGCATCCTTTTCAGAAGGTTAGTGTAACTTGTGGGACTTTGGTCACAGCTACTAAAAAAGGCCTGGAACACATTTGGAATAAAATTACATATCCAGGCAAAATGGATCCCCTGATCCATTCCACACAGATGCAGGAAAGAACAATTACAGGGACAGATTTGATTTTAGACCATATCATACCTCTCCAGTACATTTGTTTAAGGTTGCTCAGTTGCTGCCAGCTGAGTGTTACTGAGCTAAGCTTTTTTAAAGCTGCATCTCAAATGAGCCCCATTCTCTCAGCAGCTCAGAGAAGCCAGACTACAGCCCTGCAACGCTGTCAGCTGTGTGACACGCACCAGCATTCCCTAAGCCTGGCCCACTGTTAACAGGGTTGTTTTATACTCCATTTTTAAAAATTACTACTTTTTCAAGTAGATATTTCATTTTATAAAAACATGAGGCATTTTATATACGACAGATCTTTTTACAAATTCAAGTTTATAAATACTCTTCTCATATTTGCTGTTTTCTCTGTAAGTTTTACCCCACAGAGTTAAAAATTGACCACTTATTAGCTTAGAAGAAACAAACACCATAGATTAAGTTACCTGAATTAGGGAAAGATTCCCTTTATCAGGACACTATCTGATGCATTTGTAGACAGTGCCAACTACCCTGAAATTCTGTTATTTTGCATAAACATAGCATTCAGCTGGTAATGTGAGGTGCTCCTTTTTTCGCTTTTGTTGCATCCTAAGTTCTGAATATGAACACAGTTTTAATAAATTATTTGGAACGAAATGAGATGAGAGGAAATGCCTGAAGTTGCAGACCATGATTTGCTGTACAGGAGACCAGAGCTGCCCAGAAGCTGTGGCAGATCCATGCACACACGCTGTATGCAGGGGCAGATCCTCTCCAGCAGAGAGAATCCCCAGCTGTGAGGGACTTCTGCAGCTGCTCTGCACTGTGATTCAAGGTGTGCATCATTCATTTCACATTGATTCTTCTGGCTGCTCTGGAGGCAGGGGCATGCCTTCCTGGAGCAGAGAAAAGGCAGAGTTACAAAGGAAATGCCCTCTGCATGGCAGGGTTAGTAGCCAGCTCGGCAGGGAGCAGCTGGGTGACAAATGCTATCTACAGCCATGGATGAAGTACCCCCAAGTCACTCATCAGATAGCCAGAACTGCTCCTAAATTATTGACAGGCATGAGACCTTCACATAAAAGCAGAGGATGATACCAGGGCCCCAGGGATATAATCACTAATAGTTAATTACTGTCCCAGAAGGAATGTGGCCATGAAACTGGCTTATGAGACAGCAGTGTGAACACAGAGCACAAAGAACTGTGCATGAGGAGAGCCTGTGAACCCACAAAGAAAGAAAAATAAACTGATCCTCATAATTCATGAATATTACAGTAGGAGCACTACTCTGCTTTCTCTTTTTGCCTCCCTGAGAAAAGGAGGGGGAAAAAAAAGGGTTAACTACAGACGTCCATACATAACTTGAATTATTTCATTACTGCCTCCTTAGCACCCTTCCAGTAAAACATCAGCTAGATTTTCTTACATCCTCACAGATATTTCATTTCTCAGATCAACTGAACCTGACACATTAAATTTAAATATGACTTTTGTGGAATTCAAAATTAAGTGAACAAACTAATGCCGTTCAATAGAATTCAACAAACCAGCTGCCTAGACAGTAATTGAAGTGAAAGCAGTGATTTACAGTAGTTAGCAGAGGAGAATTCAAACAAACCTTTGTGACCAATATACAAAACAGGCCCTGAGAGCAGTGCTGGCACTGCACGGCACCTGGAGGCTGGAGAGGTTTGATCTGGGGACAGTTCCCCTCCCTGGCAGGTCCCAGGCAATGCCCTGTCTCAGCAGTGGGAAGGTGCCCAGCCCCCTGTGCCAGGCTCAGGCTGATGCTGCCCCTGGAAGCTGCACACCTTGCACCAATGTCACACGGGCTAACAGGACACAAAAACACACTTGGAGACTAGAAAATGTAATAGAACTTTGAAAGCACTGACAAACACTTGTTTCTGAAAAGCTCTCATTTCTATGATGACACCCCTTTTCCAAGCCCCTTTCAGTTCCCTGGATTTGGGAACTTTTTTTGTTACACTGGATTTGATAACTTTTACAGTTTTCTGCACACTCAATGTTCTTTGCTTAACAAATCTTCAGTTTATCTCTGTAGACATCACTGCAGTTGGTACTGGCTCATCCCTGAATAAATGACATTTCTTCTTGTCGGAATTGTCCTTATTCCAGAGCCAGAGTCAATATCATTTTTTTATCAGTTATACTGCTGCTGATCCCATTCAAAGAACACAAAGAAGAAAATCTCAATTCCAGCACAATTAAGACAGATCAGGGAGAACAAAGAAGTATCATCCCTAAGGATGACTTTTGGAAAGTGAGGGGCTCCAGACACTCATGAACTCTGAACTCATTTCTAAGTGCAGAAGTTAATTCATGGCATGGGGGGAAACATTTTCTCCACATGAATGCTGCTCTCCTGTTCCCCTAGGACTCCTGGAGGGATGAAAACAGGAGGTTGTTTCCAGCCATGATTCACCATCAGCAAGCAAGAATTCCTAATATCCCTAAGTATAACCTTTAGAGTAACCAACCTCCAGCCAACGAGCAGTATCATTTTGAACCTGCTGGGTCTGGCACCTGAAGAAAAAGCAGGTATCTCATATTCACATGTCATACCTGAACAGATCCAACCTTCATTTAAGCACTCAGAATGTTTGCAGTATGGAACCAACTGTGCAGACTCAAGCCATATCTAATGGTTTTTTAGAAGACTTTACACACCTTCATCAGTCATTTTCTCTGTAGTTCTCAGTCAAGAGTAATTAATTCCATTAATTACTACATTCAATAATCTGCCAGAAGGACAACATTTTCATTTCACAGGAACAGTGCACATGTGAGTTGGGAAAATCTGAGGCACCCAGGAAGCCAAGGAGGATTGCTAGTAACTCCAGGACTGTGGTCATCTTGTTGTCACAAAGAACTTCAGTGCCCCCAGTGACAGGCTGAAGACAATAAATATTATTTCCAGCCCGCAGAATGTGGACAGTTTTGCAGAGCAAGGAACAATTTTTGCACTATTTTTATCCAGAAAGATTAAATTTGACCATGACATGTACAAGTAGCACATGGCCAAAGGTCACAAAGGAGTGTTGAATGTGGCACTACTGAAACAAACACACAGAGGAAGACTTACCTTTATTAACAAGCACATGGAAAAAGGCTGAATTGATGACTACAAGATTAGACATAGTGGGGGTTCTGGTAAAGTGTCTGTCAGGTTATGTCACAAACTATACATTGCATGCAGATTTCATGAGCAGCTGCACAGTTTATGGTATGAGATAATGATGTATATGAATGAACATTAATTTGATATTATGCTGATTGAACCTGACTTCCTGATGTTCAACACAGTGTTTTTAGTCTAAGAAATACCTCTTCTTAGTTACTGAAGCAGCAGACTCCCAGTCTGCAGCAATGGGCTCCCTTTAGCCAGGGCTTATGCAGAATACATTCTCATTTAGTTTGTACTCCTCCAGACCTGCATTTGTCAGTGAACTGTCTACCATCCAATTAAAACTTACAATTTGCTCCTCCTCCAATAATTACACTCAAATCCAGGTACTGCATTTTTCTAGGAGCTGCACCTCTTGCAAGGTATTGCTCACATCTCAAGTTGTGCAGCCCCCCTACTACCAGCTCCTGAAGTACCTTCCTTCCCTTCAAACTTTGTTCAAGGACCTGGGAGCTGCTCAGGACCAGCTGCCTCCCCTAAACAGTGTCAAAGGACCCAGAATTTCTATCCCTGATGGTGCACAAACACCACTTCACTGTTAAAAGCTACAGTGCAGGCCATATCCAAGGGGGTAATGTGGGACCTAACACTGACAGGAACTGCAACTGAAATACTGGCTCTGAAACCCCTGTGAGGAGAGGATTCCTCACATGTCCTTATCCATTAATTACAGCTCTAACCGTGCTATTAGCAACTCCTGCTGCCTCATGTTCCAGGGAGGCCTTTGGGAGCCAGAAATCCACAGCTGGAAGAGGATGCTGAGCCGGCCACTCACTCCTTTCACTCGCTCCCATGAACTGCATGGAAGAATAAATGAAAATAAACGCAGTCTGACACTTTCTTGTGCCATGGGATTTCTGTGCCTGTCACAGGGGGATGTCTTAGAGGAGGAGTCCCAGTGCTGTGCTCCCACTCCCAGTTACACTGTCCCAGACCTGAAGTAGTACACTGACCACAGGGCATTTTTTCATGCTTGGATGTGGCTTTTAAAAACAACTTGATACTATCATCAAAAAATAAAGCAAGCTGCTGGCTCCACCATACCCCAAGCTCCACTTCCAAAAGCAGTAACTTTTGGAAAAGCAATGCAATAAATTTCCCTGGCCCCAGAAGAGCCTTGTACCTGCCCTTATTACAAAGCACAGCAGCATCAGTTCGAACACTCAGAGTTGCACAACTGACCTTGCAACACCCATAGAACACCTCTCTTTTACTGACAACCCTTCCCCCAGCTGACAGAAGAGGAATTTAGAATAACAGAATTTTCAACCAACAAAAGTACTGAAGAAAATTAAAAAAGGGTTCTCATTGTGCTGAAAAAACTAGGAATAACAAGAGCTATTAAGTACAAATTTTCTTACTAGAATAGATGTGACTGGATCTAAAGGAATATTTCACTTTGAATAACTTTTTCTTTTAAGAGAAGTAGGCTAAAATCCATGCATGCCTAGAGAAAGAGAACAAAACCCCACAACTGATCTATACATGGGAAGTTTTTGAAATTCTATCCCTGACAGAGCTGTGGAAGGGAACAAGTAAAAATGTAGCCAGTCTTGTGTGTCTCCTAAACAATAGTTGAACATACCTTTGTGCTTACTGGTAAGAGCGCTTTTTTCATTTTAGGGTCAGATTGATATGTATCTCCTCAATATTAAATTGGCATCGTTCTTAAAAGCAGTAGTGTGGGAGTCAAAGAATCATTTTTATCAGCCTGGATTTAATTTCTCAAGTCCAAACCGACTTGTGAACCTGTAACATTAGAGAGGCAACTCTGAATCCATTCAGCTTAACACATTGCAGAGAAAGCACCTGGGTAATTCCTCAGCTGACACAGAGGCAGTGAACACAGGAAGCTTCGTGGATTTCCAAAGCAGAGTTTGGTCCAGAGACAGTTCCAGGCTTTGCCCACAGAAATAAGTTCAGTCATCAGTGGACATGACACAGAGCTCAGTCCTTAAGGTCCCTTCCAACCCACAGCATTCCATGACTCCATGAATAAGCATATACAGCGTTTTGATCCTCACATGTGAGCTAAGTGCATTTCAGCAGCAATGTACAGTGGAAGAGAGATGAGGAAGAGAAAGGCTCTGTCAGCAGGGCAACCTGTCCCAGAACTCAGAGTACTCTGAGCTGGAAGGGGCCCCAAGGATCGAGTGCAGCTCTGAAGAGATGGAACCTGAACTGGGGCACTTGCAGCACCATGCTCTGACCCACGGAGCTCATCTCAGTCCTGTCTCTCCCCAGTTCTGCAAGACTCAGACTCAAGAGAAGAGAAATTTCTGTGCATAAACACTCGGCAGTGAGTGTGAGGGAGGGAAAAGCACTGCTGCCTCAGGACCAGAGAACAACAGCTCCAAGGACGAATGGGTGTGAATTGATCATGCACCCAACAGGGATACACCAGCAGACGTTTTCAGCTGTTCCACCAGTACATTCCTGGGGCACATTTTCTAGAGAGATGGTGGAACATGGAATTTACTTTTATTTGCAGTTGTGTAGAGTAAGTTCAGAAAAGCAACTGCACTCTGTTGCCCTGATGAAGCAGGGGATCATAATTAACCACACAGTACTTTCCAATGACGTGATCTCATTTTCTTTTATGCTATGACTGCAGAGAACATAAGGATGAGAGAATTCATTTAAAAAGCTAAGAATATATGGGGATCCTCATACCCCCCACCAAAGCCCACTTACTGTTCGTAACATCACACAAACAATATCCCTCCTTGCAGTCCTGCCCCAGCAGCTTTGCAGCCTCAGAGCAGGAGGTTCTGAGCTGGAGACCTGGCAGCAGTCACCTTCCAGCTGGCTGGAGATGCAGAGAATGCAAGTGTCAGTACAGAACGGTGCCTTGCTGCCCTCAGTATTTGTTATAACTTCTCCATGGGAGGGTTTTCAGATCTTAGTGCCTGTGTGCAACTGGAACACAACTGCAGAGGACGTACTGAGATGTGAAACATTCTGCTGATGCGGAGTATTCAAGTTTCATTTGATTCTGCAGCCTGCTGTATAATTTAAATTGTTTGTTGGTGCTGCACCTTATAATTGTACATCTGCAGCTATTTATTCAGCTAACTTCCATGATATTTCTGATATAAACTACTATTGTTTTAAAGAAAAAGGTATTTTGAAATTTATGCTGTTAGATAAAGACAAGCAGATACATACTTTTTATACTCAAAACTTTCTGTGGAAAGGAACACTTTAATATATATATACACCTAAAAAAGCAGCTTATTCAACACCATCTGGTTGGCATTTAGACAGATGTATGATAAAGGATGTTTTGAGAACATCTGAAATAGATGACTACTTAAAGCAACATTTGAAAAGCAAATATTTATTTAAAATATAATAACTATGTCAGCTTTCAGGTGTACACTTGAATATTCATAGTCAATGAATATTTCCTGCGGAAGTTCTCTGCCCCTTCACAGAGGCATATTTATCACATTTTCCCAAAGACAGAAACATTTTGCCATTAAGATCTGATTGCTTCACTTGCAAGTTATAAAGATTTATAGCATCTCTCAGGTGATCTGAGAAGCATCACTAACACAGAGGTGTTGCTTTCAAGGACAATTGAGAAACTTTTAGATGTTTCTTTAGATTAGAAAAACATTTGCAGGAGCCAGTTTTGGTTTTCTGCTAAAACCCCGGGATCTGCCATTGCCATCGGTGTGCACAGGCAGCCCCTGCTTTTTAAGAATCCCATGTACTGAAGGAAACATTGCTTAGCTGGGACACAACAAAACTGCTGTATAATAATGATCCACAAATCACCTGGAGGGGAATGGTGCCTCCCTGCAAAGCCAGCTGTTTATTCCAGGGAACCAGGTGATGCTGTGATTTCCATGGGAGTCACTGGGAACACTGCACCTCAGAACATCAGACACCCTCTGCACTCTGAGCAGCGCTCCAAGAAAGCTCCCTGAATCCAAGGCCATGGCAAGCTGCTGCAGCTGCTGCTCAGTGCCCAGTAAGTCTGAATCACACAGGGCTCTCTAACTGCAGCGCTGCCAGGGCTGCTCCAGGCCATGAAGCTGTGCTCACTGCTCCCCTCTCTCAGAAAATCCAGTATTCTGTCCAAGCACAGCTTCTCACCTGGCCACTGCTGCCTTTCCCTGGAGATGAGAACAGAGCAGCCCTACCAACCTCTCTTCCCAAAGCTGGCTCACTGATACCTGAACATGAGACAAGGGCCATCAGGATATCATTTAAGAAGGAGAGAAGCCCTGGAGGAAGGCTGCCTCTGCCTTCCTAGCCTTGAGTAGCTGTCGGGCTGCTGCAGGGCAAGATTTTGTACAGAAATCAATGCTGCAGGGTGATTCTCCCAGAATAGTATGGCTTGTATCCAAATCTCATTTACCTCTTCCCCAAAGAGACAAGAAAAAAGACAGTATCTGCATATGGGGGGGAAATAAGGATCCCAAATGTGGGGATTTAAACAACTGAAGATCAGCTGATATTGGGATTTGCAGAGTAAATTAACCTGCACACCACCTGACCCTCACTGCCACCAGTGCCTGCTGACAGCACCTCAGGGCAATCCCCTGGGAATGCAGCCACTGCTGTTTGCTTCAGGTAGTGCTTCCTGCAGTCACAATTTGCCTGTTGCTCTGAGCAACTGGCTGTACAGAGATCACTTCTCTGTCCTAATTTCATGATGTGAATTTCTTAAGGAGGAAAACTAGTTTTCACATTTTGTCATTATTTTATTGCCAATTTTCCTAATGAATTACAAAGAGCAAGAACTATGCTGAAAGCCAATTCTCACATAGTAAGGGTGAAGAAAAAAAAAAAAGCTCAGTAAAATCTGATTTTCCTCATCACTGGCTCTTTCATAGCCCAATAATCCATTTTTGGAACACACTCTCATCTCAGGCACAGTGTGGGCATCCCAGCATACCTAGGAAAAATCTGTTACTGTGCATCATGCGTGATATTAGAATCTGGCCCTTCCACTGGAGATGGAACATTTGCATAAAGTTCTTACAAGTTTTTATAGTAGCCATATTTTCTAATATTTGCAACTGTGCACATTTCAGCCTGGACTGCCGTTCGTTCCACAGATGGCAATTATGAAAAGCCCTCACATATGGCAACTACAAACTGGAATTTGTCTGGGACTGCAAATGTACAAATTCCCCACAGAGCTCAGCCCCTGCACAGGGTCCCTTTCCTGAGGCCCCACTCCTGCAGTGAAGAGCCAGCAAGGCCAGAAAGTCACTCAGGGCCAAGAGATGTCAGTGGCTGTGATTTTACCCTGATTTCTATTATCTCCATCTTGAGGGTGAAGAACTTTCTGAATGCATCCAGGAAACCCTCTAGGCATCTATTTAACATGGCATTAGCCCTGGGGAGATCGGTCACACCTCTGCTGGGACAGACTGTCAACATTTTGTTCAGAATTTTCTCTTCTCCACCCCAGCCAAGTGTGTACCTGGGTTCAGGAGGCCCAATCCAGGCTTTTCTGAGTAGCTTCCTGCAGTGCTGAGGAGGGACCAAGCCTCACCCTGTCCCTGGGCTGCCACAGGGAGCCCTGCCACAAAGGGGCTGCTGGGCAAATGCAAAACACACACCGGGCACCTTAGCATGCTGGATGCTTTTTACAGTGGAGCTCCTTAAATGCACATGCTCCTCAATAGCACAGGTCATTTTTCTTCAGAAAGACATTATCTGTTGTTTGACAGTTTATTCTCTTAAAACACTGCACCCAACTCCACTGCAGTCTCAAACACCAATTACTTTGTTTTCCAAGGGCTGCTCAACTTCTGTGTGATGTTTTATTAAACCTAGATAGAAAGCACTCATTCTCTTACTTTTTTTTTAAATTTCCTGTAATTCCTTAGTCACAGCCCTCCAGTCTAACATCAGCTTGTTCAATAGCTACAGAGGCTCTAGAAACATGGCATGGCCTTTCTTTCCATGCATCTGAGATCAGTGCAACTCTCTGCATGCTTTAATGGCCATCACAATGCCAAGTGCCAGGTTAATGTGTATTATTTTTATTTTGCCTTACTGAGATGTTCACAGTACTTTCATTTTGATTTTTCACCTGTCATTGACTAAACTGTTCAATACCAGTCTCAAGATTTACACTTATATTTGCACAATAATTTTCAGAGCTTCAGATCAAGCTCCACAACATCTCTGATTTTTGGTAGGAATCCAGCTCCAGGTTTTGTGAAGCCTGCTCATTTTTTTAATAATAGAGTAAGAACTTCGTTTTTGTCATTTGCTGCATTTTCCTCCCAAATCTCTCTGAGAGGCAAAATTCAAATCCTTCTTACATGGACATTAATATCCTGGTGTGTTTTCCTGACTTTTCTTTCCAAGTGTGTTGTCAAAGCATGTACTATTTATTTGACAAAAACACTACAGTTGCAGATGTGCACCATTTCCTTGGAAGCAGTGACATTCTGCTGACCTGGATTACATCTGCAGCAGGTGCTGGTTTGTGCTGAAGAGTTAACCCTTGTGCCTGCCTTCAGCACACAGCAACATAGAAAGAGTGAAAGCAGAACTCTTCTCTAGTTTATCCCCAGGTACTGGAACCCCCAAATAACCATCAGCAAACTGCAACCATCTCTACTGCTGCTGGCCCTAGGAACTCCTGACTCAAGGAATGCCTCATGTGCTTTCATCCAGCCACTGCACCAGGCTCTCAGCATTTTGGACTGCATTTCTGTCCTATTAACATCCCTCTGCACCTTCAGATCCCTCCAGTCCTGCTCCAGGCTATCACTCCCTTTTCAGCTACTGTTCTCATCAAGGGCAGTAAAAGCCTTCAAATCTCCAACGAAACAACGTGCCTCAGGAACATCAGGACATGGCATTTATCCAGTTTACACCACTGAAATCCCAGTGAGGTGCACAGGATGCAAACCAACCCACAGGGTAACCCCACAAGTGTTCATCACATGACAATGAACCTGGCTTTTTCCCATTAACTGACCTCTTCCCTTCCAGAAGTATTTATCTTTTCTTTGAGAAAAGTCTTCAGACTTTCAGCTCCTCTAGCTCCTCAGCATTCTCCTCTGAAAATAAAGCTTTTGTTCTTAACAATAATATTGCAAATCAGTGTTTCCCAGCACCCTTCTCAACTTCTTTCTCCTTATCTTCCCAACCATTTTCACACTATTGAAAGCTAACAGCTTTGTTTACCATTCTGCCTTCTTGTGCTAGTACACATCAGAGCCTTCAAAACAGCTGCTTTGATACACTGCACATCATCACTGAGCCACTTCACTCATTAAAGAAACAATAATTAAGAGCAGTTTGTTAGTTTTCAAGTAAACAAAATATCCAACACTAAAAATTCAACTCAGAGACTCATCTAGCTCTACCATTCATCTCACCTGACTTCCTTCAAACAAAGCAATCCAAACACAGCAGCTGTTCCAAAGGACAGGCCTCTCCTATAAACCAAACATCACCTTGCAATGGCTGTGCTTTAAGAGCTGCAGGAGTTTACCAGGACAGAGTGCTCAGTCAGAATGGCATTCAATGTCTCCCAAGGTTTTCCACACATCCAGGCAGCAGTTCCCAGCTCATGTATGCCGGGCAGAACTGAAATCAGGAGCCAGGACAAGGGTCTACAGGGTGGCAGCAGCATTCTGCAGCACTGCTCTGTACAATGTTTAAATCAGACTGAACACTCACAGGGAGGGACTGTATTTTACTCTGCTCCCAAGTGACAGGTAAGGAACAGCAGTTTTGATTCTACCTAGACTGGGTGTGTGGTGCAAATAACATTGATGAATGTTGTTCTAACGCTCTGGTTTAAAAACCTGTCTTCTGAAAGAGTAAAGACCTCCTGTCTAGACGGAAACTCTAATTTTTCTGTCTGGGCAGGAAACCAAATCATATAGCAGTGAAGATTACAAAATAGAAATGAGAAAAAAAGGGGAAAAAAAGCAGAGGAGTAGCACACTTACTGATATACTTTTTCCCAAGACTGGGGAAAGATAAATACCTTTCTAAACATGTTTTAGAGCATCAAGCACAGAAAAATCAGACCCTGCTGTAACCGCAAGGCAGCGTCCATCACTATCTGTGTGTGTGAACCAAAATCTGACTGTTCCCTGGAGTCTCCACCTTTCCTCTCATGATCCCAGAGAAAGAAACTTTCAGAACAAGGTCACTGTATTCGTGCAAGCTGCTGGTCCATGAGCCCATTTCCCTGAAACACTTCATTCACCTATGTGTAATTAGGAGTGACTCACATTTCCATCAGAGGAATGCAATGACTGAGGAGTGCCACAAACACATTTCTTGCCCAGTGCTGTCCTGCACTGTTGCAGCAGTGTAATGTCCTGTCTGCACAGCTCCCTCTGCACCTGACACCAGGCATGAGGTGTCCCAGCCATTCTCACCAGGGCCTGTCCTATTTGCATTCTCAGCAGGCTCTTCTGGCTGCAGTACCTTTTGGGGCTGTATAAAACAAACACTGCAGAAATGGTCCTGGCACTGTGCAGTTCTCAGCTGACCTTGCCAGGACAGTGCACAGATATGGCCCGATTCTTCCCTAAAGCATGCGCGCCCTGTGTGTAACTTGTGCTCATTTCATCTACCAGTGAAATGAGCAGAGGATTACAGAAGAGCACAGCTGAAACAAGGTCAGGGGGTCAGCTTTCCCCAGGATGCTGCAGTGAAATGGACTGTAAAGAGCTCCTGCTGTGTGTGAGAGCAGGAAGAAAGGATATTATAACAGCCATGCTCAATACAAGGCAGAACCAGAATTTGAAATGCAGCTGACGATTGCATTCTCTACTGGAACTTGGTGTAACTGCAACTTAACATACACAGTAAAACAATTCCTAGAGCATCTGCCCTGTCCTGTAAAGAGTGAACAGGGTGCCAAAGAGTCTCTCTCCAGAAGCCACGAAGATGAAGGGGTGCATATACACACAGCATCCCCAGAACTGTGGAGGGCTGAGCAGTTCACAGAGTGAAGGTGGCAGCAGTTCATGTGCCAGCATCCCCATGTCTCCATTCTGTGATGCTCTTGTGCAATTTTATCATGGAGTAGGAGAGGCTGCTGGTGCAGCCCTACACTGCATCGGCACTGTGCATGAACAGGGACATTGCCTCTCTTCTCTTCATTAACACACAACTCCATCACACATTTCAGTGTCCGAGACAAGCCACAGCAGCCAAGAGCAAATACACAGCATCATGGGCAGCTGCGATATGGGACACAAGGACTAAGCACATCTTGCTTGACTAATTAAGATGATAGATTTCAGGCCTTGGCTTTTTTTTGAGGATGCTCTCATGCCAGCTAGCTCTCTATCCTTAAGAAGCACAGGGAAAGATCATCCACATCCAACTCTGATATTACCCTTTAATTCCATGTCAGAGGCTTTGTCTCCTGCACCCTCTTGAAGAAATATTTGACTTTAAACAAAAAGTTCCAGAAGATTGGATGGTATTTTTTGTGCTAAAATTTGGAAAAATTCCTAAACTAGGCCTCTTGTCTACCAAGTAAGCTCTTATTTTAATTGAGTGAAGGTGATTTTGTACAACAGAATTCTTTACAGTCCTTCCAAGACAGATCAGTGTCTAATAGCTCCGGTCTGATAAACAGCAAGATGTGGGCAACAGATTAATGGTTTGTCCTTTAGAAGTTCTGCTACAAAACTGGAGTATTTGTTTCCTCTTTGGGTGGGAGGGGCACATAGCAGACTTCCAGACAGACAGGAGACATTTGCTCAAACCTTAGGTCTTTGCTCTCTCCTCATTTACACAGGATGCTCTCTCCTGGCTTTTCCAGGCTACTCTGGCTGGCTGTGCTGGCTAGAGCCCAGCACAGCAGC
Source organism: Sialia sialis (assembly GCA_009812075.1). Classification (NCBI taxonomy): domain Eukaryota; kingdom Metazoa; phylum Chordata; class Aves; order Passeriformes; family Turdidae; genus Sialia; species Sialia sialis. The sequence goes on from VRYO01001366.1 coordinate 26,040,530, forward strand.
ACAACACTGAGAAGACAGAAATGATGGTATTTAGACAGGGAGGGGTGCTTCAAAAGCACTTCCATGCCATCTCCATCTGGTAGGACACCTGCAAGATGACTAGGATGAGCTGGAGTTCTGGACTCCAGCTGGACTCTTGGAGGCTGTTGGACGGCCACAGAGGAAGATCTGTACACACAGAAAATCCACTCAACACCTCAACAGCCACACTTACTGCAGCACTGGTCACAGTAAAGCGTCTCTGCGAGCTGCAGCCTCCAAGCCCATGGATGAACACTTGGGAATGCAGCCACAGCTGACTGAAGTCGTGCAATTAGCATGAGAGGCAGCAGCCCATCCATCTGCTCACTAGCAGGGCCATGGAAACACATCCTTTGCATCCCTCCCTGCTCCCAGGAAACCAACCGCTCCATCCTGAGCTCAGAGCACCACAGCCTGCCCGAGCACCTGGCAAAGGAAACAGCACAAGCAAAGGCACAAGCTCACTGCAGCATCCCACACAACTCCAGGTGCTCCCTGGAGAAGAAGAATGTTCTCATTTCCACAGCAGCAGCAAGGTCTCTGCTAGAGCAGCACAGCTCCTACAGAGGCAGAGGAGCTGCAGGGAGGGCAGGAGTTGTTCAGCCCCATGTGCAGCTGCCAAGTGCAGGTCCTCCTGCTTCCAGAGCTCACCAGACTGCAGCCAGAAGGGAGCACACTGCTCTGTACAGCCAGCCTTCCACACCCAGGGCTCCAGGGCAGCCTGACGTGTACCTGAGCTCATGGGCTTCAGAGGAAGGCAGTGCAACAGTCCTGCACCTACAAATGAGAAAGATACAGCTCAAACCAGTCAGGCAGACAGAACAGCACTGCTGCTCTCCACAGCAAACTCTCCAGTTATGGAAAAGGCTACAGCACAAATATCATTCTGATTTCAATCTGTGTATAGTAGCAGAGTTTGGTTTTCTTCAGCCACTGCTGTCATGTACCAGTGAGAATGAAACTCGGCTGACCTGGCCAGCCCAAAGGTCCTGCAGCTCAGCACACCATTTTTGACAATGATGGTTGAGGAGAAGAATGTAAAACCACTGCAAGACTATTTCATCTTTCCTTTAGCAAACCCTTCAAACTACAGATGTGGTATCATAGTATTTTACAGCCTCTTACAGGATTTCCTTTCATGAACCTGCCTTTATAATACTGCATTTACTCCAGCTATAGTTTTTGCATCCACAGCACTGCTTGAGCAGCAAGTCACACAATTTAATAATGGGCCTGGGAAAAAAAAGACTGTTTCTGTTTTAAAACCCAATTCCCAGTATTATCCCCACTAAGAAAAACATTTACTAATCCTTCCCTTCTCACTATTTCCTAGTTAATATTTTACAGGCTCTCTATTTCATACCACTTCAGTTATCTCTCCTCCAAGATGAAGACCTGTCTACTTTGTCATTCCTTGTATGGAACAGCTTCACAAATGCAGTAAGCCTCGCTGTGTTCCTCATGTGTGTTTCTGAGAGGGGAGAGGTGGCAGAACTGTGTGTGAGATGCGGGCACTGAGTGATGCAGCCACACAATTATCCCACTCAGCACCACTTCAGTGCCCTCAGCTGCATGTACAGATCAGGGCTGGCTTCTCCAACATCCAACTTCCATTCTAACACTGAGCTTCATTTACCATTTGATCCCTTGTTACTTGTTATTTCGAGGAGATATCTTCACAGCCACTTTACTACCACAAATAATGTCATGAATGAAGCAAATACCTCCTCATTCCTGATACACTTCCTGAGACTCTGAGTAGTGATGAGATCTCCCTGGGACATGTCAGTGATCTCTGTCCTCAGTCAAATTTAACTATTTAGTGCTTCTTTTTTGTTGTTTTATCAGACTTCAGGGCAGGTTCTCTTTGTATCCTTTTTTGTTCTTGTAAAAGCACTCAGGGAAGAGACCTCATTTGAACTTTGTGGAAGTCCAAACACAGTTCCTTACCTTAAGGCATAATCCAACATTTTGTGCCTTTAAGCAGCAGATTTTCTCTTAGATAATCACACATTAGACTAATGTATAAACTACATGTTGAAAACACTGACAGTGCACATATTTTAAGGAAGGAATTAGTACTAAGCCTAATTTTCATCAACTACCACACTGTACTATGATACATCTATACAAGGTAGATAGAAAATGAAATCAGCTGCTTACCATGCCACCTTGAAAGAAAATACAGCTATTTTTATTGAAAAATAATCTGTCATGAACCTTAACAATGTCAGGGGTTGCAACTTTGATTTTTTTCAAAGAGGAGCATGACTAGGCTTCCTTAGTGTGACATGTATCTAGCTATAATGTCAATTAAGACCTGATGAGATTCTTGATATTCTTGAATAGACAATAATTTACTTTCTCATAGCAAAACTCTGCCTCCCTCAAGCAGGATCAGTTTTCCTTCTCTTTTTTCCCTCCCTGACAACCAATACCCTTTAACACCTCCCACAACAGCAAAGACAACACGGAAATTAAGTGGTAGCCATAGCTTCTGGGAACTCTTGAGGCAATATCTTCTTTCACAAAAATGGAAAATTACTCAGTAATACAGTAATGAGAAAAATATCCTCAAACTCCCTGGAAAAACAAAGTATTTTCCATTTAAAAAGCAAGGGAGATTAAATAGGCACAGAGAAAGTAAAAAACCTGCAGGAGCAAAATGTGTAAAAAGCGGCAGTCTGCCAAGGAATCCTGAGTGGACAGTAAGGCAGGATGGAAATGCTATCTAAAACACTGCCAAGGCCAGGGGGAGCCAGTTCCCTGACACAGATAAGGGCTGCAGTGTAACTCTGGCAACACATCCCTGCTCTGTCATGCCAACAGTGTCATGGAAAAGGGAACACTGATGGCTGGAACTGCACATGACTTGCCCTGAGATAAGAAGGGAATTACAGATCCTGAACAGCTTCTCAGCAGCTCTGCTTTGTAACTAGCCTGAGTTTCATCCTGAACCACTCAGAGCTGTGTGTGCAGATGGAAGTGGCTCTCCCAGCCTTGCCTGGCTTTATTTTACACCTCAGACACTGCTGTGCCAGGGCACAATGTGTATCCAGGGCACTGCAAAGCATCCAGAGAAATTCCCCTGCAATCAAGTCCAGCTTTGGCTTTAGCTGGGTAAATGCCACATCCCCCTTCTCATGCACTCCGCAGGCAGCAGGTTTTACTGACTGGGCTCTCAGGGAAGCCAAGGCATGGCCCAGTAAAATGGTGTAGGTCCTTAGTCAGCTACAATGGAGCTGGAATTACAGGACAGGGCTTTCCCTGGACAAAAACTGCAGTCATTTTGACACTTGCTGCCAGGGTTGTAAAAGGCAGCCAGCAATTGCTGCTAAATGCTCAATCCTCAGCCACCAGTGTGCAGAGTAACAGTGCTGCTTAAAGCCATTGACTGTGTGCAACTTCCCTGCTATTAGCCAAGACTGCCAAGTGAGCTGGCAGATCCCAGCACGTTTTTGATATTAAAGTGATAGGAAACTACTTAAATACCGATGCATTCATTAGGAAAACATCTTTTTGGCTTTACCCTCCAATTAACGCCGTGCCTTAGCAGAGCCAAATTTCCTCATGACATTCAAATGTTATGGCTGTGTGAACGACCAAACATGATTATGGAAATGCTGGCTCCCATTCCCCAAAATGGGGATTTGTAAGGAGGCTGTCAATTGGAAATATGTGGAAATCTGTCAGGAGTTAAAGCACATTTTAAAAGGCCATCTGTGTACAAGAGGCAATCACAGCAGCAGAGGTGCAGTTGGTGACACTGCTGTCATCAGAGCATCCCCTGCAGCTGTGCTGTGCCACTGCCAGGCACACAGACACCCCGGCACAGCCAGGGACAGCTACAAACACCAAGCTCCATCAGGAGGCTGCATCACCATCAGCTGCACATCAAGGAGGGAGGGATGTGCTTTCAGATGCCAAAGGGCTAAATACAAGACCTGTGATTAAAGAATGCTCACAGCACAGCACCAAAGGCTTTCCTGGCACTGACACAGCTGCAATCACTGCCATGTCCATCATCCAAGTGCTTTGCTTTAGAAATGAATTCCACACATTTTCCAACAGCTGCACAGGGCTTAGTTTCAAAAATCTGTTAAGGTAAATAAAGCATGAACCCTGCCTGTCCCCCCCATCTAGTTGACTTCAGTGTTTTAAGCTATCTTCTGGCTTTGCACTAGATGCATTTTGAGACCTGAGCATTTTTGATGGGATTTGTTCTGTGCTCAGCCTCTGACAGGAGGAATGTTGCCTGTACAGCTGTGAACAGCAGCAACAAGAGAAAAACAAACTGGAAGAAAACAAACCTATTTTAAGTTTGTTGAGTGTTTTATAAACATTATTTGTGTGTTCAAAGTCTGCTTGTTTACAATACACAACAGCATTCACTGCAAAAATAGTATCTGCAATCTGACTCTAAAAGGTTAGAAGATTTATGACTATCAGACAACCAAAAATCCAGCCACTCAAATTATAAAGCTGTTTTTACAATATTGAAAACAGAACTATTTCTAACACGCATTTCAAACAGATCAAGCACTGTCATTTCCAAATGTGCAATAAGTGCAGTCAAAACCAAAGCTAAAATCCAAGAAATACTCACAGGGCATGTTATGGGGTCTCGGTGCCACCAGTTTGGTACACAATGGTTGATACTTTTCATTACTTCTCAGAAATTTTACATTCATAACTTAGCTTCAATTTTTAATCTCTGTGAGACCAGACATTTTTCTGAAATGCCTAAAGAAAGCATAAAATTTAAATTCAGAACAACAGAAACAGGAAATCAGACATCTGTAAATCCAAACATGCTGTAAGACTCAAAACACGTGAGGGGAACAGAGGGATTCCTTCCTGGCACTCATCAGGCAGATATTAATTTAGAAATACATATACAGCTGTATGTGACTCTAGTGCCCTGACCAGCTGCTTCACACTTAAGGAAAAAAAAAGCCAACACAAAACTCCAATGTGGTCCCAGACAGACTGGTACAGACTGGTAGGAACAAGCAAGAGACAACTGTATAAACACAGAGGCCATGTCTGTAAGAGCTCATCAATGCCAAACTGGAGTGAGGAACATGAGAAGGGCTGTACTTGTTCCAGCCAGCAGCAAAAGCGAGGCTTTACCACCGAAGGGTATTCTGTGTTGAGTCCAACTGGTTTCTTTCCGCTCACAAACTCCCACTGAACCAAGCAGCAGGCTGCTGTCAGTGTATTTTTGGTTGTCTGAGTGCCAGAACTGCTTTTTAAATGGGACGGTGAGTGATTCTGAGAGGCAGATGTTCAACCTTGCACATGAGAATACGAGTCCCTGGGAGCTGTTTGCTGAGGCACTTGTACAACCTCAAGCCACTCAGGCAAGCAGGAGGGCACACAGGTGACAAACCTCACCAGTGATCCCAGACTGAACTGCATTTTAATGAACTGTGTTCTGCAGGATTTCATTAGTTCTCATCAAGACCAAAGTTACTTCTTCTGAGAGCAGAAAGGTGGTGCTTTCTGTCTGACAGTGCAGATCTCCTGTTACTGACAAGGGATTTGGGAGTCTGGAATGAATCCCTTTTCCATGGTTTACTTCCAGTAGGGTGCCCCTCAGCAGAAATACACCAATGCAGGCAATAAGCTCTGCTCAGCACACCCAAGCACTGCCCTGTCACATCAGGCAGCCATGCCCAGAACCACATGCTGATGCAATCTGATGGCTTTCACAAAGAACCTGTGTACCACCACAGCATACTTAGAGGAAGACACAGCAGAACCACTTGCTGAGGTGCTCTTCTGTGGAAAAGGCAAATTACAGAGACACTGTGAATGTCAGGAACGTACCAAACACATCAGTGTGTGTGAAGAGGTCTGCCCAGGACTCTTCAGCCCCGATTCTGCCATAAAAATTAGACCTGTTTTGTGGAAAGTGAATCTAGCAGATACATGCTTTCAGCCTGCAAAGCAACTGCTACAAATAGAGGGGAAAAGTTTGCTGTCTTGGTCAATCTGAGCTCCAATGAGGAAACGAGCAGCAGCCCACTAGCCAGAACTGACAGGATGAATTGAGAAAGGCTGCTTATTCAACATGGAAACCAAACACTCTGAGGTGTGAGAAATATCCTGCACTGCTCAGCAGCTGCAGCGACAGCAGCTCCCTGGGGACTGACAGTGCCAGCTCAGTGCCCAGCCCAGCCCAGTGCCCAGCACCAGCACAGGGCCCAGCACCAGCACTCCCAGAACAGCAGCCAGCATTCCCAGTCCAGCAGCCCCCCTTGAGGAGAAGGAGGGTCCTGAGCCCAGCTGAAAATGATGCTCATGAGAAATTCTGCTCTCAAGAGAAAAGTGCACTCTGGGTCAGGAACCTCGGTTACAATTGCAGCCTGAGGTACTGGGTAATTCACCTCCCAGCAACAGGGCCAGCTCTGTGCAAAGTTGCAGAAACAGAGAAGCAGAAGAATGCTGATGGGTGCAGAAAAACTCTCTGGGAAGGCAAAAGAATTTCTATAAAAGATAGAGTGGAAGCTACAAATAATCAAATAGGAAACAGCAAAGAAAAGCAACCATTCTACATAAAAGAAACAGCTCTACAGAGATTAAAAGTAACTTCTACATGTTTTTCTGCAGCCATGGAAGCAGTAAGATGGGGAACCTGCCTGCCTGCCTTGCTGCCCTGCACACTTTGAACTGACAATATGAAATATGGGAATAATAAACATGCAGGATTGCCTAGTGGAAAAGAAAACAATCAGAGCCTCTGGAACGCGAAAATCAAAGAATCTATCAAAGGTGCAGTAAGCTGTACCAAGCAGTAAGTGGAATCATATGTTAAAGAGCAGTTTAAAACTAACTGGTCAAGCCATCTAGTCAGTTTAATAAGCTGTGGTCCCATGAAACTGATATTCTGGGCAAGAAGAAGAAAAATACCATTAGTGTCATATTTCAGCTGTGCAACAACATGGTGATGGCTGAGCTTCACTTATGGCCAGTGGAGAGTGGCAAACATACTGGGACATGTTCTGGAACATGAATTCTGGGACCAGCATTTCATGGACAGCCAGGAAACTCAGAGAGGAGGCAGCCACTCTTGGCTTTGCAGGAAGCGGTGCCTGCACCAGGTTTTCCTATTTTCGTTTTCAAACAGGTGCTGGAGCAGAGCTGTATTTCTGCAGGGAGCTGGCTCAGGTGCTCAGAGCAGGGGCCAGGGAGGGCACAGATGAACCCCTGGCTGCTCTCTGGCCTCTGCTGTCTCTGGGCTGCACCAGGCTGGGCACACAGCACAGAAGGGCTGCAGCCCCTCCTGGGGCTCTCCCTGCTGGGACACCTGGCAGCACCAGCAACAGGAACTTCCCACTGGAACCCCTGCAGCTGGAAAGCTTCACACTGCCTGTTTCCTTCCAATGCAGCCCTGAAAGGAGGGTGGTTCTTGCCAGTGGCACTGGCTGGTACTGCCCCAGCTCACCTGGGGTTTAACTGCTCCGACTGCCCAGAGCCTCTCTGGAGAAATGCACAACTGGGGCACAGCTCTGTTACCTTCCACTGTAATTTCCTGAAAAATTACCCACAGCAATGGGCTGAGGCCATTACAAAGGGCAATACATTTTCTAGTATGAAAATAATAGGAGAAAGCCCCCAAAACATTTGGTCTCTATGAAAAATGTTTAAAGACTTAAAGAATATAGGATAGCAAAATTAACTCAGTTCAGTTCTCTTTCAAAGAGAATTTTGATCTTGCATTACAGAAGAGATATATTCCTCTGTGACTTTTCCTTGAAACATTCTCTATATGTGAAAACAAAATAAAGATAATATTTTCCAACACCCTGAGAGCCAGGAGAGTGGGTCTCTCACCTGCTATTTGTAGAGTTATCCTAGGTATTCAGATCATCTATTTTGATTGTGTTCCTTGCTCCTTGAAGCATTACTAAATTTTAGAAAATATGCTGAGAGTTACAAGCAGATGTGTCTCAGCCAGAATATTTCCCACACCTTATGGAACTTGCTTGCCTGAAGCTCTGCTCCTACAAGTCCATCGCTGGCTCCGACCCACTTGTCAAACACTGAAATGCTCAGCAACTGAAATGCTCAGCAACTCCTACCAGAAAATTCACCTTCCAGGACTACTCAAAAGATACTCATGAGCAATGAATAAAAGTACACCTGTTCCATGGAGATTTCATTCTGGTCTCTATCTGTATTAAACGACAACAGAATATAAAAAAAAACAACCTGAATTCAGGAATTCCTGAATTGGCAAAGAAAATAGATAAGGAAGACAACTCACTGAATTTGTTGCATGCATTTTTTCCACTGTACACTTCAGGCCCTAATATCAGCATTTGTTTCACACTAGCAGATTTTATGAAACACATTCCCATTTAAAATAGCATAAACCCATGTTTCTGGTACTTCTTGCTATTCTGCTTCAGATTAATACAGTGTTTTATCATTTTAGCACTAGCATACGTATGTTCCATCTCCTTTCTTCAAGTTTGAATCATAGCAAGGTTAATTATGAGAAGATCTGTAACAAAGCAATTAGATTTTATGTAATACTTTTTAGGGGAAATAGATCTTTATAAAAGTCTAGAGGCTAAGCAAGGCCTCAGGAGATAGGAGTGGAGCTGTTAGGAGGCCTTAGCTATTATGTCAAATTATTTGTGTCCAGCTGTGCTCATTGAACAATGATTAGAAAGGAGAATTGCGTAAGGTATTTCCTGGCTATGGAATCAATACTGGTCCCTAGCAGGAAGCTGGCAGCCTGTGGCACAAAGCAGCAGCTTCAAGGCATCCTGAACCCAGTGGAGATGGAGCAGGGACTTTCTGTTCAATGAGCCATTGGGGCACCCCAGCAGTGCACCTGCCACACCCATGGGCATTATCCAGAGCCAGGGAGGGGATGAGTGCTGCAGCCTGGAGCTGCCAGCCAGACACCTGCAACTCTCCAGTTTGGAGTGGAAATGATGGACAAGTGTAACGCCAGCAGACACCAGGCTGGAAAGGAGATGAAAGCAAGGTCTAGTGGGATTTCACTCACGTGAGTTCCAGCCCTGAGGCTGAGAGTGTGCCAGGCACAGGAGCTGTGCCCAGGAGCTGTGCCCAGGAGCTGTGCCCAGGAGCTATGCTCATAGAGCTCTTTAAAAGCCTCGCCTCAGCACCCTTCGGCCTCCTCATCACTCTTCAGACTGCTTTCCTTTTCAAATAACCCTCATTTCTGTGACATCCCCTTTGCAAACCAGAGTTTGGAGAGGAGTTTGCCCTGCTGTTAATTCCTGCAGCCTGGCAGAAGCCAGCACAAATCACAGCTGGCCAGAGGTTCCATTCACATGCAGCTTACGCTGACAGCAAGTGCTCCAGCAGCACAGAACTACACAGCCTCTCAAGGCATTCTCTCCAGCACATTCCTGCAGCAGGCTCCTGATACAACCCCCCTCTAGGCTCCTATCAGCAGTCCAGGAGCCTGCCTGCTGCCATCCACTCCAGGCTGCTCCACCTGGGGAAACAAGCCATGCAACACGCATCCACAGCACTCCTTGCACATTCCCAGAGGGACAGAGTGCTCAGGACAGGCACCTCGCACCGAAATACATTTGATTTAAAGTGTTTTGTATGACAATCCGGTCTCACTGAAGTGGGTAATTAATTTAAGCTGTTTATGATGTCACTTTAATCTGAGCTCTGAATGCAGGACTTTCACTCTGTCTCAACCTTGTCCAAACACGGAGCACGCATTTTAGGCACTCATGCTTTCAAAGAGTTTGGAGGGAGGAAAAAAATGCTCCAAACTTTGCAGATAAGTGTGGTATGTGTGGCTGGTTCACTCAGTGACAGCAATCAAGTTCTTTATGGGAATTCTTAAGCATTAGGCTTCTTTTGTTTTTTTCCCAATTCTCTTATGAGGAAGAAGTGCTTTGGAGAAAAGCACTGGAAGATCCTAACTGCTGCAGCCTTAGTAAAGTTTAATTCAATCCAGTACTGCTAGCACTATTGCCAAGAACAAAGGGAAGTACACAGCTACTGCTAAATATACCATCTGGGAGTTGTACGCTGTGAAAGAAAAGTTTCACACTGGCAAAACAGAAAGGCTGATCTCAGAGGCCCTAAAAGACATAAGAGACACTCCAAAGGGAGTTAAGAGTTAATGACAGTTCTGACAGTTTTTATGAGATTGCCTGAAATACCAGAATTCTTGTCTGTTGCCAGCCATATCCTACTGGATGAGTTTACTGAAGCTTAACAATTTCTCTACAGAATTAGCTAGAAATAATGACAGCTGGGATAGCACTGTAACCTGGGCTTTTCCAAATGAAATCACTGAAAAGAAAGAAACTCCTTTTTCCTTGTGAGGCTATAAAAAGTAGTGGGAAACCCAAATCTAGAAATGTTTACAAAGTGGTAATGGATGGTAGCGACAATATTCACCTAAGCAGAAAACAAATCAGGATATTAACAGAGGAAAAAAGGGGCACATGTACAAGTAGGTGTGCTGTCACCTGACGACTAAGGGAGGAGGTGCTGGCTATGCAAACCAAAGCACAACCCAGGAGCAGCATGATTTATATATTCTGTACTGACAGTATTAACAGATGCATCAATGGCTGGTTTTTAGTTACTGCAGCTAAACTACTTCTATCACTCTCAGTTAGGAAAATTCTGCAAGTCTTTTAAAATTGTCTGACCATTAATCCTGCCTTCGCTGCTGAGTTAAAACATCCCAAATAAAAACCCCAAGCAGAACTTTCTCATCCAAAGTTCTTAACACTGTAATTTCCATTTCACAGACAGAAGGCACAGAGGAGTTACTTGTCTATTCCTATGTAATGAGCCAGGAATCAGCTACACAGAATTGAGGCTCCTAGAAGCCTTACAGCCAGTGCCCAGCTGAGCAGCGGATGGGGATGCAGCTGAGGCAGAGCCAAAGGAAGGTGCCATGCCCTGAGAGGGCAGCTGATTGTTCCCTGCTGCTGCCCTGGCAGCTCCTGTGTGCCAGGGAGCACAGGCCAGCACAGACTGAAGCCTTGCAGAGATGCTTTCTCTGAGAGAAAAGCACCAACAACACCAGCTGAATGGGTTCCACTGCACATACCTTGCTTTCTGTTTGACAGGATTGCTTATGGGCTTAGAACAAACTGCCCTAACTCTGCTATTGCTTATGATAATAATTCCACTGCTATGCTTGTACAGTCTCTCAAATCTTTCACATTTCTGTAAAGATGATCCTGTTAAGGACTAAATGTTTTATATTTCAAGCCTGGTAAATTATTATTATTATTGTTATTGTTATTAGATGACATTCAAGTTTGGACTGTCTTTTTCTGTAACTCAGTGAGATTGCTCTCACTTACCAACACATTCACACTATTTTACTTTTACTGGATAACTGAATTATGAATTTCTAAGACGTACAGGATATGCCACAGCCCTTACTACACTAGAGAGACAGAGAAGGACCATGTAGAGCATGAACACTTCCTACTATTACAAAAGCAAATGCCATTTGCAGACATTGAATGAGGTTTTAAAAAGATACATGAAGTGTTGGAGAAAGATTTGGCAGTGTTGGTTGTGTATTACTTTGATATCACAAGAAGAGTAGCTAAAGCTAAGCGGTGTGTTTGGCAGCTGCTAAGCCTTGAGGTCATTATGGAATTTCTTGGCACAACTGGATTATTATGTGATGAAATTTCACTGAGACAGTTTTTTCTCCAAAATTCATCATCATGTCACTCAGGAAAAAATGCTGACATTAAGTAGTGTTTACACAACATTCAAAAATTCACTGCTTCAGTGACAAAAGCATTCCTTGCAGGAACATGAAAAACAACAATATTGTTTAATCTCTGACTTTCCAGTATCAGCTGTCTGATGAATATTCTACATAGAGGGAAGCAAACTAAAAAAACTCCAAGCAATTAGTGGTTAAGCTCTAATTGTATAAATAAGGCTAATTATACAGGCGGGAAATCTTTTCAGTTCAGAAAAGCAGATGCTAAACATTCCTCCCATTGACAGAAAAAGCCTTCATACAAGCAAACAAGTGCATGAAAACCAATGAGCTAATCATGCTGATCCTTCTATAAAGAACTGCCTCTGCAAAGGAAGAACAAAACCTTAATGCTGTTTCTGCACTGGAGACACACATATGCTGCTCCACTGAGTGCTTTGCAATGAAGGACATGGCAGAAAAGAAAAGAGTGAATTGCAAATTGCTGTTGTAGTCAGGGTGTTGCAGGCAGAGTCAGCAAAAACAAGCAGATGATGCTACAGGTCACTCTGGCTGCATAGAACAGGGCATTTCAGCACAACTGGGCAAGGTACTTCTGCTGCTGAGGGCCCAAGATCACACAATGCTGAAAAGGACCTTGCAGCTCACTTCGTTCCACTCCCTGCCACGTCCAGGGACACCTTCCACTATCCCAGGCTGCTCCAAGCCCCATCCAGCCTGGCCCTGAACACTTCAGGGATCCAGGGGCAGCCACAGCTGCTCTGGGCACCTGTGCCAGGGCCTGCCCACCCTCCCAGGGAACCATTTCTTTCTGTTCTCTAAACTAAACCTCTCTCTCTCAGTTTGAAGTCATTACTCCTTGTCCTATCACCACATATCCTTGTAAAAGATCCTCTCCAGCTCTCTGTCTTGTAGGCCCCTTTTGGTATGCAAGGCTGATGAAGTAAAAATAAATGCAAGTTCCATTACACACAGCGCCTGGGTTACAGGCAGGGCTCAGCCCTGAGCTGCTCCCAAAAAGAATTCCTCGCAGCATGGCACCATCCCCAGGCAGCCCCTCAAAGCTTGAGAGCTATCATGGAACTCCAGCCTGCTGCCCAGAGAAAAGCTGGCACCCTGCAAGAGCCAGGGCCGGCCCCCAGCAGAGGCACAGCCAGCAGCCAGCTGAGACATGGGGGGGCAGCTTCAGCCTGAGAGACCAACTGAGGGACTAAAATTAAACTGGGCTTCCTGTAGCATCATATCCAACACGTGCTTTTCATTTGCTAACCTGAACTGTGCAAGTGTATATGAACTTCAACATTCATTTTATTTCACTGGCTGTGACACCAGAGCTGCAGGTGCACAGAGGAAATAATGGATAATTAGAGAAAGAGTTGAATAATACTGCTATTCAACTACAGAAAACTTTATTCAATAAAAAATAATACTATTCCAATAATTATGTTTGATTTTCACAAACGCCAACAAAACATGTAATACTCCAAAACCTCTTTCATGATACTTGCATTCTAAGTGGCAAGTGCAGGATACAGCCAGTATTTCTCTTCTATATAATAAACTAGAAATGTTGGCAACATTCTCATAAGAGCATTGAAAAACAAATTATATTAATTGAATACTACATTTCTAGTATTTGCATTTAGTAAGAGAGGCAGACCACATCTCAGTACTGAGGGAACCTCTTGGCTTTTCCAAAATTCCAATTCCAAAATTCCCGCCAGTTTCAGGCTGCTTTCAGCTTGCAGCTTCCCCCTTTGGCAGCAGTGCTGTAAGGCAGTGGGAATGCCATGGCATTTCGGGAGGACTGCTGGAATTCCTGAGGGCTGTGGCTGAACTCTGACAAGCAGGGGATGCCACAGGAGGTTTGCAGAGGCACACTCACACTTCCAGCATGAAAAGAGCTCTAGCAAAGACAGGGCATGTGTATTGACAGTCACTGGCAACATTCTGTTCTCATCAGGCAGTCAAATGAACAGTACACACTCTGTACCCTGGTTTTCTACATTTCAGCAACACATTGTCCCAAGCACGGTCTATGTGCACCAAGTGTTTCTACACATTTGGGAGTTTCACCAGCTGGACGGAGGCAGACAGGAATAGGTATGATTGTTTCCTGTAACACTATTTCCTTGTCTACAGTCTGACTGATGGACCAGACAGATTCCACAGGATGCAGCAAGCCTTGAAAAGCGCTTTGAGAACAGACAGCTATTCCTGGATGTTGTCTGGCAATACAAACATGTACAAAAATGACCTATGACTGGCTATCCAAGTGTTTGAGAGCGTGTATCTGTGAAAACAGCTGCAATGCTTTCTGGGAGTGCTGGTGAGCACAGCTGCTCCCAGTGTGTCATCCTGGCAAATTCTCCTTTCCTCCTGCACCACGTGCATAAGGAGGAAATTAGAACTATAATCCTCATTTCTTCTCATTATACATTTCATGTTCCCTTTTCCTTCTCTCAGCAACTGCAGGATTTCAGTCAAGTCTCGGTAACTCACAACCAAGAGAAGTATTGTTTGCACATGCCAAACAACCTGGTTTTTTTCCTCCAGACTGAAACACTCTGGGGAGATATCCCAAGACTGCTCTTCAGAGACTGTCATGGTTTAAAGCCCACACTGCCACTAACTCGTTTGCCCCTGGTGGGATAGGGACACAGCCAGTTCAGCAGGCAAAGCAGCAGCTGCACGTGCAAGGAGCACAGAACAAGGAGCTCATCCCCTCCTGCCCATGCACTGGCAGTGTCTCAGTGTCCCCACCGCCTTGTCCTGCCCAGCTCTGTGCTGAGCGTGGCCCCACAAGCTCTGGGACATCCCCTGGGTCCCTTGGGCTCAGCTCTCCTGGCTGTGTCCCCTCCCAGCTCCTCGTGCCCTGACTGGTGGGGGAGCTGAGAGAGAAACCTTGGCTCAGTGTGAGCTCTGCTCAGCCATGACCAAAACACCCCTGTGTTACCAGCACTGCTTCCAGCACAAATCCAAAGCACAGCCCAGACCACCCACTGGGGAGAAAACCGGCCTCACCCCAGGCCAAACCAGTAGACACAGCCTGAACACCAACAACAGAACAGTACAGATATGCCTTACTGCCTGACCAAAACTAACAAGGAGATTTCTTCCCCCTGGCTCAAGCCTGGCAAAAATTGCTGCCTCACCCTCTTGAGTAGATTGAGATTTCCAGGGAAATCCATGTAGAGTCAGGCACTGCTCAGTGTGACCATAAATGATCAAACTGTTACTGCTCATCCCATTGTTTATGGAGCTGAAGAGAGTAAATAATGTTAAAGATTTATCTAGCACACTTTCTTCTTGACATAGCAGCACTTTTTCAAACTACTTTACCCAAGCAATGCCTGAAAACTGTAAAATCAGTTGCTGCTCTACATTTGATGTGCAAACTCAGAACCCCTTAAGACTTGCTCCAGCACACCATGGGTGGTTTCCAAGAACTGCATCCCATGCTGCGTGCCAGATCAACTCCGTGCATGAAGCTGCACGTGCCCTGGTTTGGTACTGCAAGAGAGGGCTGTGTGTTTAGTTACTGACACACATCTGCTGATTACATACAGAGACTGGAAGCTGTCTGTATTCTGCACCGCAGGACTGAGAGCAGCAGCTCTGCTTCAATGCACTCACAATTTAGCAGGTATACTGCAGAGGTGACTAATGATTTCTTGCAACCCACTGATGCTTCCTCAGCCTCACAATTAGCTCACCCAGCTGCTTTCAGAGAAAATGAGGGGATCCTCACTGGGCACCCACCAGGAGCTGGCAGAATGTCTGTTCTGTTATATACTGTCCTTGAGCACCTGAATTTATGGGCCTGGTTTAGCTCAGGGCACTTAGGAGACACTGAGGAAACTGTCACCAGCTTTTACCTGGGACTTCACAAGAACCTGCTTTCTCCTGGGACATTTGTTTTCTATTGGTGGCGATGACTTCCTCAGGCAAGCCTCTTTCTGCTACTTGCTTATGATGACAAATATTCACAAACCTGTGAACATGAAGAGACTGAGTTTTTATTAGACTGCAATCTGCATACATCAACTGTATCCTTATGCATTTTTTTCTGCTGGCATCTCTGAGTGCACTTATTTTAACAGGTATGTAAACTCTTTCTTGATGACCAAGGAATTTGAAGTCCACAGGGAAGGATACAATACATTATGCAAAAAAAGCCCACCAATAAAATCACCAAACAAGAAACCCAGACATTTTCGGAGCCTGTTGAAAGGAAAGATTTCTACACTTGAGTTTTACTTGAAAGTTTCTAAGAGAAACAGTCAGTGCAGGCTGTAAACAAGAGAAGTGAGAGAAGATGTTCACATAGCCAACATATGATTTTTTTATAACAAATAGAGGAACATTTGGCTTAAACCATCTTCCTTCCTTGGTAAACTTGGCCAACATTTTCAAGAAGGCTGGGATTTGGGTTTTTGGGTTTGCTTGTGGGTTTTTTTGAATGGAAACATTTGAAAACTGTTTTGAAAAGAGAGACACCTGGTATCAGAAACAGCTGGTAGGGTGTCCTGGCAAGGCACTAAGGCCACATCTGAGAGAACAGCAGAACCTCGACTGTGCCTCTCCTTTCCCAAGAAAACCCTCAGCTGTAAGGTGAACCAGCTGCTGTGGGCTTTCAACTGCACACAACACAGTCTCTGTCCACTCCACGACATCAGTACTGCATGGTACAGCTGAGCCAGCTTCTAAAGCCTCAGCAACTATGCTGGTCCCACAAGGGGAAGGGAGGGAGGGAGGGAGAGCAGTGAAGTTCAGCTGTTTGCAGTGCTCTTTAGTGAAAGAGGTGTGTGTATGTGTATGTGTATGTGTGTGTGTGTGTGTGTAAAGCTCAGCAGTGCACACAGGTCTGCATTCACAAGCCGCTGCATTTCCTCCTGAACACACACGTGGAGCTGAGCCCTGCACAACCGTGCAAAGCACTGATCAAACATGTCTGCTCTCTTGCAAGGCAGTCAACAAGGCTGAGTCTGTCCTCAGCAGCAGAAGTGGAAACGGCTGTATGCTAACAGCCTGCTCTCCTTCCTTTACTCCTGAGCAGAGTCCTCACAAGCTGAATCGCAGCGCACACTGGCAGGAGACAAACGTGTCTTGTGTGGCCTGGCAGAGGAGGGGAAGGAGCAACGTGTGCATGTGCAGCACCAGGCCAGGCAGCTGTGGCAGAGATGGGCACACAGGCCCAGGCACTCAGGCTGCACTGCCCTGGCCCTCACCTGACACTGGCAGCAGCACAGAGACACAGCTAGGGTGAGCTTCACAGCACAGAGCTCAGTGAAGGTTGCCCATCTGTTTGTGCTGGACATTCCCCTCTGCTTTGGAGACAAGCTACTTCCTGGACACATGCTCAGCAATTCAAGAGTCCCAGAAACGCTCTTCCTTTGTTCTTTGTGAGTCTGCTCAAGAGAGCGACTAGCACCATTTCCTGCCCCTAGAAAAAGCAAAGGGCCTGGGATGCTGATGGCAATGGGCAAACACTTCTGGATTCAAAGCTCCTACAGAAGCTTTGCCATTCCTCAGTGTAAGCAAAAGGACGTGGGATGGTTCACTGCAGTCTTTGCAAACTACAAATGCAACACCAAAACATAGAAATAGAGGCCTTGCATCTAGCATGGCACTTGTGAAGAAGGAAAATAATGTTGCTTTGTTGATCTAAAATAGTTCCAGCTTCCTGGGAGTCTTCCATCCTCCTGTACCTCTTGTACTACTGCTATAGAACAATGGTGGGACCAGAATAAATCGTGCTCTGTGCAGTGTATGTTCCACAGGCATTCAGTGCCCCTGTAGAACATGTACTAATAAACTACAGGGATTACCTAGCCACAGTTTGGCTTGGAATTTCCTTAATGCACTGCACATCCTGAACTTCACTCTGTTTCAAACTATGCTCTGTAACTTGCAGAGAACCTTCCCAGCCTATGGAGCTGAAGCCACATTTTAGTTCTGAAGCTGTATGGTATCTACAACAGCAGCCTGAACAGCAGCCTGAGCAGTGATATACAAACAATATCAGCCTCCATTTTCTGAGAGCAAATATGTGAGCATTGCCTACAAGGTGAATTTCTACAATGGCTCTTCATTTTCACTTGTAGTTCTGAAGAGAGGAAAGCCGGCTGGATTTTGGGCCCAGTCTAACACTGTGACCGAAAGGGGAGTGAGAGCTTTTTGGAGGTCCTTCTCACTCAGTGAAACTGAACAGAATGTGCTCACTTCAGAACTGCAAAAAATTAAAGTTTCTTTCTTATACATAAGCCTCTTAGGCAGAAACAAGATGCTAAAGGAGGCCAGTGAACTAATCTCTTGAAAATTTTCACTGGAGACAATAATGAAAAAGTTATAGCAAAGATTAGCATTTTTTATTTCTAATGTTGTTTTAGAAAGGTTTTTTCTGTCTGGTAGATATGCACAGTGGAAGTTTCTAAAAGTTCCATCCTCCTGCTCTTTTGAAGCAGCTTCTGATACCACACTTGAGATGTGGATGAGGATGTAAAAAGTGCATTTGATCAGCACTGTAACTGCTGCTATGACCTTATGTGGTCAGAGAGTCTTGAGGGGTTAAAACACCCTGCAACTCCACAAAGAGATTTTTGACATACTCCATAGCATAACAAACATATCAAAAGAATTTTATGGGGAAAATGGTTAGTGAAAAAGAGATAAAATCCCAGCATTGCCACGTGAGTGAAGCATATTTCAAGGCAGTTTACTCAAGATGGCGATGTGATACAGATTCCACACTCATGGAATAGATTGAATAGGAAGGGATCCTTGCTGCAGCCTGCAGCCCTGCCCAGGACACTGCAGAAATGGCACCCTGTGCTGAGAGCACTGCTCAATGCTCCCTGAGCTCTGCCAGCCTCGGCAGCCACCCTCTGGGGGAAGAGCCTTCTGCTATCAGCCTCAGCTTCCCTGACACTGCTTCAGGGATGTTCCCTTGGCTCCTGACACCTTCTCAGGGGCAGTTCATCGGGGAAGAAAGGTCCTTTGCCTCTCTTTGGAGGGAACAGGTAGCCATGGCAATTTAAGTAGCTTGATTACTTGTTTTTCCTTCCATTACAGAAAGTTTTTTGGATGCTATAATTACCCTATCTGGAATAGCCACCTACAAGTAGGACCTAGATCTTGAGCATGGTAACAGTGGTTCTTATCAGCTGGGTTTGTTTAAACAAAAGCCATTGCAAAAACCAAAAGCAGGCTCAGACCTAATTACAGGAGGATTTTTTAATGGTCACCACCAAAATGAGACTTGAGTTTGCCTTGATTTTCCTAGCTTTTTATTCCTCAAACTTCCCTTGCCTGTGCTTTAATAAACATGCTCTACAAATGGAGCTAGTTGGAAATCCAGATAAACACTGCTCCTCATCACTGTGAGTGGTAAAATCTCAGTTAAAAGGCTCAGCTGGAAGCTTTTCCTGGGCCTTCCAGAGAGCAGGATTCCTGCTCTTCAGAAGAGCAGGGTGAAGTGAGCAGCCCACTGGCGTTCTCCAGCAGGCTCTCAGTAGCCATTAAAGCCTCAGTGGTGCTGCAGGGACCCCTCTATCCCTGGCAGGAGTGTCCCAGGGCAGCTCTCCCATCACTGTATGCACAGCTCCTATCCCTCAGCTAAGCTCTTAACCCTGCGGTTTTTGCTTCACACCCAGCCACAGCAAGAGCTCAGGACACTCTTACAAGTGCACTGATACCTCTTTGCAATCCCACATACACTGGTATCTCCAAAATAGAAAAAAAAGGTAGGTGATCAAAGGAGCTTCTATCTAAAGGCATTTTAAACTAAACCAGATGCTCTGCAGTTTGTAATGTCAAATAACTTCCAAGAATGTCACTTGAAAGATGTTCCTTTTTTCCTATCATTTTTGCTATTCAGAAATACATATATTTGGATGAGTTATTTCAGTAAACTCCTCTTCCAAACTCTGTATCAAAAATGCTCATTGCCAAGTTCTGTGCAGTTTATCTGAAATACTAGAGACACTCAGGTAAACCTGACAGTATTATAATCAACAGGCATATTTTATCCAAAAATTTAGAATACCTCTTTACTACAGAATAATTTCATTTTTTCCCCTCCAAGTGCTATCCAGACGGTCTTCAAAAAACATGGATTCATAGGCAGCTGAATATGACTTGATAAGCCGGACAGAGCTGCAGGTTTTTCATTTCTCTGTGAAAATGTGACTTGAGCTTATGAACACCTTTCACAGCATCTTTTTACAGCAGAAATAGAGACTCTTTCAAAGCACTATTTCCCTGAAGTTTTCTGTGCTCTTTAATAACATATTCATTCTTTTACAGTTCTGGGGGTTTTCCTCCTGAGCCTATCTCTGACCTCAAACATACCTCCATCAAATATGGGGGCTTGGGTTTTTTGTATGTTTGTTGTTTTGGGTGTTTCATTCATTGGGGCTTTTCTTTGATGGGGTTGTATTTGGTTTTGGTGGGTTTTTTCATTCTTTATGGGCTTTTCCTGTAAAGATTTAGCATTCAGCTGTAATAATGAGGGACACCTGCTCGGCTCTACACTATCTCAGGGTCCCCTTCAGACATTCTGTTCCTCTTCTACTTTTCACCCTACCTCGTCAGAATGCTGCAAATTCAAACATTACACCGTTTTTCACCTTCATCACCAGTTCAAGTGTTTTATATCTTTTATGACTCTGTCTGTTGTTTTACTATCTCATCTTTTGTGTCAGAAGACTTGTTTGAGGACCAAACTCCTATCTATCAATAGTTATTTCATGATTAGTTCTTGTATATGTATGTCTTAAACATTTCCATTATCTCTAAGAAGAATTTACAGTACTATAAAACCTGTGAGTTTTATAAATCATATAGATTATATTTTGTTCTACCTCTGAATTTTAGTGTTTTTATGTGGTAGATATTTACATACAATGCATCCTTCTCAGGCAGAAAGAGCTGGTTCTTCTAACATGTACCTTTATACCTACTGCAACTCTCAACCTGTGTGCTGCTGTTTTTTAGTAACCTGCTAGCACAACTACACAGAGAAAGAAAATGAGTGCTACTGACACTGAAATTGCATTTCTCATACCATCAAGAGATTTCAGTTTATCATGCACATTTATGAACAGCTCACTCATTGTCATTACTTGGAAGGAACGCACAATGATGAGTGGTTATATTTCACGATTTCTAACTATCCCTTTTTGTTATAAATTCTTGTAACACTTAAACATGCAGTTAAATGCTGTATAAATTTGATATTGCACATCTGTAATTAACTGCAGTATTGCTGGTGACCTCAGTCATCAAGATGTGAGGCTCCAGGGAGATCATGAGCTCCTGGAGCACAGGTTTCACTCTGGGGTGCTTTCCCTTCAGTCCAAAGGCTGGTTATACCTCCATGGGTATAATTACTGTATCTCTGTGTATGTTCTTAGAACATGCACAGAAGTCTCCTGAATTCCCATTTGCAGCAACAGTTCCAGCTTTACAGTTTAAAGCTCTTTACTGCCACCTCAGTTGTCCACAAAACCTGGAAAACACTGGCTGGAAATCATGACTGGAAATGTGTGCTGGCTTTCTCTGTGGCTGCGATATTTTTGCCCATGTCCCTCCGAAGGAATTTTCTTAACCACAGAGAAAACCTAACAGAATGCTAGCAACACAGCAAAATCTGAACAGCCTTTTCTGGTTTTGGCTTGTGTGCTCCCAAACATGTCCAGCAGAGCAGCTATGGAATATTCCTGCTGCACAGCACGGATCCTGGTTTCTGACTGCAGAGGAACAGCAAGGCTCCACCACAGCAGTGCCCATCTCTTTCCAACAAGCCACAATGGCCATGTTGTGTCAGCTCTCAACAACCATGATAAACACAGCTGAGCTCAATTTCACCTTTCTCAGGTTCCATCACCTTCAGATCTTTGTGTCTGAACCATTCTACAGTGTTGTCCTGTGTCTCTTCCTGAAGGTTACAGACCAGTGGAAAGTTCCCACAGATATTACATTATTTATCCTCCCTACTGCATCATCTCTTTGGAGATGATTACTGTCTCTTTAATTTCTGAAAGAACTGCCACGTAGTGCAATTTCTGGGATAAACCATCTGTTTCTATGAATCAATGCCACCAAATAACTTTATGACCTTTATTTCAGGGACACTTCTTATGCAGCAAGATTTACCCCAGTGCCAGTAATATTCCTACCCTATGCCTGACACATCATGGAGGAAATGAGGAAGAAAAAAAAGAAGACAAAAAAACCCCAAAAACCAAACAAAACCCAACAACCAATCCAAACCCAATGTGAATTAGCTTAAAACATCTGGGAATCTTCTGTGATAGTATTATTTAACTGCACGTCTCTGTACACTGAAAAAATATTTGTAACTGAGGCAGCCTAGTTCTTTAACACAAGCCAACTTCACTGCTGTTAGCATTTAGACAAGGAAGCATTGCCTCTGTTAGGCTTTTGGGTAGTTTGCTTTCCAGTCCATTTGACCATCAATTAAAATTACACTGCCAGGCTGAATTTCTATCTGTGGTAAAAATCCCCTTCTAAAGCTAATTTAGAGTTCCTTGCAATTCTCAAACACGTATATGAAGAGAAAATCACTGAAGCATTTACAAATCAGATCATAGCCTGAAAATCTGAAAAACAATGTATGCTGCTGTCTACAAGGATGGAGAAACAATAAAACTGATACCATTGCAGAATTAACTTTAATTCCTAGAATTAAATGAATCAAAGAGAACTCAATTTCTTTTTTGTTTATATAAAGCTGAACAACAAAGCAAAAATGCTAAAAGGAAATGTGAAGTGGGATAGAAAAGGGACAAGTCAACCCCAGCAAGTTTTGCATAACGATCACAGAAAGAGAGAATCAGGGAAACATCTGATTTGATGGATTTTTTCATGTTCTTTTCTTTTTTTTTTTTTTTTGAATGGGAGATGAAATCTTTTTCGAGTAATTTTTGTTAATAATATATTGAACATTTTAAGAGAACAAAGTAAACACTTGATTCAATCAAGCAAGGAAGCTAGATTTCCTGGAAAGAAGGATCCAATGGGAAATCCTGATGAGAAACAAGTGAGACCCTGTATTTACATCAGCCAAGTCAGACTAGCACCATGAGCCACAGCAGCTCCAGGGAAGCACCCTGAGCTCCAGCCTTGGTGCTCCAACAAAACGGTGATCCTTACAGTGGTAGGAAATGGAGAAATATGGACAGCTCTCACCAGCTGCAAGGCCCACACGAAGTGGCTCAGATTCTCATCTGGAGACAAATAAAAGCCCAGTGAGTCCTGGAGTTTCCTGGGTGTCAGCAGAGCAGGCTCTGCATTGAGATCTGATGTAGGAGACAGCTGAGGGATGTTCTCAGTGCCAGCTGCATCTCAGGCTGGCTAACTGGGGGAAACTCTCACTAGCCCTGGTGACAACTTAGCCCTGCTGAGGCTGAATAGTGACTGCAGGCTTGAGCACAGCTCTTTGCACTTGCACACAGCCTCTCCACCCTGACAGGAGGAGTGCAGGCACCATCAGACATCTCCTAGCTGCCAATCTAGCTAGCAAATCTCTCTTTGCCATTGGCAATGCACTTGCACTTACCAACATCTGCTCCAAAGCTCAAAGTGTGGGAGCAAATGTAAATGTATTAAATGTACAAGAAAAGAACCTGGGACTGTGCTTCCCTATCACAACCAACAGAGGAGAATCAGTGACATGTCATTGTACTGAATCCACAGAGCTGCACAGTATTTGTTCTGTTTCACATTTCAGAACTCCAGTTCCTCGTACTACAGATTAGCTATGGCACATCCACCATTAGTAACTCACAACTGGCTGTAGTTAGCAGAGGAGTGCAGGTCCAAACCTTCTTTTTCATCACAGAAACATCAGAAATGTTCCTTCCAGCGCCAAATATCCCAGGCACTGTAAGCAGCAACTACAAGCAATTAGCATTTCATTCTGCAATGATCACAGAACAGCTCAGCTGTTCTTTTCCTGATCTCAGCAGCCAGAGACAGATCTGTGATGCCGTGCAGGAATGACTGGCAGTCGCTCCTCGGGCTTGGAAAGCAGCTGGGTAACATGGACCTCTCTTCCCCTCAGCAGCACAGCCTCTTTTATATCCAAACCCAAAACATGCTTTCAACTACAGGGCACTGCTCTGCATGCCCAGGCTAACCCCACAGGGACAGGAGAGGGAAACCACGAGACTCCATGGCAGCCTGAAGGGGGCAAAAGCACAGAAAGCTGGCTGGCTTGCACAGCCGTGTCTCTCCTCTCTTGGAGGCACATTCCAAGCTGCAAGGTAAGATGTGCACTTACTGTCTGCATTGTTCCTGAAACGTGGATGTTTGCATTCTAAAGGAAATATGAAATATCACTGTTGGAGCACTTCAGCTTGCAAACAAATTAACAGCTCTGCACCCTTCGTTCTCAGTCTCCAAGGTTAGCCCTGGTGCTTTCCATCAATGCTACTGTTCGCTTCCTTCCTTGCCTTCTTGTTTACTTGTTTAGAGCACAGGAAAACAGAGACACTGAAACCCCCTGCACTACAGACAGCTGCCATTTCCAGATGAGGACAGAGGGTTAGGTGCCAGTGACACATTAGCCAAATGTGTTCCATCTCAGCACAATCTGCGAGAAGGGCTCAGAGGAAGTGACCTGGCTGGGGAAGCTGATGTTTATAGCTGTTCTACAGTCCTGGATCACAAAATCCTGCTTACAGCAGCCTTTCACACACACCCTGGAGGAGATGTTTGAGGAATGCAGGAAGGGAAACAGAACTCCCATGCTTTGCAAAGTGGCAGATCCACAAGAAAAACTATGTCCCAGGTAACACTGAGCTTTGAGTGAGCTACAGGGTAGCCCTCACTTTGAAAGCTCCATGGGGCCAAGCCCATCTTTCCAAAGGCAAAATACCTTGCACAGTCTAGGACTATGTGTGTACATCAAAGAGTAAGGGTTACTCTAAGAACTTGGAGTACTATTAAAAATGCTTGTATTTACACTGACAGTATTAAATGAGGCTTCCAAAACTCCACTACTGGAGAAAAATCCCATTTTGGAAATAAAAATCCATTAAATCCTTAAAGTTACAGCTTTAATATTTTTGAACTACAGGAACATGCATTTACTCTCCCTGTGTTTTGCGCCAAAAGTACAACTAATGAGACCTGCAATTCCACGGATTTTAACTGAACTACAGTTTTATTAACATACTTGGTGAGCTATTTGGCATGCGGAACCCAAACCACACAAAGGAGATACATTTCAATCCTCAAGATACATTCAAGTGTTCTAGAGAGCTTCTTATAGGACAGCACAAGCATCTGAAATATTCGAAACTAGATTCAAAAGAGAG
This sequence comes from Sialia sialis, assembly GCA_009812075.1. Lineage (NCBI taxonomy): Eukaryota > Metazoa > Chordata > Aves > Passeriformes > Turdidae > Sialia > Sialia sialis. Next base: position 26,065,610 of record VRYO01001366.1, read on the forward strand.
TGCCTTGCAAAAGCACTATAAATATCAAGTCTCCTGTCTGTATTACTAATTTCTCATCTATCAGAACTATGAAGTGGAGAAACTGTGGACAAATGTTTCAATGGCTAAGTAAAACACACTTTATTGTAACATGAGACTCATAAATATGGTATAAATACTCTGAAAAACATTGTGCTTTGAAGTGAAGACACTTCAGAAGAAGGAAGGTATCACTTCAGGAACAAAACCTGACTCAGAGGAGCCAAGTGAAAAAGAGCCTGGCAGGCAAAGGCAGGACTGCAATCCTGAGATTTCCCAGGTGCACTGAAGGACAGAGAAGGTTACTAAAGTGAACTTCACGCTCACCAGAACTTGGCTTACTCTTCCCTACCATAAACCCCACCCCTTGCCTTGCTGGATCCCATCTGTTGTGATCCATGACAGTGCTCTCAGGTGACCACAAAGAGCCACAAAGCACAGGGGCAAATGAACCCCTAAAAATGAGCCCATACCCATCAGGCCCATGCTGCTCAGGCAGGCCAATGGGCTCCTGGGGTGTCACATCTATTTTTCACTAAACTCAAGTGTTCTGAGGACTGTGAGCTGTCCTGTATGTAAGGCAGAACCCTTACAGATAAAAAGGACAGCCAGAGGGGAACAGCTTGACACCCCAAGTGACTCTGAACTGTTACACCCCATAGTGGCAGCTCTCCAAAACTCCCCATGGATCTCCCATGTTTTCAAGGAGAGGAAGAACGTTACCAAGATAGAAGTTCATATTCTTCATAATTCTCATTCTGAAGCTCACCAGGTAAATGTGGAAACTTCCCTTTACCTACTGGATAGTATTTTTCACAATCCAATGCCATAAATTTTATATATGCTATCAATTACATCAAACACAAGGAAAAATGCTTTACACAAATGTATGGGAGGGCAGGAAGTCTGACACAGCTATACTTTAAAGAAAAGAAAAATGAAACATGAAGATGATGGAGAAATTCCATTTTTCTGAACGTACAGAGAAAGAAAGGCCCTGGGTGTAAGTACCTTTCTCATCCAGCATGAAAAACCACGTCTGAGAACACATGCTAAAGACATCATATCCACTGTCTACTTATATAAAAGACATGTACAATACTGCTAAGGCCTGTTCTGAAAAATGTCTATCCCAGTAAACTGATGACAATTAGCTAATTAATTACATTAACCACCTCAGGTATTTGTTATCATAGTAATCAGGCTGCAGAAGTACCACTAAAACACTATCTGACAGTACTGGAGCTAAAATACAAAGTGAAGCAGTTACTACTTTTCAGTTAAGTGTTTTGTAAGGATTTTACTCACAAGGACATCTAGGAAAACCAAAGGGTCTTCAAATCAAGGTGCACTAAACCAAATGTAAATGCATGATGCATGTTTTAAATGCTTGAGTCTGTCTCAGAAAGGCAAGAAAGCACATATGCTGCTCTAAACAGGCCCAAGGGGTTTTGTTAACTTACAAGACACTTAAGAAATAAAACTACAACCACACACTTCACTGACTGGGAACTGGGGCTCAATCTGATTTCAAAGGCAAAGGAAGGAATGTATGTTCAGTGTGGAGGAAAGATGCAACATTCCAAGTTTAGTGTAGAGATTTTTAATTTTATCTTTTGTGGTTCTCACTTGAATGTAAACTGGTCTGTTTTTACAGATGTAAGTGGCTCTCAGCCAAGCTGCACTGGTGCTCCCCTGTCCCTTTCGGAGTCTCTCACACCACCACACACACTGCAGGGCTCTTGGAGCCTCCTCAGCACCAAGGGGACACCTGGCAGGGCAGTGGAACAGCAGGATGCCATCTGACACTGCCTTCCAAACAGTTCACTTCTGGAGAAGGAAATGGAAAGCCAAGCACTTGACAGAATCCCTGAGAGGCACCTCATGTCTCTCCCACTGATTTTATCACATTGTTTTGGCACGTCCTTTCATGTGCTCTGTGAATCTAAGATATTGACAGCATGGCTCCTTTGCCACAGAAAGTCAACAAAAAAGGACCAGCATCCTTCACAGCATTATAAGGAGGCAAAAATTATCACAGGCATTTGTATAAAACACTTTCAGAGTGAAAACTGCTGTAATTACAGCACATCTGATCATCAGGAACAAAGAGAATAACCAGAGTTTAGTCTGAATTGTGTCTTGGTTAAGGAAAAAGATGCCGGGAGTTTTTTAGGATACTCATCAACATGGTGCTGTCTATCCCAGCTACAAGAAATTCTCATAATTGTCTCCTCATGGATTTCTCCCCTTCCAAAGGCAACCTCAATAACCCATGACTGACTCACTAAGATCTAACTCACCATCATTATTGGTATTTCTATGTTTGATGTTACCAGAGGCTGAAAAAAAAAAGCTATAATGGAATGATACCACAGAGCAGAATTTGTATTTAATGTTGTTGGCATGTTCAGAATTTAGCAGGACACGGATCACTTCTCCTGTTTATTCATTTATCCTGAACTCATGATATGCTGAATGTAATTTCTGCTTCTCCTCAAGTGCACTCAAGACTGCACTGTTTTATTAAAAATTGCACATTGTTACAACGAATGCGTAAGTTACTTTCAGTCAGCATGCCTCACTTTCTTACACACACTCTGGCAATTCCAGTTATCCAAAGCTAAGCTTTGCTCACAGTACACTCTAAAAACAGTGGGAACAGATTTTTCACTCTTACGAAAGCCAATTTCAAATGAGAATCACAGATACACAACCAGTAATTCCAAAGAGCAAAATGTCCCCTTACACAAAGCAATGCTGCTTCCCAGTGTCCTTCCTACATTTAGGTACCTGTAGACACCAATTTCACTTCATGGTTCTTCTCTCAGACATGTTCACAATGCATGGCACTGACTTTACACAGGTTCACATACATTTACATACATTGAGACACCAATTTCACTTCATGGTTCTTCTCTCAGACATGTTCAAAAGTAATTTTTCTTTTACAGTCCTTGGCATAAATCTATTAAATCTCTGAGACTACACCAAAAAAATACAACCTGCTGATGTTAATAAACTAAATAATTCAGTGTCAGGAAACGCGGTGAAATTCAAAACTAAACATCAAACTCTGAAAAATCACATATCCATGCAAACTATAGATGGTTTAAGTTTTTGATGAACCTAGAAAGAAAAGAAAAATAAAGTCTGGTCTCTTGACTGGAGACCAGAAGAAATACAACAGCTGGAGAAAGTGCCTTCAAAAACGTCAGAAGGTCTTGTGTGGGGAACAGGCCAGACAACCCAAGCAGCCACAGAATGGCACGACCCTCTTGGAACACATTTTTGGGCACATACTGGAAAAGGCGACAGGGAACAGTCACCATAGATTTACTGATATAAATCAAACCCAACCAACCCAAAGATCTTCTCTCATAAAACAGCCGCAGCTGTGGATTAGGAAAGAGCACCAGGTTTCACTTCTTTTGCAAAGCTTTCAACACCATCTCCCAGGATTCTCCTTAGGCCATCAGAGGCTGGAAAGATGGATTGAAAAGATCAGGATCAGAGGTGATGGCAATGAGGCTGCACTCTGTGACAAGCACGGCAATGCATGCACGGATCAGTCCTGAGCTTCCTCCTCCTTAACATCTTCACTGATGCCACGGTGACAGAACACACACTTTTCAGCTCTGCCAAACACCACAATGAGAGCAGCTGTCAATACACAGGGCTTGAGGAACAGGCAGACAGAAGACCTTTCTCTGCAGGAGAAAGCCCATCAGTGCACCAGGTTTCCCAGAGAGGTGGCTCTGTCTCCTTCACTGCAGTTTCCATGCTGAGACTGAATACAGGCTCAAGCAGTGGGCTTGCACTCCACTCTCCTGAGGTCTCTTCCTATCCTTGCCTGCAACCTCTTGAAGCCTGAAATGGTGAGGGTATTTCAGAAGCTGCCTTCACACACAAAAGAGAAAGCTTTAGGCAAGATTGAAATAAATGGCTCTGGTAGTCAACTGCACCAGGCACTTGGCTTTTGCCAATGTCCACAAATTTGTCTGCACCCAGCAGAACTCTCCTCTGGAGTCTCTGTCTTGCTTTAGAAAAAAACAAAATCTCAAATGAAACCATGTGCCTTGAACAAGCAACAACACTGACGACTGCAGGTGCAGTAACACGGGATTTCCCTGCACATAGGGGTACAGGCCAGTATCCATTTTTCTACTGTAACACAGCTTCAGTCTGGGGGAAAAGAAAGCCCTAACAAACCCCTAAATAAAAGAGAGCTGTATGAAACTGAAGCTGTCATCTTTTCAATCTCAGATCAGTTAATGACCTTCTTCTCCCCATACAGATGTCCTTTGTCTGCCAGTTACCACTGTGGCTTAAATTTAATGTGCTCCTTACAAAGAAGGGAAGTGCACAGCAGAAATCAGCATATAAAATGCATATGCTTTTTTCTCCTCTTAGTCCATGGTAGTATTCTCTTTTACCTAATCTTCTTCTACTCTTACAGTCTTCACTCTTTATCTCCTATTTCACTCCTCTTCCTTAAAACTTTCGTTGTACATATAAAAAACCTATTCCCGCTCTTCCCTTCTTTTCTGTGAGTATGATGAGCCAAGACACTTAATGTCACACATGTGACTATAATGTGCCAAATCTGGCTCTCTGCACACTGACATTTCCTGTGGAGCAAAATGTTACTTGAAAGTTTGGTCCAAGTCCCTTCGGATTTATCAGTATTACCTAAGACTGGTAAGAAAAAAACAAATATCTTATATGTGGTGGGTAAAAAAACCTTTTTTTTTTTTTTTTTTTTTTTTGGTGCTACAAAGAATAAACTCTTGCCTTTTCATCTGACAATAAAAAAGAGCTCATAACATACCCATGTGGGAAAGAAGATAGTAAATTGACAGTCACATCTAACAAATGTCATTGAAAATTTAGACACAAGGCAATAAACTTTAAATAACTGAAGCACTTCAATAATTTTCTGGTAAATTATGAAAATGTGATATAAACTTGCAAAATATTTATAGGAATTAAATCTATTTTCTAGCATTTCTGACTGGGGTGAAATGTTACAAAAAGGAAAATAAGTATTTTTAGTAAAAACAGGCCAGCAAAGAAAAATAGTCAGTTTTTTGGGTTTTGTTTCATTGTTTTGGGGTCTTGTTCTGGAATTTAAATAATAGTATGAATAATATCCAAAAACTGCTGAAAAGCAACTGCAGATGTATAGGCTGTGATCAAAATATCCACAATAAATTAACTGAACAACTGAAACTATGTACATGTCATTAGACAACTTTTACACCATCTAAAATCACACTCCTTTGCACTTGAAGAGAGTACTGAAATGAGGCAGTTTTAAAATGGAGAAAATGCAGACAACATTAAAACGTAATGCAAGCTGCAGACAAGTAAGAATTGCAGATTTGTTCCCCTTTTCAGAAGAAATAAAGCCAGTGCTCTGAATGGTGGGGTTAGCTCCAAGCTCACTAAAATCCCATTTAAAACAACAGAGACACTAAGGTGGGAAGAGCCTGTACGACGATCACGTCCAAGCACTGAGCCAGCACTACCACCACCACGTCCCCAAGTGCCACAGGGACACATTCCACTGGTGTTTCCAGGGACGGTGACTCTGCAGCGCCCCTGTGCAGTCTGTTCCAGTGCTTGACAAACCTTCCACAAAGAATTTTTTGCTGCTATCCAATGCAAAGCTCTTGTGGTGCAAGCTGAGTCCATTGTGGCTCATGCTGTCACTAGCTCCCTGGCACAAGGGACAGACTGAACTCACCTCACTGCAGCTCCTGTGCTGTGCCTGGCCATGACTGGAGTGCAGTGCTGCACTGAACTCCCTCACTGCACCTGCAGACTGCCTGCCAGGCTGGGAATGCATTTCCTGCTTGGCTGGAGTGCACTGCAGCACTGAACTCCCTCACTGCACCTGCAGACTGCCTGCCAGGCTGGGAATGCATTTCCTGCTTGGCTGGAGTGCAGTGCTGCACTGAACTCCCTCACTGCACCTGCAGACTGCCTGCCAGGCTGGGAATGCATTTCCTGCTCAAGGCTCACCATGGCCTCAGGGGCTTTGCTCTCCACTCCAAGGACCGCAATGGAGCCTCCTGTAGCCAGAGCTCTGTGTGTATGTGTATGTACCTTCACTGCTCCAGTGAACATCAGTGAACATCTCCTGATTACAGTCACTTGTTCTGCTGTACTGCAATCAGGCCTGCCTACTCAGAGGCTGAATAAAAGGACAGAAATTTTCTATGCCTCACACTTAAAAATGCCTTGGCACTATTGTAGCAAGTCCTTAAAATACAGGAATGATTTTTGAATTAGAATATTGAAATACTATTACTGTATCTGAAATGTAAATTTTTAGTGATTTGTTAATGTGTTTGAACTAACAACACAGCCAGCAGTACATCAGGGATCTCCTTCCTTTATATGGCACAAACCAGCAAAGCACTTTAGAACACATTTGAGCTCAAAAGCCCAGCTATTTAATTTACTACTGAATCTAATGCAGTAAGTTTAAAGGAAAACCAGAAGTGTGTCCTGCAAAGATGAATGTCAGTTTTGAAGTGACATGCCCAGCTATTGAGCTCAGCGTTAGACACCCTCAGCACCAGCACTTCTGCTCCTCCACGGAACAGCAGGTGTCAGAAGGAGCATGCACTCCAGGTGTGGTGCAGGCTGGCAAGGCTGTGCTGAACAGCCAGGCCCTACTTGTTTCACAAGGAAAACTCAGCTGGGGAGCACACAGGGGGCAGCCAGTGCCAGTGTACACGCATTCCTTCACTGCAAATTCCCTTACTGTATTATTCCTGCACAGCAGGAAATAAACTGAGGGTCACAGGGAATACAGGCTGTCTAGAAAAGGGCAAATGAACACACACTGGAAGAACTGGAATAATTTAGTTCCAAGAGGGATATAGGAAAGAAAACAAGATTTATATTGAAATATGGCTTTCTTACAAAAAGTTCACTTTTGAGCTTTATCGTATTTCACAGTCTTTTATTTAGGCATAAATATTTTAATAAAGAAAATTAAAAGTAGGTATTCTGAATTTTCTAATTATATTATGAACATCTGTCCATAATTTATGTATGATCTGAAATGGAATGTGCTCTAAATATTATATTCCGATTTACTGTAATTTCTTGAACCCTGAATGACAGATTTTTATCAACTCTGAGCATCATCTTTATTCCTTCCCCAAAAAAACTGCCTCTGCATGGTTTAGAAGAAAAACAAGAAAATTATATTCCTCTTGCCTTGTACAATTCTGATTATTTTACAGTAGAAGAAATTAATTCTGCTTCATTTTTGCCATGTTAAACTCCCAATTGGACACTTTATGTTACTGAAGCAATTTCTAAAAAGAACAAGAACTATATGAAGGAAAAATGAAGCCTCTCTGAAGCTGAATGCAGCTGAATGACAGACAGAAAATGGGCAGAGACAAGTGAATCCCACAGTTCTTAAAGTTAGCAGTGGCAGTCAAAGACTGGAGTGTCCAATAAAAAGGTCTGCAAGGATACTGATTACATCTGGGACTGGAACATCCCCCTGGCGCAGCTCACCACAGAAGTAACACACCAAAAGGAACACCTGGGGCTAAGGAACCATCAAACTGTTTAACACTATGAAATTCCTTACTTGCTCAACATTACTTTTACATTTCAGGATTCATCCAAATATCAGCAGCTAATGAATGCATCTGTCTTCCCTCATTGATTCGGACACGACTATTTACTTTGCACAAGTGAGTTATCTGAGAGAAATGCTTTAATTCAGAGCCCTTTCTGGACAAAAAAAATAAATTCTTGTTCTTAAATCCTCAGGATATAGTTCCAACTCCAAAAATGCAGGAGACTAAAGCAACCCTTCTACCACCCTGAGAGCAAGATGACATCAGCAAAAGAAAGGAGAGACTCCTCCTGACCACCTGCTGCAAAAGATGGTATTATTCACATCTCCATAAACACCTGGTGAAGTGGAAAAATCCCAGCACACGGTGTTGAAATATTCTACAGAGAAACCCTCTTGTTTATTTAAAATCTAAGTCACACTTTGGTCTTCAAGTTATGGGTTTACTACAATACTGAGAACATTAAGATCTCATAAATTCAGTCTTCTGTGCCAAAAGCATTCAGTGGTTGGAAATACACAAACTAGGAAATAAACTTAGCCTACTTATCTCTGGGATGTGAGTGCTTAGTAATAGTAAAAATTGGATTCCATAATGTATGAGCCACCTAGGCAAAGCAGGTTTCAGTTGTGTGTAAGTCCAGGTCATGGATTGAACTCTGGGATCCTCATGGGGCAGTAACTGCTGGCTGGCAGCCACTCGCACCGGGCACATGCAGCCCCGCACCGGGCACGGCAGGGTCTGCACTGGGCACACCCAGCCCTGCATTAGGCACATGCAGCCC